>CM051458.1:27064117-27086888 GCA_028274465.1 Plantago ovata
TTACCCTGCTGAGAGCTCAAATCGATTGAGTTTCTCACAACCAGAGACACTATAGATAAAGGAGTTAGAGAATGACAAAAATTCGTTTAACTCACTTTCTTTCCTGCAAATTCTAGCCTGAATCACTGTACCTCCGGTCCAAAAGCAAACGACTCTTTTCGTACACAGTTTCTTGCTCTATATGAAATGGCTCCCAAGAGACAGTCATCTAGAGTCACAGAATCGTCAAGGTTGACAGTGCTGAAACACGCACTGCGCCGGTGACTACTCAGCCACAAACACAACGAACCGAAATTGTGTTGAAAAAAACGACCGAATCTCAGAAAAACCTTGGCCTCCGTCATATCTTGACACTGCAAAGTGTGAGATGTTGAGCAATGGGGAGGGGGGGAAAAGAAAGTACATTAGTACTTTTATGAACAGGAACTCGATGACCGAAAATGAAGGGCGCTTGAGTTTATCAAGCAGAAGGGCCTCATGAACTTTATTCTCCTGCTTCGCACTAAGCAAGTGAGCATGATTGATACAATGGAATTCTACAACAATGCAGAAATCCAGTCCCTTACAGACAGTAATGGAGTCACTGAAAAAGTGATCCTTACTTATGTTCAGAACACGCAAATCGTCCTGAAATGGACTGATTTAGCGGAGATATTTCAGATTCCAACCACTGGAACTGAAGATGACGTCACTGCCACTGACGAAGAAATTGAAGCTTTCTACAGTGATGTCAGAAATGAGAAAATGAAGAAAGGCGAGATAGCTCCCGTGACTTGGACAAAGCACGTTAAGAGAAAGCATCTTTGCCATTCACTTGGTCTAGTAGCTCTGCTACTGATAAAAGTTCTTGACTCCCAAGTTGGAGGAATTGACCAAGTAGGCCTGAGAAGATGGCCATTGCTGATGCATATCCATGAAAATAAAACGGAACTTAACTGGGCTAAGTACATTTTCAACAGGCTTGTTGATTGTGTCACTAAGTTTAAGGTAAAGGTAGAAGACAACAAGGTCTCACCTTCCTTTCCAGTTATGTATGGAATCAAGATATGCTATATCCTTGAACATTTCAGGATTCAGCTAAGAAACCCATTGCCAATCAAGAAATCTGTGTGCAATGTGGGAAGATCTTTCTACAAGCAGAATGTACCTAAGATTGCTGGAAAGAAAACTAAGAAGACAACAACTGCAAATGTTGTCAGCACAAGCCAGCAAGAAAGGTATACAACAGCTGCAGATGTTACCACTCAGCAACTTAGAGATGAAACTGCTGTTGGTAGTGGTAACACAAATGAAACTGTTGTAGAAACTCAACAAGGTACGTGTACAACACCTGTTGCTGAAAAAGCAACTATAGATGACTCTGGGAAACTGGAGAAATCTAACAAGAAAAAGAGGAAAGCTGATGATGACACTCAGACTGCAGCGTCATCAGCAAACCCGTACCTAAAGGGAAACGGCAAGCAACAAAAGAAAGAAAACACTGGCTCGCCAGTCAGTCCCTGATGTCCAAGATTCCTCAGTCAATTCCCAGACAAATGTTGAAACGCATTTGCCAGTAGATGTTGCTGACGTGATTACTGAAACCTATGTCAGCAATGTTGAAGTGTTTGCGGAAGCCTTCAACAATCAACTCAATGTTGATAACTCTACTGAGAATAGACCACAAGGCAGTGGAAATGAAATTCCTGCCCAAGTCCCCGATATCTACATTGTAGATAACTTAGATGATCCAACCATGGAACCAGTAAGCGACATTGCTGCTGATCTGCAAAATGCTGCACTTGCTGATGTTGCTGAAAAGATGGTTGCTGAACAAGCAACTCATCAAGTTGCTGAAACAACGCTTGCTGAAGGACCAGTTGCTGAAATATCAATGGTTCCAGTTCCTGAAGTTGCTGAAACTCAAGAAGCATTATTCAAAGACGCATCTCATGATGCTGAGAATACTGGCCCAAGTTCACCCAAGACATCAATTGACAAAGTCCAGCTTGTACTGGAAGATTTAAGCAAACAAATGGAGTTGGAGATTGAAGAATCATCCAATAAGTCAATTGATCTCTTCATGACAAGCAGTGATCTCAAAGGTCAATATGCTTCTGCTCAACTTGTCATTTCAGAGACAAGGGAGATTGCTGAAACCGCACAGCTTTCTCAGATAGAGCAAAACCAGAAGTCTGCTGAAGAAACAGTCCAAGAAGCTGAAGAAACTGTTAATGCTGAAAGGACTGAGCCACAACCTGTCCTTCCTCAGCAGGTAGTTAATTCAACCATCAGTAAAACTTCAAATTCTGAAAATTGTTCTCTTGCTAAAATTATCCTTTCTCTACAGCCTTCTCAAGATGCAAATCAGATGGTTGCTGAAGCCTCTACACCAGAACCAACACTCCCTACTCAGCAGGTAGTTAATAATTTTGGTATAAAAACTAAGTTTGACAGCTTAGTACTTGTGTCTAACTATAATTTATTTCAGGATGAACAAATGGAGGATGCTACTCAAGCTCCTCATGGAATGGAAATTGTACTACATGAGCTTGCTGACTCTCAGCAGGTAAATCATGTTTCAGATATAAACTCTAAAACAATTATCCAAACCAATCCTGATCTAAATAATATTCTTTTTCAGGCTCAAAAAGAGACCACTGAAGTGGTACTCATCACTGAAGATCAGCAAGTAAGTTCTGAAGAACTATACTTGAACTTCAAAAGGACAACATTGTCAAGAGTTGCTAAGTCCGTCAGCAACTGGCAAAGGTACAGGAGAATGGATTTCTCAGATCTTCACCTTCATCTCTCAAACGAGAAAAAGAGATCTTCTCTGCTAAAGCTCGAAACATTTGTCCACTCCATCCTTCCTGAAGAAATGACATATTCTCAGCAAATGAGCTGAAATCTGATTGCTCAAATCAGAGAGAATATGAAGGCCAAATTTAAGAGTGCCTCTCCAGCTGAACAAGCTGTGATGCTCAAAGGTCTTTTTGTACCTGTGGTGGCTGATCCCCACAAATTAACTGAGGAAGAGGAAGTGACAAGTGTTGCTTTGTATAAGCACGTGGAGCTAGTCATTCTAACAGATGATGAAGAAGAAGAAGAGGATGAGAACATTCCCACTGATCCCAGTGATGATGAAGGGAAAGATTCTAAGGATAAGAAAGACGACAATGATGACAATCAAGGTCCAAGTCCTGATGTTGGTGGATTGAAGTTAACAGTTGCTGACAATACTCAATCTGACAATCAGCAAGCTGAACAACAACAATCTCAGCAAGAATCTCAACCTCCTCCTGCTGATGCTGAAAATCAAGCACCTGTGCTGATACTGAAGAAGAATACGCCAGAAAAAGGGCTGCCTTGAAAAATGGCAAAAGTCCAGTTTCTGATGCCAAGGTTACTGAAGAAAACCTTGATGATGAGGATGAACAAGATGAAGATTACCAACGCGCTTTACAAAACAGTCTCTTGATCCATGCAAGGCATACGCAGGATCTAGATATTGGTGAATCTTCAAGACCAAGACCAAAGGAAGTTCCATCCCTTCCATTTACTACTGGCGAAACTCCAGTAATTGAGTCACAAACTCAATTGAAACAACTACCTACTGGTGAAACTCCAGTTGTTGAGTCTGAAGCGTTGCCATCAGCAACCACTCAACAAAGAGGAAGTGAAGCTACTGATAAAGGTTCAAAAGTTTCTCAACTTGATGAATCTGAGGATGATGACGACTTGTCAGATCATGACGATGAACAATCAAAGCGAGACCCAAAAGTTGTTCAGATTCCTCCTCCTGATTACATCACTGATAAAGGAGATTCATTAAGAGCCGAACTGCTATTACAAGATGATCAGTTTGCTTCTGAACTAAAAGTTCATTCCTTGACACCACATTTAGTGCCGTTCCCAAGAGTTGAGGAGTTTACTCCAAGAATTCTAGCACTAAAACAAGTCCATCATGCCTGCAAAGCTGAAGATGAGGCATTGCTTGTTGAGAGCCCACTTGACATTGGAAAGATATTGGCTACAGTGCTGAGACGCACTACAACTTTGACAATAGCTCAGAAAGACATCAGTCTTTATCACAAGAGCTATGAAGAAGATGTAAGTCAAGCGCTCACGCTTGCAAAGAATGCTCTCGTAAAAGCTCAGACTTATCAGACTTACATGGATGAGAAGGCCGCAACAGAGAAAAGACATGAAGAGAACATGATGAATATTCAAAGAGAGTTGTCAACAATGACATCTGACCAACAACAAATCATCATGAAGTATAACAGTTTAAACACTCTTGCTGAAAATTGCAATGAGTTTTATTTTCTGCACATCACTCCGATGTTGCAATCCATGTCTAAGGGGGAAAAGAAGAATACTAGAAAAAGAAACCAAACCCCTCCTACTCCTGTTGTTGATGTGCCACTACCAATAGAACCTCTTGCTGAAAAAGAGCAAAGTTCTAAAAGACAAGCAAAATCTGAGTTAAATTCAGCAAGTAACAAAAAGAGAAAAACCGCTGCTGAAACTCAAGATTTTTGTCATAGTGAAAGTCATCACAATCTGAATGAAGATGATGAAGATGATGACAATCAAACAATAGCTCAAGCCATAAGAGCTAGACCCTTGACAGTCGTGACTCCGTCTGGCCATTCAAAGCATTTCTCGTCTGACTCTTCAGCAAGAGATCAAGACAATGCTAAAACAAGAAGAAGAAGGCAAAGACAGGAAGAGAAAAGGCTGGCCAGCATTGCTATTGGCTCCGGCATTGAATATACAAAGACCAGTAATGAGGAAACCACTCAGAATGTAATCAGAAACATTCATGGTTGCTGGATTTTAAAGCTGGAAGACATGCTGGTAAATGAGTTCTTTCCTACAACCATATTGAATCAAAAGTTCAAATGGATTGAGCTCAAGGTCCAAAGAAAGCAAAGGGAAGAATCCCTCCCAAGAAATATTGCTGGGAAATGGTTGAATCTTGAGGTCCATGTAAGAAGAATTGCCATTGGTAAGACATACACACAAGAACCAAATCTGATCAAACCACCTGGCATTGCTTACTACTCGACCCGGTAACAAAGAAACCTAAGAAGAAACTTGGATTGATTCCTTATGAGTACTTCTATCTCACTGCTAAGGATCAAGAAGAAGATCTTCTCTGGCTAAGAAAGATTCATCCGAAAAGCATTTCAGATACACAGCTTCTCCATGCCAGCAATTGGGGCATGCATTTGTGGGTAATTAATTACATGGAAATGAATGCTGAAAAGCATCATCATACTGCCTGCAAAAACGCAAGAATTCTTCAACTACAAGTCCGTAGGCTTCTGGAAAACTACGAAAAGGACTGTGTTGAATTTACTGCACTTGCTGAGAAGAGTGTAAGAGAGATTTTGAGAAAATCTTCTGAAAGAGCTTAAGTCCCTGCAATAGTTTTTGTTAAAGTTTTTGTTTGCTGATTCTGTTTTTGTTATCTATGCTATTTCTTGTAAACTTCTGAAAGATAACTATCAGCAATGAAACTTTTGACTCTTATTGGTTTTTGATTATGCAATTTACTTATGCTTACTGTTTAATTATTCAAGTATGCTTGCATTAATCAACTGATTTATTCAACATCAGAAACCTCTAAAAGGGTAACAATTAATTTAGCCATGGATTGCTAACATCAAAAAGGGGGAAATTTGTTAGGAAACGTGTAATTTTGATGAGCAATTAACCATGCTAAATTAAGGAAAGTCCAGTAACTAGTACTCTTAAGGTCCATAGGAATTTAGAATTTTAAGGACATTGTAAAAGAGGAACGTTTGCTGAAGACTTAGATTAGGTGCTAGATAAGTTATTTCTTTTGCGTATGATGTATTTTATTTTCTGAAAAGAAAATAACTTATTGATGCTGAAGCTTATGATGTATCTTATTTTCTGAAAAGAAAATAACCTATTGAAGCATTTGCTGAAGATATACTTTGTTTATTACAAACAAATTATTGAAGCAAATAGAAATCGCTCAGAATCTTGAAGACTTTTGAAGATCTGAAGACTTGAAGAATTTGAAGATCTGAAGACTAGAAGATTGCTGAAGACTGGTATCTACAAAGGCACGTGTTGCTCAGAAAGTGGAAAATTCAGCAACAGCATTGCATAAGTGAAAATCTGAAAGACAGAGTAGGTTGTGCTTGCTGAAACTGAGACTAACCACTTGCTGATGGAACATATGTGACCTCTTGCTGAATGTACGTGAATTTGCGCTCCAATGTTACTGTTTGAATTCTATTCAAATGTGCATTTAATGCAAAAGCTTACACACGAAGGACATGAAGACTAGAAGACAAACAAAGACGCTGCTGAAAGTACAAAAGCAAGATAGTGACATGTTAAGGAACAAAAGCCTTAGGATTTGAAATTCAAACGGCTCCTTACTTACACTATAAATAAAGGTCATCCGGCAAAGAGTTGAAGTGTGTCAACAACGTGATCAAACTCTCACTTGTGCTTAAAACTCACAAACCTTCAAACACTCTTACTGCCATTGATACGTTCCAAGACTTGAAGCTTGAAAAAGCTACTTGTGAAGAAGTAGAACAAACTTGGCTAAGAAATTAGTTAAGTGTTCTTTCTTTCAAACAAGAACAAGTCTTGACACCAGAAACAATCAAACTTGTTTACTGCAAAGTATTCCAAGTTGTGTTTCTTAGATTACTTGTTGTAACTGAATAAGTTATAATTAAGTCATCTCACCCCAAAACTCTCTAACTGAAAATACACCCTTTCAGGCGTGATATTCAGGGGGAACTTAATCGAGCATAGTTTTGCTGATTAAAAGTACCAAGTTTGGTGGAGAACAAGGTTGAGTTCTCTAGTTTAGGTTGGAGACAAAGCAAGTGTGCTTTGGTTTCTGTTGAATCGCTTTAGATAGGAGATTGTAAGGAACCTCAATCATATCTTAGTGGATTCAGTCCTAGAAAGGACAAAGTGGATTAGTTGAGAGATTACGCCACTCTCAGATACCACTATAAAAGTGTTTGTATGATTTACTTACTGTATTTAGCTTTCAGCAAATCATATCTGTCTGTACACAGTCACTCACTTCATACTTACTGTATTTAGCTTTCAGCAAATCATATCTGTTTGTACACAGTCACTCACTTCACTTGCTGAAACCTTTACTTACTGAAAGAGCACTTATTGTATCAAAGACTTCCGCTCTCTGATTTTAAGTATCAGTAAACCAAGCTACTGTAAAGTAACTTACGCTTGCTGAGAAAGTTAAGTATCAGCAAACTCATTACTGAAAAGTAATAAGTACTTGTTGAGAAAGTTTTAAACGACGAAAGTTTGAAAAGACTATTCACCCCCCCCCCCTCTAGTCTTTTCTTGTTGTGTAAAGGGACCAACACATACCTTTGCGTGTAGCCTTTCGCCACAAGCCTAGCTTTGTGCGTTTGTACCTTGCCATCGGCATCTGTCTTTCGTTTAAAGACCCATTTGCACCCAATAGGTCTAACCCATTGGCGCAAGTCTACCAAGTTCCAAACTTGGTTCAGGTACATGGAGTCCATTTCCAATTCCATGGCCTCTTGCCATTTGTCTGAGTCAATATCAATTATTGGTTCTTTGTAGGTCTCGGGATCTTCCCGATCTGATAAGCCGACATCAAGTTCACTAATGTCTTCTATCATAAGGCTTTGCTTCTGAGGTCCTTTTAGGATCCTCTTCGACCTACGGAGCTCGACTGGTTCTGGTGCTTTTCTTTTCTGGCTTCGTGTAACACGAAAACATTATCAGTGGGCACTGATGCAGCTAGTCGCGCCACGCGACCCTGTTCCCTAACGGGAGACTGCTCTTGTGCAACTTGTTGCATAGTTTGATTGACAACGGGTTCTATTGGTGTGGTTTCTACTGAGATCTAATCACAGGACTCCCACTGACTATGACATGCCTAGCAAGTGTCATATCATTACCCTTGTCTGCTTCGAAAGCTCCCACTGAACTTGAGTTCAAATCAGAAGATTTAGAGAACTCATGTTCGCGTGTGTCAAAGTCTTGAATTTCTTCAAGTTCTATGATGAACGCGAGATTTGTCAGGTCTCGATTCAGCAAATAATATTTGTTATTTAGCCAAAGGCAATCCACAACTACAACGAAAACAGTAGTGTAGTAGTAGAATGACTCGAGTGTCGTTCTCTCAGGACTATACTAGCTTTATCAAATCTAATTAAGAATATAAAATAACAAATAGAAAGCAATAGGGGTTTTCAAGCAGATAATGGAGATTGGTGATAGTATGGTCCTTCTTAACATAATGGGTCGATAATCATGCATAAATTCCTCGGTCTTGCATAGAGATCTTTGAATCAATCTTGTGTCCTGTTGCAAGTATTAAGCACTACGAAGATAATATGGTCTGACTTGTCAACAACTAACGTCCTATTGTGTTCCGTAATTATTCAACACTACGAAGATAATTGGTCTGATTGGTCGACAAGTGTCCATGCGTGCATAATAATCAATACAACATACGAGAATTTTGGTTGCAACTGATCAACGAAATAAAGCAATGACACGGAGTATAATGCGCGATATAGCCATTAGCATGATTATCTTCGCTCGCTAAGAATTCACATACTACCACCAATGATAAGTTTAGCTACTCATAATAGGCATGCAATCAATAGCAATCATAGAAGAAAACATATTGAAAGAAGAATAAAATAAGTAGATAAAAACTGTAAGATACAAGTACGAAGGTTGTCAATCTCCGGATGATTGCGATCCTACGCGCTCAAATCTGCTATGAAAAAGTATCCCCTAAGCTACGGAACTCCCAGGACAGGCCCCGGGAAGTTCCTACCTAAAACTATAGAGAGAGGTGAGAAAGTAGGCTTGGAAAGATATAATTTTCGGAGAAAAACTGAACTCTATATATAGGCCCCGAAATTCTTCTGGGGCGGTTCGCTTGGTGCTGGGGCGGTTCGCCCCTAGTATTTCGCGGAATTTCCGCGTTTTTCGACGCGGATTTGGATTTCTTCACCTTTTCGGACTCGGTTTATGACTTCTAGTAGCCTTCTAACCTCCAGATTCGGCCCCTAGACTCCAAATCCTATCCGGAAACCTTCAGATACTCCAAGTAGGCTTCTGGAACACCAATTCCTTGTAGACTTCAATATAATTGCCGCGAAATCTCCGAATTTCAACCAAAACCTGTAAAATAAAATCTAAAGAGAAACGTGACACTATTCTAATAAAATGTACTAAAATATAGCTAAATTATCATAGATGATAGCTAAATTAGGTGAAAAAGACTCGAATGAAAGTGTAAAATACACATTCATCAAACTCCCCAAACCGAACCTTTGCTTGTCCTCAAGCAACTAAGCTAGACTCTAATACAAAAAACATGCAAGACTCAAAAATGGAGTTTCATGCCAAATAAAATGAACTAATCTACTGAATCTACCAAATAACATATGAACAAAAACCATACAAATCAAAACATGAATGTAGGTTGAAGAATACCTCGATTGACTTATACACATCCACATAAGCACTTATGTCAAGACAAGATAGTCTCTCGTAACATTCTCTACGTGGACCTAGTCAGTGACGACGTAATGATGCATGCTATGATACGAATGGTTGCCCCGTGCCTATGAAACTGAGGACTTACTGCTGTTCCACCATGTTAAGACTTTTCCTCAAAAGAGGTCGAACCAGTACTGGCTCTCATCAAACGAAGGAGGGTTCCCTATAAAAGATAACTCTCCCCTATTCTACCCATCTCTCAAGTAAAAATCTTAAGCTATTCACCACTTCCTGAATGGCATGACGAGGGTGGTCTAGAACAGATGACACTTAAGACAAAAAAGATAAAAAATAGAAAAACACGATTTACGAACAACACGAAAAATGGAAAAGACACAAAACTTTGCTAAACTGCTATTTGGCTTTTCTTTTTGGACCCTTCTTTGCTTTTTTAGGGTCTTTTTTCTTTCTTTTTCTTTCCAGATTCTTTTTTCATTTTCTTTTTCTCTTTTTTCTGGAATTTTTCTTTCTTTTTTTTCGATTCTTTTTCTAGCCAGCAGTAGCATAACAAAAAGAGAAACAAAATGACTCACACGACTTCCGCAAACCTATCCGAAAGAATAGGTTGGAGTACAAAATTTACGGAAAAAGGAAAATAAACTCACGATACGAGAATGAAAAACAGAAACAAGTCTATGATGGTGTAACCCCCTCCCCAAACCTATTCGGAAGAATAGGTTATAAACAAAGGATCACACAACCTCACACTACCTCCTTCCTAGGCATTTAGCAATCTCAAAGCATGGTGAAGACTTGTTGCCTCTTAGGTACATAATTACTCGGGAAAACAACCATAAGACCCTAACATGCATCATCCTATTATAAAGGCCTTCGTGAACCGCAGTAGAGAAAACACCACTAAGTGATGTCGAGACTACCCAGCTCAACTAAGTGCAATACATAAATGTGAAAAGCCAAGCGAGAAAAACCTCAAACAAATTCATAGAGATGAAGCATACGATTAATGGCATAGCTAGTTGATCTACCCAATAAAAAAGTTCAAAAAATTAGGCAATAAACTCCATATAAAACATGCAAGACTATCCTAGGATGAATGTAGTGAATGCAACCTAAAAAATCTAAGAAAGCAGTAAACGTGCAAATGCAAATGCAGACGGATAAAGCATGCGAGGTACTATACTCATCCTACCAATTCCAAGCTCCAAACTAACAACATCAAATCACTTAAATCCCATTCCCCCTCATGAAATTAACACTAGTCCCTAGCAGTAAGAAAATGAGGAAATAAGATGTGATACTAGATGTTACCCCATGGTTTGGCCTCGGTCGGCTGAGTATGCTGCTCTTGAGTTATTGGGCCTCTTCTGGGAGCTTCATATATAATCATCGGGACTTGTCGTAGTGGAAGTAGTTCCATCAAAAGATTGGATAGGACCGATTCAACCATCTGTATCATTATCGTCCCTCTTGTCTTCATTGTCACTACTGTCACGCACATCGTCACTTGTAGAGTTGCAGTGTCGAAAGGAATCTTCAAGATTGGCCGCGTCTGTTATGGAATCTTCCACCCGCTATCTCTCCAATAGCTCGTGAACTGTTGAAGGGGAAAAGCAAATGGCCTTAGGTTCTTCCCCTCCAACCTTTCACACTTCTAGGAGGTTACAGCAGGCTGTTCGGGTATTCGGAGGTTGTCTTCCATCTTTTCCAATGTAGACCACATTCTCTACAGTTGATGTTCCCAATATCAATGTTATGCTCCTTTTAGAGGCAGGCAAGGGGTGCCCCTACGAGGGACTGTGTACCCATGTCATTACGTTTTGGAACCAAGCTAGCGCTTCGGAACCTTCGAGCAACTGCGAACTCAAGATCAAATCCGTCGCTGCGAGAATGTCCCGGTGCTTTCCAGTTCACACGAACTTTGCAGTCCTTGTGATGGAGTGATGATGTAATAGTGGTTTCTGACGCTTCGGTGATGCATGAATAGGCATAGGAGTCCTTACTCCAGGTGTACTCTAGCTCCTCCTCTTGGATAATCCACGACGTTGTTGCCAAACCCCTTGGCTCGAACGCACATCTAGCGAGATCACCTTCCTTGACATGGTTCCTCACAGCAATCATACGGGAATGCTCCCTTCCCTTAGTATGGTACCTACAAACAGCGATTAGCACCTCGTACGACTCAAAACAGACTCAAATATATGCTAGTGTAAAAGCGAGACACACAAGTGATAAATTCAACATTCGAACTCCCCAAACCGCAATGTCTAGCCTAGCTACTTCATCATGCAACATATCAACGTAACTACTACATGCAATACATCACATCATGGCCTTACTAGACAACCAAAATCCTTGATAACAAGGCTCAATTTAAACCATAGCAGCGCAAAAATTCTACCAGCATAAATCCTCATTCTCAACTAATAAGCATTCTATCGTCAAATCCACCAATATTACACCAATAAACATTTCCATATGCTAAAAATCAAAGATAAAGACATAATGCATAACAAGATATATCATCTAATAGCAAAATACCCAAATCATCAATTTAAGCAAAATTGAGCATGCAATTGATAGTAAATAACATGTCTAATCATATAAACAACATACCCATGCATCAAACAAGCATAATTGAAGCTCAAATTAGAAAACCCCCAAATTCGAAAATTAGGGTTCTTAAAGATAATACCTCAGATCTGCAAATCTAACGAATTAGGATGAAATCTGTTCGGATAGGATTATAGATCATGTAATAGGCTTCGAATTAAGCTAAAGAACACTCAATTTGGTTAAGAAACAAAGAAGTTATGAAGATTTAGAAGCAAAATCGCACTTTTCGGGTTTTTTGGGAGTATGGATGAAGAAGGATGAAGAAAATAAGGTTTTGGGGTTGAAATCCGCGTTTTTTAAGATCTGGGACTGTGGGGAGGTTCGCCCCACGTGTGGGGCGGTTCGCCCCGTGCTCCCCAATGCGGGGAGACGGGTCCCGATGTCAGAAAATGCGGTTTAAATCCCGAAACTAAAATTTTTTTCAAAAAAAAACACTCGAAAAATATCACTCAAACAAAAGCACATACGACACACTTAAGAACAAATTCGCATATGAGAAGCAAATAGTTCAAGAATGAAATGCATGCAGTAAAGCAGTAAAGAAAGCGATAAAAATTCCGGGTTGCCTCCCGGATAGCGTCATTGTTTAAAGTGTTTGACTCGACTCCTGTCTGCGCCTATCTCCTCTTTTTGCGGGTACTAGGCTTCCCCTTCATTGATCTCCTTTTTTTTTTGAATGAATAAAGCATATATTGAAAAAAGTTGAAAAGTACAAAACGTTTATGTAGTAGCAATAACAAAAAGCCACAGACGGCTTAAGTGAAAAAGATGACAAAGCAAAACTAAAACCCAGGGAAAGTGATCCCTGGTTGCAGCCGCGGGCCTCGTTAAAACCCACCTATAGTAAAACCCTGTGGGAAAAACCTACAGGTGGGAAAAAGAGTGCCTGAGCGTTAAAGCTGCGTGATCCTATAGTAAGGCTGCCCGGACATATCTCTGGCAACCTGAGGAGCAATAACATCGAGCTGGTGGAGCCATACACCATGCGAGTGATAGTTAGAAAGAGTGTCCGCCACCCCATTCCCTTCACGGTAGATGTGTGAGACTTTGAACTCCAAAGTAAGAAGGAGATCCAGAACTCGTAGCCATCGATTCCTAAACTTCCAAGGAACAGTTGTGGAACGAGACTGAAAAAGGCCCTCCACGTAGGTAGAATCCGTCTCAAGCCAAAGACGATACCAACCCTGTTGGCAAGCCAACTCCACGCCAGTCATGGCTGCCACAAACTCAGCCTCATAGGCAAAGGCGCAACCTATATGTGTGACAAAACAGCAAAGGACATGCCCAAAATGATTACGAAAAACTCCCGCGGCTTTAGCATCACCCGGGGACCCCATAGCACTGCCGTCTGTATTGCATTTAATCCAACCCCACATCGGGAATGCCATTGAACCTCCACTATAGTGGTGCTGCCCCTAGCACGCCCACGTATACCCAATGAATGAAGAGTAAAAAGGTCCTCCTGAGTATTGAACATAGAACCTTTCAAAGAATGATGTTGCTCCCGTATCAAGGACTTCAGAGAGAGAATAATGGAGTGTCGTGAGAAAGGAACATTATCAAAAATCCTCCTGTTCCGGGTAGACCATATTAGCCAAATCAAGGTGACAAAAGCAAGACGCCAAATGGAGCCAACCTGGGAGCTAAATGTCCGAGACATGGCAAAAAACACCAGTTCATTCAAGCTATAGATAGAGGGCATCTGGAGATGAAAGATATCCAAAATACGGTGCCAAATATCCTGAATGAAGCAACAATGCACAAAGATATGATCAATATCCTCACCTGAAGACCGACAGAACACGCAAAAAGACGGTCCCATGAAGCCATTGTGACGTAAGTGATCCAGTGTAGGCAATTTACCATGAATAGCCCGCCAAAGTGTGACAGAGCGACGAGGTGGTATGTAAGGTGCCCAAATCCAATCGCCCCAAGTGACCACAGGAAACTCCGGACGAAAGTGCTGATAGAAAATAGAACTAGAAGCAGATCCATTTGATGAAGGTATCCATATTCGGGTATTAGAGTGAGGAGGAGCTAAGGTGTAATTAGCAATGTCTCTAGCCACATCCGGGAAAGCCATACAGAACTCCGGTAGAATATCCCAAACCCCATTAGTGGTGTAATCAGAAATAGAAAACTGAAAGTGATGTCGTAAGTGAGCCGGGATCCCCACCCTATCCGCAATACAGTAACCCAACCAATTATCAAGCCAAAAAAGCACATGTGAGTCTGCTCCAACTAGCCATTTGGAATTCTGCATAAGTGCCGGATGACAATCTTTAAAGCCAAACCAGATTGTAGATTTGACATAACGACGATGTCTCCCTTGACAGAGAAACCGAGAAAGAAAGATGTCCAAATAAGGCTCCCTACGATTAATAATGTCCCAGCAAAGTCTAGAAAGGAAAGCCTTGTTAGCAGCTACCAAAGAGCGAAGACCTAGACCACCTTCAGACTTAGGGACACAACACCTCGTCCAAGAGACACAAACCGAGCCCCTTTTAAGAATATCACCAGTGAAGACAAAATTCCGGATTCGACTCTCAAGCTTCTTAAGCAACGTGATTGGCCATCTATATATCATCATCGAATGAACAAACGCACCTTGGATCACCGATTGCACTAGACATATTCGCCCAGCCATGGAGAGAGATGATCCTTTCCAACGCGCAAAACGAGCCAGAATGCTATCAGCAATAGACTGTAAAAACCTGGAGCGGGGAGCACCAATGAAGAGAGGGACCCCGAGATAAACAAAAGGCAGGCTCCCGGGTGAAATGCCTAGTATACGACTCATCCTTCTAGTCCTTGCAACCGGAATGGAGGGGCCGAAATAAACTCTAGACTTGTTTGGGTTAAAATGTTGACCGGACCAAGCCTTGTAACGATTTAGTATGCTCAGAATAGTGCGACAGTTGCTAGCTGAAGCCCTGCAAAAGATTATAACGTCATCGGCATAAAGTAAATGAGAAGGAAAGGTAATATTACGACCAATGAATAAAGGAGATAACGTCCCTGTACTTGTTGCCTGTGAAAGCAAGCAACTCAAGGCCTCCTCAGCTACACAAAAGAGAAGGGGGGATAGAGGATCCCCTTGACGAACCCCTTGCGAACATTGGAAATAACCTTCTGGAGCCCCGTTGACTAGGACCGAGAGACGAGCTGAATGCAGAATGAATCGCACCCAATTCACAAAGATAGGAGAGAAACCCATACAGCGTAAAGCTTCCAACAAGAAATCCCAGTTAACTGTGTCAAAGGCTTTCCTGATGTCCACTTTGATAGCAATATTACCATCCCGATGGCGCAAATTCAAGCTATTCACACCTTCTGAAGCCAGAGCAATGCAATCATGTATACGACGACCCGGCACAAAACCAAATTGGTGAAAAGAGAGCAAGTCCGAGAGAATCAAGCCCAGCCGATCAGAGAGGATTTTTGAGACCACCTTATATAAAAAATTGCCAAGAACTATAGGGCGAAAATCCTCAATACGAATGGCATCCTTAAGCTTGGGAATTAGCGTGACAAAACTGGCATTTAAACCCACGGGGAAATGACCATGGATGAAGAAAGTGCGAATTGCGCTAGAAACATCATTGCCCACAATATGCCACATCGAATGATAGAACTTTCCCCCAAAACCGTCCGGACCGGGAGCACTGTCCGGGCACATGCCAAAAACCGTATGCCGGACTTCATCGAAAGTTGGCACACGGACTAGTTCATCGTTTTGCAAAGTTGACACCAAGTTTGGAAAGAGATCAGCAAGGCCCTCAAAGGATGGTGCTGGATCAGAATTCCTGGAGAATAAATCCTCATAATAATGTAATATATGACTTCGAATCTCCTGATGGTCAGAAGTGACAATATCATCAATCAATAAAGAAGTTAAACTACCTTGACCTTTGGAAATTTTCAATTTGCGATGAAAGAAGGCTGTGTTCCTATCTCCATCACGAAGCCAATCCGCTCGCACCTTTTGCCTTAAGAAAGCAGCTTCTTGGTCAAGTATTGTATTGTATTCTGATAAGGCCTCCCATTCCAAAGCGTACTCGTCATCATCAGGATTGTGAGCAGCAATCTGTGCTTGTATATCCTCAACTCGTTGACGAGCTTGAGTAAGCTTCACTTTAATATGCCCAAAAACCGTGAGATTCCAAGTTCTGAGGCAACTTTTAAGCCGTTTTAACTTGCTCTGAACCACGCCAAAGGAGCTAGAAGCAGTGATAGGAGCATTCCATGAATTCCGAACCAAATCCTCAAAAGAACTATGAGTGAGCCACATGTTTTGAAAGCGAAAAGGTCTAGGAACAGCAAGCTGATCCTTAACACATCGAATCAACAAGGGACTATGATCAGAACAGTTCCTGATCCCCACATGTGAAATAACCGAGTCCCATAAGTCTAGAAAGGAGTTAGTGACGAGAGTACGATCAATACGTGTCTCCAGATAACCATTCGTGAAACGTTTATTCGACCAAGTAAAGAAAGCACCAGAACTAGCAGGTTCTACATACTCACTAGCATGCAAGAAAGCAGTAAATTCAAGTACCCTCGATCTGAACTGGTGGAGTGCCATTAGATCGCTCATGAGCTCCCAAAACAGAATTAAAATCACCAACAATCATAGAAGGAGCAATCGGCAGTGCCAAAATATCCTCCCAAAGCATACGACGCACCAAATAATCATTACTCGCATGCACAAAGGATAACATAAAAGATTGATGCAAAAGAGATACCTGGAGAACAATCAACTGTGGAGATGTGAAGAGAACTGTAGACGGGGGAAGAGAGACGTTTTCCAGCACCCAAATATTAGGAAGGAAACCAATGGCATCATGAAATCCCACTAAACGCAAACCTAGATCTGCCCAGTAAGAAGATGTTATTGAATCAAAGCTAACTTTGGGTTCCGCAATAGCAACCCAGAGTGGACGAGAGGAGAGAATGTGATGGCGAAACATGTTCTGAGAACTCTGATTGCCAATCCCGCGAATGTTCCAGAAAAGAACATTCATTGAGAACCATGTGAGGGATTAACGGCCGAGTGAGACCGTGGTGAATCAGCATGAGCACGTTCTTCATCTTGCTCCACAAGATCAGCCCAAGTACCGCGGGCAGCAACTTGCATGGCTTGCAAGGGAGGAGATAAAGCCGGAGAAGAACTGGAGGGAACCTCATGCGGACGAGAGCGTGCCCGAAGTAAATCAACAGAATCAGTGATACGTGTATCCATAATCGCGTTATCCTCTGTTGAAGAATCTGTATTTGCAGAAATAGACCGTTGCAACGGTTGAGATGGTGAACCAATTGGGCTGGAAGCATCAATAGGAATATGCTGACTCTGAGTAGTAGGATCTGGCAGAGATATCACTGAATCACTACTAGCACGCTCATCCTCCCCCTCATTAGAACCCAACAACGCAAAACGATTCGTCTCAACCAACGAGTTACCAGCCGGTGTAGCGGGACGACGAGGAAGAGTCACATTACGGCGAGGGACAAACCGCCTAAAACCAAGAGCATCAGTCCGATTAATGGTCGCAACCGTAGAAGAAGGGCGCATGAAAGGGACTGAAGCTGGAATGCACTCAGGGGGTGTGATATTAATAACCGGCTGGTTAGCAACCGGAATTGTAGGAGCTGGATTGGCAATATCTCGTGGATGAGGAGATAATGGTCTGGAACTGGGAGCCTCATTATCCTTGTTTCTACGGCAATTACCTGTTGCATGACCAATAGCAACGCAAGACTGACAAAACGCCGGCAAATCCTCATAAAATGCTTCAATCCGAATATCACCGGTGGGAGTTTCAAGTTGGACTTTAGATTCCAAAGACTGCGCAAGATCCACCTCAATTAAAACCTTAACATAATTACCAAAGCAACGATCTAGCGAAGACGTATCCATCCTAATAGGATTGCCAAGAGCAGCCGCAAGTGCCATAATGATAGAGCTGTGGTGGAGCTCATAATGCAATCCATACAAACGAACCCAAACACGCACGCGTGTGGATGCTGCTTTTCCGGGAAAAAAATTAGGAACCCAAGGCTGCAAGTATAGGTTACCGGTTGATAACTTCCAAAGAGTCGAACACATAATTGAGTCTCTCGTGTGCTTGGAGTAAAATTGAAACACAAAGTATCCCAAGCCAATCGATAGCATGGACCAGGCGTCCATGTTCCATAACTTCTTCAAAGCCTCCCGTAAATCATGAAACTTCCATGGCAAAGAGCCCTTGGGCAGAATCAGACGACCGATAAAAGAAGAAGAAGAGCAGTTAGAAACCTGTTCAGAATAGAAATCATCATTAATTTTAACGGACAAAGTCATACCTTTGCGAACCGGCTCAAAGTCGGGCCTGGGAGAGCCCACAATGGCCGGTTCGGAAGAGATTGAGGAGCCGGGGTAGCATTCTGCCTTGGGGCAGTGTTAATCCATGGAGAAGAAACCACAACAGTGGTGGAAGGTGATGCCACCGGAACAGAGATGGCTGGAGTATCATTGATCTCCTCTCCATGCCACGAACCTGTGAATAAGAAAGAATATAGGCTGCAAGACCACAATAGTGAGTAGTAATATCTGGCGGTTCTGGTGGATCAGGTATGGCTTGCAATATGTGTTGCTTGCCATCTACTTCGATAGTGCAAGTTCTTTGGTAGATATCCATCACCGAGCGTAGCTTGGTCAAGAATGTTTGCCCTAATAGTATGACATCCCCCGTCCCAGGTGCAGACGCCGACATAACTACAAAATTGGTGTAAACAGATGCTTCACCAATCTTGACCAACACATTTTTCACAACTCCTTCGGGTCTCATAAATGATCCATCCGCCAGTCGCACAATAGCCCTTTCCTCAGATAGTTTTCCAAGGTTACTCTTTCAAACACATTCAAAGGAATTATGTTTGAGTAGGATCCCGTGTCTAGTGTGGCACGGACATCTTCAAGCTCACCAATCCCTACCTTAACATCGAAACTTTTAGGGAGTGGTTCGGGATCCTCTTGCTCCTCATCACTTTCGTCAGAGCCAAGGTCCTCCTCTTCTTCCTCAGCCTGTAGAAGTTCTTCCTTCATGCAACACTCGCACCTAACGACCTTCTCAGTGTTGCTAGGAAGTTTGCCTTGTTCCCTACTTGCTCTTCGGTCGATCAACTCCTGCATCTTTGATGGGCAAGCCTAGTGCTCTCTTCCAACTTATCAAGCCTTGCCCTAGTCTTCTCAGAATCTTCCTCATAACGTTTGAGAAAACTTTGTGTGTGATCAACCATCTTTTGCAAGTTCTCCATCAGTAGAGCCGACTTCGGTGGCTCTTTCGGAGCGGGGTTTTCGCAGTGATCATTACCATAGTTCAGCCTACTACGGTCTTGGTTAGGTCCATAAGTTTGGTTAGCCGGTGCATATCCTTGATTGTTACGGTATTCTCTTCTCCAAAATCCACCTCGAGGATTCCTACCGTCTTGTCCGTAGCTAACTTCTTGAGTGCCAAACTCTGTAGCAAAGGCTTCTTCTTCGCCTCCTCGAGCCCAGTTGCCATCATCGTATGCCAGCTCCGATCTACACATATGAGCCCCATGCCCATAGTTCTTGCATATTCGGCATACTTCGTTCGAAACAGTTGTTCCGGTGGCGCTCTTGAGGACTTGCTTCAATTCGTTGGTAAAGCACTCGAATTGATCCCCATTCCCCCTGTACATAGGGGCTTCTTGAGTCGGTGGAGCTTCAGGTCCACTTCTCCTAACCATTGCTCCTGGATCCTTAAACTGCGAACCCTTAGCAAGTCTTTCGAAAACAGCCCAGACGGCTTCTGCGGTTTCCTCCCAAATATTGCCTCGGCATTGGAAATCCACCACTTGTTGGTTCTCGAAGGTTAGTCCATTCTAGAAGTGTTGGACTAGGTCGGAAAGTTTAAAACCATGGTAAGGGCACTTGTTCGTGAGATCTTGGAACCTCTCGAACGCGGTGTAGATGGTCTCATCATAGTCTTGCTTGAATTTAGTGATTTGCGCCTTAAGCGCGGTAGTCAGAGTGTGTGGGAAGTATTTCTCCATGAAAGCTGAAAAAACCTTTTCCCATGTGTCCAGCGATCCTGCTGGAAGAGAGCTCAGCCATGACTTGGCTCTGTCGCCAAGTCCCATAGCAAAAACCTTCATCCTCAACTCATCCGTTGTTATGTTAGCTCCGGGTCGTGGGAGTTGATTGACGAAATCATCGATATCGTTCAAGTACCCCATCACATCTTCCCTTGATAAGCCATAGAACCTCGGAAGTTGTTGGAATGCGTGGTTCTTGATCTCCAGATCTCGGGTTGCAGGCGAAACAACAATCGCCGGTCCCCTCATACGATCCTTGGTGGGTTGTACCCATGCCTTCAGTGGTCTAGCTTCTGCCATTCCATCGATTTCCTTGAAAAGGAGTCGCCTTCTTTGGTGGTAGACTCTATCGATCTCAGCAATTGAATCAGCAAGCGGTATACCTGCAGAACGTGTATGCGGCATACACTATCTGTGACAGACTAGGAAAAGTGATTAGAAACAAACTAGGAAAGCAGAGAGAGATTAAAAAGAAAAATTAAAACAAAAAGAATTAGGAATCTAAAGCTGTAAATATAAACAAATTAAACAGAAAAAAGGAGTATAGTCCCCGGCAACGACGCCAATTTGATGAACGCGAGATTTGTCAGGTCTCAATTCAGCAAATAATATTTGTTATTTAGCCAAAGGCAATCCACAACTACAACGAAAGCAGTAGTGTAGTAGTAGAATGACTCGAGTGTCGTTCTCTCATGACTATACAAGCTTTATCAAATCTAATTAAGAATATAAAACAGCAAATAGAAAGCAATAGGGGTTTTCAAGCAGATAATGGAGATTGGTGATAGTATGGTCCTTCTTAACATAATGGGTCGATAATCATGCATAAATTCCTCGGTCTTGCATAGAGATCTTTGAATCAATCTTGTGTCCTGTTGCAAGTATTAAGCACTACGAAGATAATATGGTCTGACTTGTCAACAACTAACGTCCTATTGTGTTCCGTAATTATTCAACACTACGAAGATAATTGGTCTGATTGGTCGACAAGTGTCCATGCGTGCATAATAATCAATACAACATACGAGAATTTTGGTTGCAACTGATCAACGAAATAAAGCAATGACACGGAGTATAATGCGCGATATAGCCATTAGCATGATTATCTTCGCTCGCTAAGAATTCACATACTACCACCAATGATAAGTTTAGCTACTCATAATAGGCATGCAATCAATAGCAATCATAGAAGAAAACATATTGAAAGAAGAATAAAATAAGTAGATAAAAACTGTAAGATACAAAGTTACCGAAGGTTGTCAATCTCCGGATGATTGCGATCCTACGCGCTCCAATCTGCTATGAAAAAGTATCCCCTAAGCTACGGAACTCCCAGGACAGGCCCCGGGAAGTTACTACCTAAAACTATAGAGAGAGGTGAGAAAGTAGGCTTGGAAAGATATGATTTTCGGAGAAAAACTGAACTCTATATATAGGCCCCGAAATTCTTCTGGGGCGGTTCGCCCGGTGCTGGGGCGGTTCGGCCCCTAGTATTTCGCGGAATTTCCGCATTTTTCGACGCGGATTTGGATTTCTTCACCTTTTCGGACTCGGTTTATGACTTCTAGTAGCCTTCTAACCTCCAGATTCGGCCCCTAGACTCCAAATCCTATCCGGAAACCTTCAGATACTCCAAATACGCTTCTGGAACACTAATTCCTTGTAGACTTCAATATAATTGCCCCGAAATCTCCGAATTTCAACCAAAACCTGTAAAATAAAATCTAAAGAGAAACGTGACACTATTCTAATAAAATGTACTAAAATATAGCTAAATTATCATAGAGGATAGCTAAATTAGGTGAAAAAGACTCGAATGAAAGTGTAAAATACACATTCATCATTCTATCATGTCATCTAACCTCTCTTCCTCGAGGTATTCTGCTTCTAAAAACTTAACGTTTCTAGATACTATCACCTAGTGATCTTCAGCATGATAGAATTCATAGCCTCTCGTCTAACGAGGATAGCCTATGAAATATACTTTGACACCCTTGGTATCTAACTTATCAGTGAGCATAAGTTTGACTATCGCAAGACAGCCCCAAGGTCTAAGATAGCCCAGTGAGGGCTTCTTTCCCTTCCATAACTCATAAGGAGTTTTCTCCACTGATTTAGATGGTACACGGTTCAGAATGTAGATTGCAGTTTGTAGTGCATATCCCCATAGATGTTTTGGAAGAGTCGAGAATCCAATCATAGATCTCACCATGTCTAACAGGGTTCGATTCCTTCTCTCAGACATACCATTTAACTGTGGTGTTCTAGGAAGAGTCCATTGCGATTGAATTCCATTTTCCTTCAAGTAGTCGATACATTCTTCACTAAGGCATTCACCTCCTCGCTGATCGAAGAGTGACTATCCTTAGGTTCAATTCATTCTCGACCTCATTCCTAAACTCCTTGAATTCCCAAAGGTCTCGGATTTATTCGTCATAAGATAATATATCCATACCTTGAGAAATCTGTCAGTAAAGGTTCACGACTAAGAGTATAAGGTTAACCCCCCACACGCATGGACTTTAAAAGG
>CM051458.1:27086988-27160820 GCA_028274465.1 Plantago ovata
TGCTTTATTTCTTTGATCTATCTAAAACCTCTATCTTCGTAGTGTTGAATAATAACGGAACACAATTGGACAATTCATTGATCAAAGATCTCTATGCAAAACGATCGGGTACTTCATGCATGATTATTAACCTGCTATGCTTTGAATGATCATACTATCACTAACCTCCATTATCTGATAAGAAAAATCTTTGCTAAGTCGTTTGTTGATTTTATAGTTTAAGTTAGATTAGATAAAGCTAGTTATAGTCCTTAGAGATCGACACTCGATGTTATTTTACTGCTACACTACGGTTTTCGTTGTAGTTGTGAATTGCCTTTGGCTAAATACAAATTTATTTGATTAATTAGAATCTGACAAATTCCGGTTCATCAAATTGGCGCCGTTGCCGGGGACTATACTCCTTTTTTCTGTTTAGCTTTTATTTATTTTCAGCATTCAATTCCTAGTCTTAGTAGTATTAGTCTTTTTTCGATTTTATAGTGATTTCCAGAAATTTTTCGTGATCTTCGAGATTTCTAACGAGACTAATTTTCAGTTTTGAGTTACTCCTGTTCCAGATTTCCAGGTATGACGACCTTAAAAGCTCGCTTGACACCTACGTTCTCGCAAGTCAGGAAAGGGTCAGCTATATACTTGGAAGAAGAGTTATCAGGGTATGAGGTAACGAGTTCTGTAGTGAGAAGGATACCGAGGTTCGAAGATGGAGTGGGGATGAATCCGTTAAGCTTCAACAGATCCTATGAGGAAGAAATAGCGAAAGTTCCAGCAAAGGGGTTCACCGAGGACCAATTATGCAGGAAATTATTTTCTTTTGCTCTGGGATACGAACCAAGAATTTGGATAGCAAGGTTAGCACCAGGATCACTGAGAACCTGGGGCCAAGTAGTAGAGGAGTTCTTGGCGCGTTTCATGCCCAACCATGAGACAATTGCCTTGTGGAATCGGATCGAACACTTCAAGCAAGGAGAGTATGAGCGGTTCTGTGACACCTACGAACGTTTTGAGCTGTATAAATGTGAGTGCCCCCATAACCGTTTCGACGAAGGAGAACTGATTTGGTATTTTGTTGGTGGTCTACGAGATGATGTTAGGCTTCAAGTGGATGGGATGTGTGGAGGATTAGAAGAATGTACAGTTGAAGAGGCAGTGAAGGTCTTTCAAAAGTACGCCAGTGGATCTGCACAGTCTGAGAGGCTAATGTCGAGTCAAGTCACCAACGGGAATCTAAATCGGGGCGAAACTGAAGGCTTATACGAAGGATATTCTGAAGACGAAGATATCAGTGAGGAGGAAGAACTTGCGTTTTATGCAGGGATTAAGGCCATTGAGAATGTTTTTGAGATAGCACACGCAGGGCAAGCTGAAAACAATCTTCGCATCGAAAAGGCTTTTGAAGCAGTCGAAGTAACTGAGCAACTTATCGAGGAACTTAGATTGTTGAAGTGTGAAAAGTGCGGAAAAGCAGTCGAAGACGCCCCCCTGGAAGTGGGGGGCGAATCGCCCCCCACAGACAGAGACTTAGGGGCGACTCGGCCCTCCCCAGGCGAATCGCCCGGGGCAGGGGGCGAATCGCACCCCAGCTCCAGGGAACTGGACGACCCCAATTCCCCCGTTTTGACATCTGAAGCTGATCCCAAGCCACTTCCAACTGATACTACCGAGGAAACTGAGTACGAAGAAGTGAATCTACTACTCCGCGGAGGAAAGATGACCAAAATCCCTAACTTCGTGCGTCTGAAACGTGTTGAACCTTCTGGGATCGACAATACAGGACCAAGCACCGAACAAGAGGTTAGTGAAAGTTCCAAAGAACCTCAAGAGAAAGATGATGAACCAAGACCATCTGTAGAAGACGTAGTTGATGATGAGGTTGAAGGGGGAACTCCTACGCCAGCGGTACTTCACAAATCTTCTAATCCATATGTACCTCCGAAACCGCATGTACCATTCCCAAGTCGGATCAAGCCAGCCAAGAAGGATATTCAAGAGTCACCTCTATTCCAACGCCTTTCAAAAGTTGAAGTCAATGTGCCTCTCTTGGAATTAATCCAAAACATTCCGGTTTATACGAAATTCTTTCGTGAGATGAAGAGCAAAAGGGTTACTTCCGGAAAGGAAGTTAATGGGGTTGAGACGGTCAATTTGATTGCCGGATTACCTGTGAAGAAGAAAGATCCTGGAAGTTTCATCATCAACATCGCTTTGGGAAATGGTCGAACTACGAAGGCAATGCTTGACTTGGGGGCTAGCATTAACTTAATGCCCTATTCGGTATACAAGGCCCTGGATCTCGGAGAATTGACACCAACTGATATGGTTGTCCAAATGGCGGACCAAAGTGTGAAGAGGCCAGTCGGGATAATAGAGGATATCCTTGTGAAGGTGGACAAATTGATAATACCAGCTGATTTTGTAGTTATGAAGTCTGCAGACGAGGGAAAGAGCCATATTCGTGAACACGTAGTACTACTTGGGAGACCATTCATGGAAACTACCAACACATGCCTTAAACTCAAGGGCAAGAAGATAACAGATAACCATGGAGGTAATGGGTGAGACGGTTGAATTGGTAGGATGTGGCATCGGAGATAAGGAAGTCATGGAAGAATTAAATTTTGCCGATTGCTATGATTCCGTGATTTCCAAATTTCATCATTATTATGATAATCGTGAACCACTTGAGGAGGCACTAACCATGCAGGCTGAGACATGCTACATTACCGAAGAAGCAAGGGAGCTAGTTGAAATAATGGATAGCACCCCAGAAATTCCCGTAGGAGAAGAAGTGCTTGAACCTTTAGATGAGGAAGAGGAAGGAAGTAAATTTCCTGAAGAGCCTAGCTTAGAATTAAAGCCACTTCCTGCGCACCTCAAGTATGTCTACTTAGGAGAAAATCAGAAGAAGCCCGTGATAGTTTCCTCACATCTCTCCAACGATGAAGAAATTAGGCTAATTGAAGTTTTGAAAGAGAATTCTGCAGCTATAGGATGGGGGATTAGTGATATCAAGGGAATTATCCCTACTCGGTGTGTGCACAACGTCACTCTAGAACAAGATGTCAAACCCGTTAGGCAACCTCAGCGTAGGATAAATCCGGCCATGCAAGAGGTGGTAAAGAAAGAAGTAATCAAGTTGCTAGATGCCGATATGATTTACCCCATTCCTGATAGTCGATGGGTGAGCTCGATTCATGTAGTTCCTAAGAAATCAGGGGTCACGGTAGAAGAGAATGAGAAGGGAGAGTTAGTACCGGTTAGGAAGACCACTGGATGGCGGATGTGCATTGACTATAGAAGATTAAATGCCGCTACTAAGAAAGACCACTTCCCTTTACCATTTATAGATGACATGCTAAACCGCCTTGCGGGGCGGAAATTCTATTGTTTTCTTGATGGTTTATCAGGTTTCTACCAGATTCCAATTGCACCGGGGGATCAAGAGAAGACGACATTCACTTGCCCATTCGGAACGTTTGCCTATAGGAGGATGCCGTTTGGGCTATGCAACGCTCCCGCCACTTTCCAAAGGTGCATGCTTTCTGTTTTCTCTGATATGGTAACTAAGTTTGTTGAAGTTTTCATGGATGATTTTTCCCTTCTTGGTGATTCGTTTGATGAATGCTTGCAAAGATTAGATCTTGTTTTGAAAAGGTGCATTGAATGCAATTTGAACTTAAGCTGGGAGAAAAGTCATTACATGGTTAGGGAAGGCATTGTTCTAGGACATGTAGTTTCTGAAAGAGGTATTGAGGTAGACAAGGCTAAGATCGAAATCATTCAATAACTTCCCCCACCTACTTGTGTGAAAGAATTGCAGTCTTTTCTTGGTCATGTAGGGTTTCATAGGAGGTTTATTAAGGATTTTTCGAAAATTGCTAAACCTTTAAGTAGCTTGCTTGCAAAAGATGTGGTTTTCCATTTTTCTAATGAGTGCTTAATTGCTTTTAAAACCCTTAAGGAAAAGCTTGTTTCTGCTCCCATTGTTGTGCCACCTGACTGGAATCTTCCTTTTGAGATTATGTGTGATGCTTCGAATTTTGCTATGGGTGCTGTTTTATGCCAAAAAGTTGATAAGCAGTATCGTGTGATTTATTATATTAGTAAGACTCTCGACTCCGCGCAAATTAACTACACAACTACTGAAAAGGAATTTTTAGCTCTTGTTTTTGCTTTACAAAGTTTAGGTCTTATTTAATTGGTCATCCTGTGAATGTCCATACTGATCATGCTGCTTTGAGACATTTAATAGCTAAGCAAGATTCTAAGCCTAGATTAATCCGTTGGGTCCTTTTGCTACAAGATTTTGATTTGACCATAGTGGATAGAGCTGGTAGGGAGAATTTAGTAGCTGATCATTGGTCTAGAATACCAAATATCCCTGTTGATTCGATACCTATTAATGAGAATCTCCCTGATGAGCACTTGATGAAGGCTAATGAAGAGTCGTGGTATGCTGATATTGTAAACTATTTGGCTATGACTGTTTGCCCCACTAACTTTTCAGCCTCCGACAAGAGAGCTCTTGCCAAGCGTTGCAGGTCTTTCATATGGGATGATCCGCATCTTTTCAAAGAAGGAACTGATGGGATTCTGAGGAGATGCGTGCCACAAGAAGAGCAACAAAGTGTGTTAAGTCATTGCCATGAGCTCCATTGTGGAGGACACTATAGTGGCTTGAAAACAGCTCGCAAAGTACTACAAGCAGGATTTTACTGGCCAACAGTACACCGAGATGATCAAATTTTTGTGAAGAATTGCGACCCATGTCAACGAGGTGGTAATATTACCAAGAAAGACGAAATGCCCCTTCAAGGGAATCTAGTGGTGGAACCTTTCGACGTATGGGGCATTGATTTCATGGGACCATTTCCATCAAGTGGAGGTTATGAGTACATTCTTGTTGCGGTGGACTATGTGACTAAATGGGTGTAGGCAATTCCCACAAAAACGAATGCCGAAGCAGTTGTTATGAAATTCTTGAAGAAAGTAATATTCTCTAGGTTTGGGTGCCATAGGACTATCATAAGTGATGGAGGTTCACACTTCGTCAATAGGACCTTTGCCGCTCTTCTTAAGAGATACGGTGTCCACCATATTGTTGCTACGCCATATCATCCACAGACATCGGGCCAAGTTGAAGTTAGCAACCGTCAAATTAAGAAGATCCTGGAGCGAGTAGTGAAGCCTAGTAGAAAAGATTGGGCAGGAAAATTGAATGATGCACTTTGGGCATACAGGACTAGCTACAAGACGGTAATTGGGACCACTCCGTACAGACTCATGTATGGGAAAGCATGTCATCTTCCCGTGGAACTGGAACACAAGGCATATTGGGCTATCAAAGCACTCAATCTTGATATGGGAAAAGCTGGCGAGGAACGATTGTTGCAACTAGAAGAGCTTGATGAATTACGCCTAGGTGCTTATGAAAATGCCAAGATCTACAAGCAATGTACTAAGAAGTATCATGATCGTGGTATAGTACGTAAGGAACTGATTCCTGGGCAAAAAGCTTTGGTATTTAATTCTCGCCTTCGACTATTTCCTGGAAAGCTCCGTACTCGTTGGGATGGACCGTATGAAATTATCAAAGTTGCTCCCCATGGAACTGTAGAACTCTTTGATCCAAAGACGGGCAATACCTTCAAGGTGAATGGTCAACGAGTGAAGCCGTACTTCGAGATATCTAGTGATCAAAGGGAGGTTGATCATCTGGAGCTTACCCTTACCGCCTCTACTGAAGGTTAGTGTGTTTTGTTGTCTTGAGCATATCATTGTGGTGTTTTTCATATTTTCGTATGTTTTTGGTGAAAAATTAGGTTTCTAGATGATAATTTAGCATTTTCGGAGGGAACCCGATTTTCTCCTATTATGCTAAATTATCAATCTTTTTACCTCGTTTATCACCCGTTTTGTTTTCTCACGAGTTTGATTGAGTAATATAGGTCACTTATACAAGTATTAGCTCTCACCTTAAACCCACTTTCGACGTTCAGGACGAGCGACGACGTTCAGGTTTGGGGGGGGGGGAGTTATCGTTGGTTATCTCTATACTTGTCTTGCTTATGATAAACTCGTGAAATTTTTTGTTTGCATTTGCATTTGCACGTTTACCGCTTTCTTAGTATTTAGTTGCATACACTACATTCATCCTAGGATAGTCTTGCATGTTTTATGTGGAGTTTATTGCCAAAATTTTTGAACTTTTTTATTGGGTAGATTAACTAATTATGACATTAATCATATGCTTCATCTCTATGAATTTGTTTGAGGTTTTTCTCGCTTGGTTTGTCATATGTATTGCACTTAGTTAAGCTTGGTAGTCTCGACATCACTTAGCGGTGTTTTCTCTACTGCGGTTCACGAAGGCCTTTATAATAGGATGATGCATGTTAGGATCTTATGGTTGTTTTTCCCGAGTAATTATGTACCTAAGAGGCAACAAGTCTTCACCTTGCTTTGAGATTGCTAAATGCCTAGGAAGGAGGTAGTGTGAGATTGTGTGATCCTTTGTTTGCAACCTATTCTTTCGAATAGGTTTGGGGAGGGGGTTACGCTATCTTAGACTTGTTTTTCAATTTTGAGTGTGTGATGTGAGTTTATTTTCCTTTTTTCGTAAAGTTTGTACTCCAACCTATTCTTTCGAATAGGTTTGGGGAGGTCGTTTGTGTGTCATTTTTGTTTTCTTTTTCGTTGTGCTACTGCTGGCTAAAAAAAAATCGAAAAAAAAGAAAGAAGAAAAATTCCAGAAAAAAACAAAAAAGAAAAAACTGGAAAAGAAAAAAAAAAAGGAAAAAAATTTAAAAGACCCCAAAAAAGCAAGGAAGGGTCCAAAAAAAAAAAAGCCAAAAAGCAGTATAGCAAAGTGTTGTGTCTCATTTTCCAATTCTTGTAATGTTCGTAATCGTGTTGTAATTTTCTATCTTTTCTTTTTGTTTGAGTGTCATCTGTTCTAGACCACCCTCGTCCTGCCATTCAGGAAGTGGTGAATAGCTTAAGGCTTTGCTTGAAAGATGGGTAGAATAGGGGAGTGTTATCTTTTTAGGGAACCCTCCTTCGTTTGATGAGAGCCAGTATTGGTTCGACCTCTTTGAGAAAAAGTCTTAACTTGGTGAACAGTAGTAAGTCCTCAGTTTCATAGGCACGGGGACAACCATTCGTATTTTAACATGTTTCATTACGTCGTCACTGACTAGGTCCAGGTAGAGAATGTTACCAGAGACTATCTTGTCTTGACATAAGTGCTTATGTGAATGTGTATGAGTCAATCGAGGCATTCTTCAACTAATATCCATGTTATGATTTGTATGGTTTTTGTTCATATGTTTTTGATAGATTCAATAGATTAGTTCATTTCATTTGGCATGAGACTCCATTTTTTGTGTTGCATTGTTTTTTGCATTAGAGTCTAGCTTAGCTGCTTGAGGACAAGCAAAGGTTCGGTTTGGGGAGTTTGATGAACGTGTATTTTACACTTTCATTCGAGTCTTTTTTTTCACCAATTTAGCTATCCTCTATGTTAATTTAGCTATATTTTAGTGCATTTTATTAGAATAGTGTCACGTTTCCCTTTAGTTTGTATTTTACAGGTTTTGGGTGAAAAACGAGGTTTTCCGGGCAATTATGTTGAAGTGGACGAGGAATTGGTGTTCCGAAGGCCTTTTTGGAGTATCTAGAAGATTCCGGATAGAATTTGAAGTCTAGGGGTCGAGTCTGAAGGCTAAAAGGTCACTAGAAGGCAAAAACCGAGTCCGAAAAGGAAAAGATATCCAAAAACGCGTCGAAAACGCGTCAGTAGCCGACTAAAAGTCCCGGGCGATTCGCCCGGGACGTGGGGCGAACCTCCCCACACCAGGCGATTCGCCCGGTGTGTGGGGCGACTCATCCCACACCTGCCGAATACCTATATATAGTTGCTCAGTTTTCTCCGTTTTTCATACTTTCTCAGACCTTTTCTCTCACCTTTCTCATTAGTTTTAGGTAGGAATTCTCCAGAGCCTGTTCTAGGGATTCTTAGCATAGGAGACACTTTTTCTTATCGTTTTGGAGCTTGTAAGATCGCGATTGTTCGGAGATTGACAACCTTCGGTAACATTGTATCTTACAGTTTTTCTATTCATATTTATCTATCTTTCAACATGATTTCATTCAATCTTGCTATGATTTCTGTTGATTGCATGTCATCTATGAGTAGCTAAATTTATCGTTGGTGATAGTATGTGATTTCTTAGCGAAGGGTTAATAATTATGCTGATGGCTATAAAGCGAATCAGACTTTGAGTTATTGCTTTATTTCTTTGATCTATCTAAAACCTCTATCTTCGTAGTGTTGAATAATAACGGAACACAATTGGACAATTCATTGATCAAAGATCTCTATGCAAAACGATCGGGTACTTCATCATGATTATTAAACTTCTATGCTTTGAATGATCATACTATCACTAACCTCCATTATCTGATAAGAAAACCTTTGCTAAGTCGTTTGTTGATTTTATAGTTTAAGTTAGATTAGATAAAGCTAGTTATAGTCCATAGAGATCGACACTCGAGGTTATTTTACTGCTACACTACAGTTTTCGTTGTAGTTGTGAATTGCCTTTGGCTAAATACAAATTTATTTGATTAATTAGAATCTGACAAATTCCAGTTCACCAATCCTGAAGCTTGATCTTCGTACGATATCCATCTTCTGCGTCAGAAAACAATATAGGATATTGTAATGGAAGATATTTAGCATGCAATTCTGATATACGCTTCAAATTATTATTACGTTCTTCAAGAATTATATCACGGGGTTCCATTTCCATCTTGTCATTACCTGAAATAATATTAACAGCTTGTGAATATCAAAATTTAAATTTACACTCTATGTACATATTGTGATTTTCCACTACGAAACAAAAAAGCCGTAACAAATCATATATATTCAAGGAAGGTCAAACAAAAGAATCTCATACCAACAATGAGTGCAGCAACTTCATTACATGTCGGTAGATCATACATCCTCCCATCACGTGTTCTCTTACCAATGAGTCTTAATCGCACATTACTATTATGATCGACCTTGAATCGTTCGGCAGCCATATGAAAACTCTTAGCCAGGGTGTTATGTTCATCTAACATTTCCTTAAGGTCGGATACAACGGAATCAATCGCCCGAGATTTACGATTCCTACTACACAGTAAAAAAGAATAAAATTGTTGCTCAATGAGTGAAATAAATGAGATAAGTCATACTACCAAGAAATAAAATAAACTAAAATAATAAATTGGCTAATCGCAATGACAAACAAATTTACCTTTGGGCACTAATTCTATCTTGCACCTCATCCTCACCCCAATGCATGTACAACTGTGCAAACTTGGGTGATTCTCCTTCTGGCGGCAACAAACTACCCGCCAAATGATAATTACTTCCGCCAAGATGATATGTATACGGACCACGTCCATCATTGACCGACGTATCTTGATGCCCAGCCATAGAAGTAAAAGCAAACATCATGTTGTAATCACGGTTGTTCTCAATAAAATTTTAACTATCCACGTGCCTTCCATGTAAAAGATCATCTAGCAGCCTAGGAGGAGGTCGTACGTGAGGCAACTGAACTTTACCACGGTTGCAACACAGACTAAATTCAGGATTTTCATTAGATGAATTTTTCACCTTTTCAGCAAACCACATTAGAGCACCACAAAATGGACACTTATATGTTGGATCACCCAAATCCTCATACGTTGAATGCATGATAAGAACAATATTTAAATATACTAAAACGTGCATAAGCATTATGAAAATGAAACATATTATAGTGCATATCTTTACCAACAACATCAACAGTCTGTCTAGCTATCAACTCATTCTTCTTTTTATTGCGAACCATTGCTACTTTCCGTTTTTCCCTTGCAACAGCAGCAAAAGAAGACTCTGGAATGTCTAGCAATACAATCTAATCAACAGAATTCCATATTTATCAAGAAGCATATCTATACGTAAATTATATATCTCCAAACAATATTTTATCTCAACCAGTGCAATAATACCTACAATATAAAAATATCAATGAGACCAAATTTAAAAGATTAAACGCAACATGCTAATACAAAATAATTTGGCTTACCGTATTGAAGATTAGGCTCACTATAAGAAATGAGTTGTTCGGACGTGATGTCAACATGCGTTTGTTCTGTCGAACAGTCCGTCTATTGAGTCTATTGAACTTGGTCACTGCTCTATAAGCTTTGTCGGATGTACCTTTAAATACAATTGTTAGAAATCACGATGAAGATAGAATAAAATGAGTATAATTATAGAGATCAAAAATTTCCAATTAAATTTACCGTTGTCGGTTGATACCACATCGATACTTCTCATCTCATGCGCTATATCTCTCCTTAGGCTCTCAAGTACCTCTACCATCTAGCACAGATCTTCTCTTCGAAGCGCAGGGCGTAGAAGACAAAGAACCATGGAACAAAGTATTTCCAACAACATCAACAATACATTTGAATTACTAAAATATATAATTTAGTAATATATATATATATATATATATATATATATATATATATATATATATATATATATATATATATATATATATATATATATATATATATGTATATATATATATATACACGTAGAATTCCATTGTGAGTGAGTAACAACTAATTAACATTGGTAACGCGGCTTGGCGGAGATATAACAGTAGTAACTTCATCCGGAGAGCTCTCTGGAGAACTCTCGAGTATAAAGAACTGCACAGGTTCATGTGAAGGCATGGCCCTACATGTTGGCGTAATAGGGCCAGGGTACGGGGAATTGTGGTGGCGAACAAACGGTAAGGAAGACTTAGAAGCAACCGAAGCTTGAACCTTAGTGGATCCAACCACACCAGGACTTGAACAGTTGTCAAGGAGGACACTTGATATAGGATATTGTAAAGGAAAAGTACCTACAAATATAGGAGCGTAACCTGGCGGTGGAGGCAGAGAGGGTCATGTGACATTATATGAAATTCCATGCGATTGTGTAGGATTGTAATATTGCGGAATAATGACATGTCCGGATGAATTGGCCTTCATATTCGATGTTGCCCCGTACATCGAACTTGCTATAAATCCACGAATGTCAAAATCAAGTTATTGGAATTCCATTAAGCGCTGAACATGCTACTACTAATTAAAGACATTCACTAATATAAATTTTATTTACGTGAAAAGTAAAATGAAATGATATTATCATACCAGTGCCAACAATGGACGATGAGTTAATTCGATTTTCATCTTGAGTAACAGTGTTGACAGAAGATTGAGATAGATGTCTCAACAAACGTCCAAGAGTATTGACATAGTCAATACTACTACTCACATGAACATCGGCCAATTTAACTAAAAAAAACAAACTTACAATACGTTAGACATAATCCAAATCTTATCCAGAACAACACACAATGTGGAGTATTGCCAATGTGAAAAACATACCGTTTGTAACGTCACTAAGCGGCGATAAGCTATCGTTCACTCTTAACCTTTTTTTGAATTTAGTGACTTTGCGTGATGAATTTGTATTCGAATTGCTCCCTGCTTCTATTATAGAACCTGTTGTAAAAATCAAAGTGACAATATAATTAGAGCCGGAGCAAAAGCAAACATTACTCGATTAGCATCATTTTCTAGCTGAAAAATCAAACAAACAGTATATGAGACATAATCATAATTTCAGACTTACCAGTGGACGGTGATGAGATAATTTGATTCTCATCTTGAGTACAATTATTGATAGAGGGTCGAGAAAGATGTCTCGAAGAATGATTAGAATCAACATAATCACTTCTATGAATTACATTGAAATTGAAGGGAGTAGCTGAAAAAGATATCAAACAATTTATGAGACATAATCAAAATTTCAGCAAGAACCATTTATATGACTAATTTGAATTTCTATAAGAAAACACATACCGTTTGTAATATCACTAAGTGGTGATATGTAAAACCCCAGAAATTTATTTTGCTTATTTAATACTTTATTTATTAAAAAAGGTATTACTAAGTAGAATATTAAAAGAAGTGGGTTTAATAAGTCAAAAACGAAAAGGAGTGGGAATTAAGTAAATTTCCTATTTAGACTTTTCTGACTTATTAATTATATTCTTCAGATACTACGTTAAACACAGAAGAAAACTAGGTTTCGTCTTTTCCTCTCTTCAACGCCGTCCTCATCAATCTTTCTGGTAAGTCTTGCTTTATCAATTTATTCAATCTATTTTGTTCCGTTCAGTCTGTTTTTGAAGCTGAAACCCTTTATTCTTCTTCTGTTCGGTTCACTTAGGTGTTCAGTTTTCTTTTTGCCTTCGCTCGTACCCATTGTGTTCTGGACTGATCCGTACTAATTGATTCAGGGTATTTCTCTCTCCTTGATATGCTTTTTGGCCAATAGCCATTGAATTCGTATTTCACCTACAGACATCATCATCATCGTTTTATCCTTTTTGTTTTAGCCTTGGTAAATTGCGCTATGTTATGTAATTCAAGGGCCTGTTTCAGGGGTTATCTTGTGCAATTTACCATCAAACCAATGTTCAATTCAATTTCCGTATGCTCTGCAGCGTCTTTTATTTTGTTTGTTCCTTTTGGTGATGTCATTGCTGATGCAGTGGACCACCATCTCTTGTCCCCTTGTCCCCATTTATTTACTTTGCTCTGTTTAAGTTCAGCTGCTAGTCTAGTTTTCGCGTAGTATTTATACTACTCTCCTCTGTTTGGTTAGGTACTTAGGTCGGGTTAGCAGCTTGTGAGTTTTGGAGCTTACGGTTTAGTTAAGGTAAGGGGATATTCTGACACCAAAGCTTATAATTTCAGTACTATTATTACCTATAAAAAATATGATTTACTGTATATTCAAGTTTTGTGAATGATTTTCATAAAAACTATTATATCTAGTTATGGGGCTTGATATAGTAGGAAAATAAGGATCAAGTGTGTTACCCAAAGTAAATGTTTCGAAATTTTGCATGTGATGAATGTAAATCGTTTTTGTCTAGTGCATGGACTAATGTTATGTTTGAGCTCCAGATGTGCCTGTGAACTGTTCTGTACCCTTCGGGGAATTTTGTCGTGCTAGGCCTTTTTGTTATGCCCTTTGGTAGGGTACTTTGTTTTGTTCTGTTATGTAAAGCCGACCTCTGTGCCACCGGACTTATACTAGTGGCCATAGGTACATGCCTGTTGAGCCGAAATGTTTCGTTACGTTTTCCATGCACCTTTTGTTACGTGTGATATTATTGTATTCATATATGTATGATTTTGAAGCATTACTTGATCCGGGTGGAGGTGCCAGGATATTCTCTTACTGAGTTTGTAGCTCACCCCTTACTCTTTTTTTTACAGACGGTCAGCAGGGTGAGCAGTGTTAGAGTTTGCTTGGGAGTTTTCGAATTATTGTTCTTTGTAGGATTTCTTTTTGTTCAGACCTGGCTTTCTAGTTTGTTTGAGCTAGAGACTTGTAGCTAGTTTCGAAGACTGTTGTTTTGGGTTTTAGTTTGGTCTGATATTTACTCTTGGACGCAGTTCCTTTTTACAAAGTTTATGTTTCCGTAAAGTTATGCTTGTGTTTTGTTGAGATTTCGTGTTGGCGTAAGACCATCTTACGATACACGGTCGGTCGCGTCTTTTGAAAATCTTTAAAAATCGTATTTTGGTTTTGGGGCGTGACAAAAGTGGTATCAAAGCCAGGTTTGAATCTTTTGGGTGTCTAGACCTCCTTAGGACTTGATCTTGAAAGTTAGTTTAGTAGGTTTCCCTTGTTTTTGTTAGGACCTTTGCGTTTCGTTCTTAATCCTTTTGTTAACTTTGCAACAGTGCGAAAATGGCTGGTCGTAAGAAAAGAGGAAGAGGTGGAGGCAACGGAGGTCGGACTTGTGGTCGCCATGGAGACGAATGTGAGAACCCGGAAGCGATGTATCGATCTCCATCACCTCCTCCGCAGCAGGATGATGCTGCTAGGGCACTGAATGCGGTGGCAACCTTGATGGAGCAACAACAACAGTTGTTGGCACCGAGACAGTCCTCAGTTTCATGCTTTGAGAGCTTTCAGAGGACTCACTATCCGGAGTTTGAGGGTGGTTCGGATCCACTTAATGCTGAAAAATGGATCACTGGAATCGAAGAGAGGTTTCGGGCATTGGAGTTTCCAGAGGACGTTTGGTTGAGGGTCACTGTCCCTCATTTAGCTAGGAATGCTAAGTTCTGGTGGGATGCGACGAGGATTACCCAGGAGAGTGCCGCCAACCCGATGACTTGGGTGCGATTCAAAGAACTTTTTCTTCAGCAGTACTTTCCCGAGTCCACGAAGTTAAAGTTGCAGCTGCAGTTCCTTAACCTGAAACAGGGGGATATGAGTGTTTTGGATTTGGTGGATAAGTTCCATGAGTTGGGACGTTTCTCCCCAGCTTACATGGCGTCCGAAAGCAGCAAAGTCACTTTATTCTGCAATTTTTTGAGGGAGGATATTCGTATGAGTGTGGTCCCTCACATGGATAAGTCGCTAGTTGATGCGGTGGAGCGTGCAAAGGATGTGGAGAGGGCACTGCCAAAGAATCTACCACCGAAGAGAGATTTTAAGAGGCCGCATGATCAGTTTCGTAGAGGCAACAACTCAGGTGGCAGCAAAGTGGCTAAAGGAGATGGGGCTCGTTTTGTATCGAAGTTTTGTTAAAAATATCAGAGGAATCATCCTGGGGAGTGTCGCTAGAAGACACGTGGTTGCTTTCGTTGTGGTGATACGCGTCACCAGATTAGGGACTGTCCCAAAATGACCAAGGGCAGCAGTCTGCAGTAGCACCTGGGGGTCGAGCACCAAACAAAGGGAAAAGCAGTGGAAGGGTTTTCACAATCACCCAAGGCGATGCTAATGCTAGTACCGACGTTGTTACAGGTACCCTTTCAGTTAATTCTGCTGAGGCTTATGTGTTATTTGATTCTGGTGCTTCTCATTCGTTTATTTCAAGGAAGTTTGTCCAGTCAAAGAACTATTTTCTTTCTAAACTTGTGGATTCTATGCATGTGACTACTCCTGTGAAAAAGAATGTCGTATGTGATGACTATTGTAAAGAGTGCATAGTTCGCATAGGTGAGAAAGAGTGTAGTGCCAATTTAGTAGTACTCGATATGTTAGACTTTGATGTAATTTTGGGGATGGACTGGTTATCGAATTACCATGCTAAGATAGATTGTTTCGAGAAGAGGATCTATTTCCAAGTTCCAGGACAGTCGGAAGCAATATTCCAGGGAGATGTGTCTACTCAAAAGTCTTGTGTGCCGATAATTTCAGCTGTGCAAGCTCGAAAAGCTTTGAGACAGGGTTGTACCGGCTTTATAGCTTGTGCAATTGATTCCCGGAAGAAAAATTTAGAGTTGGATGATATTCCGATCATTCAAGAGTATCCTGATGTGTTCCCCGAAGATTTACCGGGTGTACCTCCGGACAGAAATATTGAGTTTGAGATTAAACTTGCCCCGGGTACGGAACCAATTTCGAAGGCACCGTATAGAATGGCACCAGCAGAGTTGCGAGAACTTAAAGTTCAACTTCAGGAGTTACTCGACAAGGGTTTTATTCGACCGATTGTATCTCCATGGGGAGCCCCGGTGTTATTTGTGAAGAAGAAGGATGGAAGTATGCGCCTTTGTATCGACTATCGAGAGCTGAACAAAGTTACCGTAAAGAATAGGTATCCTCTTCCGAGGATAGATGATTTGTTTGACCAGTTGCGAGTTGCTAAGGTCTTCTCAAAGATCAACTTGAGATCTGGCTACCATCAATTGAAAATTAAAGCTGGAGATGTGCCTAAGTCAGCTTTTCGCACGAGGTATGGCCACTATGAATTCGTTGTTATGCCTTTTGGTCTAACCAATGCTCCTGCAGCTGATGATGTCGTTTTTCACCAATTAAATTTGTTTAATAGCCAAAGAACACTTATCACTACACAAACTAGAGTGCAATGGCAAGTTGTCCCCGAGTGTCGTTCTCTCGGGACCTAACGTGGCTTTGTTTGTGGTTTTGTCTAGTTATTTCAGACAACGAGTTCAAGTGTTTATAGAATTGTTTTCTTAGAACAAAGCAACGAGAAATCAGATTGTTGTAATCAAGTTTGGAAAACGGTTGGTGGTAGAAATCAAATACACATGCATGGGTTACGAATATGCTCACAAGTTCAGTGCGTAAAATCTTCGATCAAGTCTGCTAAGCAACTCGTCTAGGTAACTTTCAAGACACATCATAAAAGACCACTATCAATACTTTAGAGGTGCTTGTCACCAACACCATTTATCTAGCAAGCTGCAAATCTCTAACATACAATCCTATAGCTTTCATTGACCAAGAGTTTGTCACTATACTCAATTCGAATAATTTTATAGGCAACTAAGAATCATATGAAGGAATTTGCAGCAAGATTGAATCACAATCTCATGTAAGCATAAACATAACCCATAGCATGCATATTCTACATTCTACCACCAACACAAAGGATTTAGCTACTCATATTCATCAACATAGACATCAAATCATATGAATTGTAAATAGAATACATCAAATCAAACTACTAGACAAGAGATAATGATACAATGTTACCACCAAGCTGTCAGTAATCGGTGGGTATTGATGAAAACCTCTCCGTAGATGAAACAATGGATGCAATCCTATGCCAAAACCTTTAATCCAATCTAAAATACAATGTAATCTGAGTTTTCTCTCAGTTTTGGGGCTTAGGAGCTCTGCCAAAACGAAGCCAATGTTCAAAAGTATGGAAAAAGTAACTGAAGATCAGATTTAAGAAGGAAAATCCGAAAACGTAACCGCTAAGCGGAGCGCTTCACTATTCCAGGCGCTTAGCTTGGCTCCTGGGCAGATTTTTGTCTTCCAACTCAATCTTTTTGCCCTCGTACGGCCTTCGGGTGCCTTGGACTCATCCTTCTCAATGCTTATTGATGCTCAAACACTCACGAACAAGCCGTGGAGATCAAGGAACTTCAACGGGGCCATTTTCTATCAAAAAAAGCTCGTTTTTAGCTCCAAAAACGCCATTTCGTTCCTAAGTGCCTGGAAATGCAGAAAACAATAAAAGTGACAGTATTCTACAAAACTAACCAAAAAACAAGGCTAAAAGATAGCAAAAGAAGGTAAAAAAGACAAGATGAACGCGTCAAAAATACGTTCATCAAACTCCCCAAACCAAACCTTTGCTTGTCCTCAAGCAACAAACTATCCTAAATGCAACACAAAAGGAGTCTCATGCCAAGTAAAGTGAACTAATCTATTGAATCTACCAAATGCTTATGAACAAAACCAAATGAGCATGACATGCAAGTAGGTTGAAGAATGCCTCGATTGCGAATATACACATTCTCATGTGCACTTGGTTGAACAAAGGAGTCTCTCGTAACATCTTCTACCTGGACCTGGTCAGTGACGACACAATGATGCATGTTATCATACTACAATTGCCCCGTGCCTATGAAACCGAGGGCTTACAACTGTTCACCAAGCGAGACTTTTCCTCAAGAGAGGGCAAACCAATACTGGCTCTCATCAAACGAAGGAGGGTTCCCTTAGAAAGATAACACTCCCCTATTCTACCCAGACTCTCAAGAATGAGCCTCTTTCAACCACTTCTTGAATAGCAAGACGAGGGTGGTCAAGAACAGGCCTTGGACAAAGGCGACACGAAACGAAAGATAGAATTTACAACTCGATACTTCACAAGGACAAAATATTTACATGACACTTGACACTACGAGACTGCTTTTGGCTTGCAACGACCCTTCTTTTGCTTTTGGGTCTTATTCTTTATTTTCTTTCTTTTTTTATTTTTTTTCTTTTCTTTTTTTTTTATATTTCTTTTTCTTTTCTTCTTCTTTTCTTTTTCTCTTTCTTTTTTTTTTTTTTTTTATATAGGGGCAAGCAGCAGTACTAAGTGTCAAAAACACCTCCCCAAACCTATTCGAGAGAATAGGTTGGGACACAAAACAAAAGAAAAATAAAGCTAAGAAAAATCTACAACGACTCAAGACGAAAGACAAGATCAATAAGGCAACCCCCTCCCCAAACCTATTCGATAGAATAGGTTTAATACAAGGAATCGCACACCTCACACTACCTCTTTCCTAGGCATTTGGCAATCTCTAATCGAGGTGAAGAACTTGTCGCCTCTTACGTACGTAATTACACGGGTTACAACCATAGATTCTAACATGCATCATTTTATATGGTCATCGTGACCCGCAGTAGAAGAAACACCACTCGAGGTGATGTCGAGACTACTAAGCTTAACTAGTGCACAAGTGAATGTGACAAACCAAGCGAGACAAGCCTCAAACTACTTGGAAAGTGATGCAACATATGATAATGGTCATAAGCACTTAGTCTACACAATAGAAAAGTTCGAAAAAACTTGGCAATAGACTCCACACAACAACGTGCAACAACTAATCTATGGATGATATGCATGCAAAAATTTGAAAAAACACGACAAATCACATGAACTTGAGTAAAATCAGGCATGTACGAACCACACAAGCATATAGTACTGAAAATCCAATACCCCCTCCCCAAACCTAAACTTTTGCTCGTCCTCGAGCAAAGAAAAGTTGAATGAAAAGGAAAAATTGGATTGAAAGTACACTTCCCTAAGATAAAGGTTCGTGTCCAATCTCCTATATATGAGTAGTACCTGAAAGGACTCAAGAAACATGTGAAAACGGGTGCACAAAGGTGAGAAGAATAGAAAAAACAAGGAAAATCTGGGTACAGGGTCCAGGCGGACCTCTTGGTGGGAGCCAAGCGGTCCGCTTGTCAAGCGGAGCGCTTGGGAGGCTCCAGGCGCTCCGCTTGAAATTCCAGTAAATTTTTTTCGATTTACTGAAGATTCAAGCAGACCGCTTGGCCCTTCCAAGCGCTTCGCTTGGCTCTGTTTCCAGATTTTCGATGGTTTTTCCAATCTTAATCACCTAAGGCACCAAGACAAACACTAGACTAAACGAATCACGACAAAAGGCACACAGGCCACAACTACAAAAGCAATAAAAAGGAAAAACTAAACTACATGCAAAGAAATACCACAAAGGTTTTCCATTATCAAATGGGAACGAATCTCGTGCATTCGTTCCATTACTCCTTGCATCTTGGGAACCATCTTTGGCTCCTCTCCTCAAGTCCTCAAGCAAATCTGTAACGGTACCGGTTTTTGAAAACAAAATATTTTCTTGAAAAAGGAAAATCGAAAAATACTTTAATAACAACGGTCGGCAATAAATGCCCAAAATAAACTTTGACGCTAACCATAAATAATAATATCCAATGACAACTCAAGTTTGAATGAACAACGAATGAAGACAATAAAAGTGTATCTTCTTATTTTGAAAAGAAACCCGTGACACCCCAGACCCTTCTCTCAGTCGCTGGCATCCTAGTCACGCACATCCTCAGCAGCATCTGGAAGGAAGGAATTTTGGAAAAACAAAAGAGTGTGAGATAAAGGATCTCAGTGAGGTTCTAAGTTAAACAGAAAGTAATCGGTTTTAAAAACAAAATCCTTTTCAGAAAAACGAGCAAACAGAACAGAGCACATATAACAGATTAACAGAACAGAAACGTTGTAGACCGTTGGTGCAGCCCGCCTTATTGCTCCTACTCCCAGAATGCCCTTATAACTCCCTCCAGAGGATGCATAACTCCGGACAGAAACAGAAACCCCCGTGTACTTTGGGGAAACAGATCCTACGACCCTAATAGACCTCAGCGACTTCTGCCTCGCGCCTAAAAGGGAATAGACTAGGCCACGATCAAGCAAACCCGATAGTCCTCTACTACCCAAGCCTACCTAACCATAACCTAATCGACCGGTCACACAGAAACAGAACAGATACAGAACAACAGATACAATTAATTAACACCGAGAGGTGTTCCTGCAGAAAGGTCAGTACAGAACAGAGTAGCAATAAACAGAAATCCAAAAGTCATACTTAGGACTTATACTTTTACGCGGAAGCATACATTAAACAGTATATAGTAATAGGCACAAACAGTCACATAGCCTTCCAGTTTTTCGCAAATAATAGGTTTAGGGGTGAACACTCACCTTAGCTTGCGAGTAAAAGACCTTCAACGAGAAATGAGCTTTACGGGTTTACGGACAACGGAGAACCTAACAAGAAAGTACTAAACACAATTTAGAAGTCGAACGGACGGAAGGAAAAAGGTTGAAAAAGGAATGGTAAAGTCGGGGTTCGAACTCGGGACCTCTAAGTTAGTCAAGCCAGGACCTAACCAACTAGGCTAGCAAGTCAAGTCAATACTAAATTACAAAAACAGAAACTAAGTTTGAAATATTTTCAGAAACTCTTTCGATTTTCAGATTCTGGAAATTACCAAAATACCCTCAGTGGTAAATTGCAAGAAAAACCCTTTTCGAAAACAGACAGTACAAACGAACCAGTGGTTTTCCAAACATCAAACAGTCTTCTCAGAGCAAAAGGTTTACGATAAAAGCCTACTGTCAGTCAACTACGGTCAACGGTAAAACTGCAAAAAGGTCCTTTAGGTTTTTAAGTTTCCCAAATCAGTCCACAAAAAAATCCAAAACAGAACAACAAGGTCCAAAAGTCCTTTCGAGGTCAAACAGGAAATCAAGTCAATATACGAGGTCAATAACTTTACAAGTCCAACAAACAGTAACTATACAAACAACCTAAGTCCCGGTTCTCGGTTCGAATCAAAATAACACGGTCAGAATGAACAAGGGTAAAACCGTCCAAGGGTAAAAAGTCCAAACAAAAAACGAGAATACGAGATTCGAATCAAGAGCAGCAGTAAGAAAAGATATTTACCTTCGAATCGAACTAAAAGGTTGAACAATCTGCAATTTGAATAAATCGAAAAGAAAAAGGAATTAAACCAAGATTCGAATTGAATTCGTAAACAAAATAGAATTCGAACCGGAGGGACAGAACAAGTTACCGATCGAACGGAATCAACGGACGGAAGGATCGACGGCGTCGATAGGGATGGCGATCGAACGGATCGTGAACAGCGGCGGCGAAATGTGAGATGGAACGGATCGATCGATCGACCGAACGACGGACGCAGTGGCGGCGGCGGAGCGCGAAACGGACGGCGACATAGACGAACCGATCGACGCGGCGGCGGCGCGGCGATTGAACGGAGACGGCGGCGGGATGGACGAGCGGAGCAGACAGGGATCGCGGCGGCTCGCGAAGCAACGGACAGAACATACGGTGGCGGCGGCGCGGTCAAGCGGCGCGGCTGGGTCGGTCCAGAAGCGGCGGCGGCGGCGGCGACGGAGAAGACAGGCGGCGGCGGCAGCAACTTCCCTCTTCTCTCTCTTTCTCTCTCTCTTTCCTTCTCTTCTTTCTTTTAGTTTCTTTCTTTCTTTCTTCTTCTAACTCGTTTTTGACGGCAAAGAGAAGATGAAATCTGGGTTTTGGACTTAGGGTTAGGGTTTTGGTGAGAATTGGGCCGGTCAATGGGCCTTTGACTGGGTTTAACAAATGGGCCAAAAGGCTAGCAGATCGATTACTCCAGCTTGATCCAAACGAAACAAAACGAATAACTTTTGCGAAACTAATTAACTAATTACCGAATAAATAATTTACTCTGATAATTAATTAACTAAAATAATTAATTAAATAATAAAATAATAATTAAATAAATAATTAAATATTAAGAAAAAAAAGGGGTGTTACACTCTTCCCCCCTTAAAAGAATTTGGTCCCCAAATTCGCACCTGAAAAGTTGAAGAGCTCGGGATACTGCCGGCGCATGTCATCCTCGTTTTCCCAGGTTGCCTCCTCATACTGATGATTTCTCCACAGAACCTTTACTTGCTTGATTTTCCGATTACGGAGCTGTTGTACCTTCTGGTCAAGGATACGAACCGGTTGCTCCACATACGACAAATCCTCCTCAATGGTCACTTCCTCGGGTTGGATCACGTGCGACGGATCCGGATAATACTTCTTCAGTTGAGATACATGGAATACATTATGAATTCCAGTAATAGTAGTGGGCAGTTGCAACTGATAAGCCACAATGCCAACTCTCTCAATGATCTCGTATGGACCCACGTATCGAGGGTTCAGTTTAGCTCGACGACCCATACGAACAATTCCCTTTTTCGGAGATAGCTTGAGAAAGACAAAATCACCGACTTCAAATTCCAAATCTCGCCTACGATTATCGACGTAACTCTTCTGTCGACTTTGAGCAGTCCTCAATCGGGCTCGGATAAGTCTAACCTTTTCCAAGGTTTCTTGTATCATCTCGTTGAGAGACCTCTCTCCAGCTACTGGGGTAGAAACTCGGTCCTCCAAATCCCAATACAGTGGTGATCTACACTTCCGACCATACAGCGCCTCGAACGGTGCCATACCAATCGATGCTTGATAACTGTTGTTATAAGCATACTCCACCAATGGCAAATGCTGTGCCCAGCTTCCTTGATGATCTAGCACACACAATCTCAGAAGGTCTTCTAAAGTCTGAATGGTCCTTTCGGATTGACCATCCGTCTGCGGATGTGCTGCGGTACTAAAATTCAACTTAGTACCTAAGCCCTCATGTACTTGCTTCCAAAATCTCGAGACAAACTTCGGATCCCTATCAGAGACAATGCTCACTGGAGTACCATGAAGCCTAATTATCTCATCGCGATAGACTTCAGCTAATTTCTCGGATGTGTAGGTGGTTTTAACGGGTAGAAAATGTGCCGATTTTGTCAATCTATCGACAATAACCCAAACACTATCAAAACCACCCCTAACTACCGGTAAACCAGTCACAAAATCCATAGTGATCATCTCCCACTTCCACTGTGGAATCTCGAGTGGCTGTAGTAAACCTCCCGGTTTCTGGTGCTCAGCCTTCACTTGCTGGCAGACCAAGCAACTTTGCACAAACTGTGCAACATCTCGTTTCATATAGGTCCACCAGTAAACCTTCTTCAAATCCTCGTACATCTTGTTTCCTCTAGGATGCATCGAATACTTAGACTTATGAGCTTCCTCCAAAATTAATCGTCTAAGCTCTTCATCAGAAGGCACACACAGTGTACCCTGAAACCTTAGGGCTCCATTCTCATCAATAGAGAATTTCGCATTTCGAGGCTCAGTAATATGTGCCTTGATATCCTGAAGCTCTTCGTCATGCTCTTGAGCCTCAAGAATCTTTCCTGCTAACTCATATCTCAAAGTGATATTGGCGAACATACACGACAGTTTGGATACTTCGAGATTTGACACGTGTACCCTACGACTCAAAGCATCAGCAACCACATTGGCCTTACCAGGATGGTATCGAATGGTACAGGTGTAATCGCCCAAAAACTCCATCCATCGTCGTTGTCTCATGTTCAACTCCTTTTGGGTAAACACGTACTTCAAGCTCTTATGATCCGTGAGGATGGTGAACTCAGGACCATAAAGGTAGTGTCTCCATTTTCCCAAGGCAAAGACTATAGCAGCTAGCTCAAGGTCATGGGTTGGGTAATTTCTTTCATATGGCTTCAGTTTTCTCGAAGCATATGCGATCACCGTTTCTCGTTGCATCAGTACACAACCCAAACCTTCCTTTGAAGCATCAGTGTAGACTATAAAGTCGTTGGTTCCCTCGGGAAGAGCTAGTATAGGGGCGGTGGTCAGCCTCTTCTTCAGCTCCTCGAAGCTTTCCTGACACTTGTCACTCCATACGAACTTAGGATTTTTCCCTGTTAAAGAGGACAAGGGTCCAGCTATCTTCGAATAATCCTTCACAAAACGGCGGTAGTAACCAGCCAGACCAAGAAAACTCCTCACCTCAGTGACAGATTCAGGTCTCTTCCAATTGACTATCGACTCAATCTTCGATGGGTCAACCTCCAAACCTTCTCCAGAGATAATGTGCCCTCGAAAGGCGACTTTATCTAGCCAAAATTCACACTTGCTGAATTTGGCATACAATTTGTTGTTCTGAAGAGTTTCCAAGACAATTCGAAGATGTTTCTCATGATCCTCTTCAGATTTTGAGTAGACGAGAATGTCATCGATGAAAACAACAACAAACTGATCCAGATACGGTTGAAAAACTCGGTGCATCAAATCCATGAACACAGCCGGGGCATTCGTAAGGCCAAAAGGCATCACTACGAACTCGTAATGCCCATACCTCGAGTTTAGGGCAGTCTTAGGTATGTCTTCTTCCCTTACCCTAACTTGATAATAGCCTTGTCGCAGATCAAGCTTTGAGTAAACTTTCGAACCTTCCAACTGATCGAAAAGTTCCTCAATACGGGGCAGGGGGTACTTGTTCTTGACAGTGACTTGATTCAAGCCTCGATAGTCGATGCACATCCTCATAGTACCATCCTTCTTCTTCACGAACAGAACCGGTGATCCCCAAGGTGACGAACTAGGTCTCACAAAACCGTTATCCACCAGATCTTGCAGTTGAGTCTTCAGCTCCTTAAGCTCAGCAGGTGCCATCCTATACGGTGACTTCGATATTGGTGCAGTGCCAGGTACCAGATCGATGCTAAACTCCACTTCTCGTTCAGGGGGTACGGAATCCAGCTTCTCAGGGAAAACACCCTTGAACTCCTTAACCACCCTGACTTCCTCGATTTTTGGTTGATCCTTGGGTTTATTGATCAGATACGCCAAAAAGCAGGTAGCACCCTTCACGTATAGCCTCCTAGCTTCCATGGCAGACAGTAGAAACTTCTCATCCTTTCTCTTATCTCCTTTCCATACGACTTTCTCCTCTCCAGGTTTTCCCAGGGATATAGCCTTGGTTCGACAATCCAGTTGCGCGTAGTGCTCGGACAGCCAATCCATACCCAGAATAACATCCTAGGTTGATAGAGGTAGAAATATTAGGTCAGCAGGGAAAGTTTTTCCTAGGATGGAAATCTCACATTGCTCGACGAACTTCTTAGTGACTAGACTAGCTCCCAAAGGCGTACATACTTCTAAAGCGTAGGGTAGTACTTTGTATGGTAAAACGAGTGATTCAGCAAATACTTCAGCAATAAATGAATGCGTAGCACCAGGATCAAATAAAGCTTTAGAAGATGTTTGAGCGATCAGTAGCGTACCTTCAACCACATTTGCGGTGTCAGGAACTTCATGACCGCCTATGCTGAAAACTCGGGGCTTCGCCATAGTAACCTTTCCATCATTTCTCGGAGCATAGTCTCCTGGCCTTCCTCCCTTGACAATGGCATGTCGGTTCGGACAGTGGCTAATCTTGTGATCCTTACTCCCACAAGCCAAGCATAAGCCCTGTCTTTTCCAGCAGTTGTGCTCATCGTGGTTGACTCCTCCACAGTAGTTGCAGTTCTTCCTTGCCTGGGACGACTGCCCAGACCCTCCAGTAGTGTTGCGAGAGCGGTTGTCATGCTGAGTACGGGAATACTTCGTCGGTGGTGCCTGATATCCAGATTGATATCCTCCTCCCTCTTATAACCAGATTGGCTTCCTCCTCCATGGCTCCCAGAAGAACTAGAGTAGCTCCTCTTGCTCGAGTATGGCTTATCAGCCAACTTAATCTCCTTGAGACCACTCTCTACCTCGGAGGCGAGTTCGACAGCCTTGAGATAGGTAGGCATATTGGTCCCAAATAGACTGTACCGAATCTCGGAGTTGAGTCCCTTCACAAAATGACTAACCTTCTCTCGTTCATCATCCTGGAAATGCGGCACGTACTTCAGTAACCGGGTAAACTCCGAGTCATAGTCGACAACATCCATGTTCCCTTGCACCAAAGCTTGAAATTCATCTCTCCGGTTCTCGCGAACCAGGCGAGGCACGTACTTGTCCATAAAGTCCTTGGTGAAATTCTCCCAGGTACGAGCAACTCCCTCTTGTCTCCATCTTGCATTCACAGTTCTCCACCAGTTCCTGGCGGCTCCCACGAACTGGAAAGCAGCAAGCTCGATCTTCCTCTCGTCTGGATAGTGCAGGATCGAGAACAAGTTCTCCACGCCTTCGATCCAGAGCTCAGCCTTACGGGCATCTGGTGTTCCCTCGAACCTCTCAGGATGGAATCGAGTGAATCGCTCCGCAGCTTGATCGATGGTCTGGATCGGTGGTGGTGGCGAAGGCTGAACAGGTGGTGTTGGTGCTCCAGCGCGGCGAATGGTTTCGCTGAAATTCCCCAGAGCAGCGATGATACGGTCTACTTGGTCTCCATTTTCAGCGTGCTGATCGTCTCCACTTCCATTGCTGCTGGCGCCACGAGTGTTTCTGCGACTCATTCTAACAAAGGGCACTACTTAGCAGTTGATTTAACAACTTCGAATCTCTAACTTAGAGAAGAGCAGAAAAACAAAGAACTAAGGCTAGTACTTAATCTTCCACAACAGGTATAAACTGAGCAGTGAAGAAGAAAACATGCCTTGAACTTTAAAACAAAGAGCAAAAACAAGAAAACAACGAAGTCTCAAAACAGCCAAGCATGCAATAAAACAAAAGAAAAACGGTCTCTACTCGTCTTAGCGAGGAAAACATAAAACCACAGAGTCAAATAAACGGAAAAGCATAAGCAGTCTCAGTCGGCTGAACTAAAAGGAAAAACTCGTTTGGCAGAAACAAAGAAGTTCGGTACGAGCTCGAAAAGACAACTATCCTAATAAGCGTCCTCGCTATCATCCTCGGAACGTCCCTCGGGCACGTGAGCGTCTCCTCCTTCTCCCTCAGAGGGGTCCTCCTCGGTATCTTCTTCGGATTCTTCTTCGTGTTCACTCTTTCCTCTACGGGATGGTCCACAACCCTCGGGGAACGTCCTCCGAGCCTTCCTCCTGCGAATCCGGTTGCCAACGTTGGACGCGGTTAACGAAACAAAGCCAGAGTGCTCCTTTGCGGCGCGTAAAGCCGTCTTCAGAAATCCGATCTCCGCTTCCTTCGTTGCTATCACATCTCGAAGCTTAACGGTACCGGTTTTTGAAAACAAAATATTTTCTTGAAAAAGGAAAATCGAAAAATACTTTAATAACAACGGTCGGCAATAAATGCCCAAAATAAACTTTGACGCTAACCATAAATAATAATATCCAATGACAACTCAAGTTTGAATGAACAACGAATGAAGACAATAAAAGTGTATCTTCTTATTTTGAAAAGAAACCCGTGACACCCCAGACCCTTCTCTCAGTCGCTGGCATCCTAGTCACGCACATCCTCAGCAGCATCTGGAAGGAAGGAATTTTGGAAAAACAAAAGAGTGTGAGATAAAGGATCTCAGTGAGGTTCTAAGTTAAACAGAAAGTAATCGGTTTTAAAAACAAAATCCTTTTCAGAAAAACGAGCAAACAGAACAGAGCACATATAACAAATTAACAGAACAGAAACGTTGTAGACCGTTGGTGCAGCCCGCCTTATTGCTCCTACTCCCAGAATGCCCTTATAACTCCCTCCAGAGGATGCATAACTCCGGACAGAAACAGAAACCCCCGTGTACTTTGGGGAAACAGATCCTACGACCCTAATAGACCTCAGCGACTTCTGCCTCGCGCCTAAAAGGGAATAGACTAGGCCACGATCAAGCAAACCCGATAGTCCTCTACTACCCAAGCCTACCTAACCATAACCTAATCGACCGGTCACACAGAAACAGAACAGATACAGAACAACAGATACAATTAATTAACACCGAGAGGTGTTCCTGCAGAAAGGTCAGTACAGAACAGAGTAGCAATAAACAGAAATCCAAAAGTCATACTTAGGACTTATACTTTTACGCGGAAGCATACATTAAACAGTATATAGTAATAGGCACAAACAGTCACATAGCCTTCCAGTTTTTCGCAAATAATAGGTTTAGGGGTGAACACTCACCTTAGCTTGCGAGTAAAAGACCTTCAACGAGAAATGAGCTTTACGGGTTTACAGACAACGGAGAACCTAACAAGAAAGTACTAAACACAATTTAGAAGTCGAACGGACGGAAGGAAAAAGGTTGAAAAAGGAATGGTAAAGTCGGGGTTCGAACTCGGGACCTCTAAGTTAGTCAAGCAAGGACCTAACCAACTAGGCTAGCAAGTCAAGTCAATACTAACTTACAAAAACAGAAACTAAGTTTGAAATATTTTCAGAAACTCTTTCGATTTTCAGATTCTGGAAATTACCAAATACCCTCAGTGGTAAATTGCAAGAAAAACCCTTTTCGAAAACAGACAGTACAAACGAACCAGTGGTTTTCCAAACATCAAACAATCTTCTCAGAGCAAAAAGGTTTATGATAAAAGCCTACTGTCAGTCAACTACGGTCAACGGTAAAACTGCAAAAAGGTCCTTTAGGTTTTTAAGTTTCCCAAATCAGTCCACAAAAAAATCCAAAACAGAACAACAAGGTCCAAAAGTCCTTTCGAGGTCAAACAGGAAATCAAGTCAATATACGAGGTCAATTACTTTACAAGTCCAGCAAACAGTAACTATACAAACAACCTAAGTCCCGGTTCTCGGTTCGAATCAAAATAACACTGTCAGAATGAACAAGGGTAAAACCGTCCAAGGGTAAAAAGTCCAAACAAAAAACGAGAATACGAGATTTGAATCAAGAGCAGCAGTAAGAAAAGATATTTACCTTCGAATCGAACTAAAAGGTTGAACAATCTGCAATTTGAATAAATCGAAAAGAAAAAGGAATTAAACCAAGATTCGAATTGAATTCGTAAACAAAATAGAATTCGAACCGGAGGGACAGAACAAGTTACCGATCGAACGGAATCAACGGACGGAAGGATCGACGGCGTCGATCGGGATGGCGATCGAACGGACCGGGAACAGCGGCGGCGAAGCGTGAGATGGAACGGATCGATCGAATCGACCGAACGGCGGACGCGGAGCGCGAAACGGACGGCGACACAGACGAACCGATCGACGCGGCGGCGGCGCGGCGATTGAACGGAGACGGCGGCGGGACGGACGAGCGGAGCAGACAGGGATCGCGGCGGCTCGCGAAGCAACGGACAGAACAGACGGCGGCGGCGGCGTGGTCAAGCGGCGCGGCTGGGTCGGTCCGGAAGCGACGGCGGCGGCGGCGACGGAGAAGACAGGCGGCGACGGCAGCAACTTCCCTCTTCTCTCTCTTTCTCTCTCTCTTTCCTTCTCTTCTTTCTTTTAGTTTCTTTCTTTCTTTCTTCTTCTAACTCGTTTTTGATGGCAAAGAGAAGATGAAATCTGGGTTTTGGACTTAGGGTTAGGGTTTGGTGAGAATTGGGCCGGTCAATGGGCCTTTGACTGGGTTTAACAAATGGGCCAAAAGGCTAGCAGATCGATTACTCCAGCTTGATCCAAACGAAACAAAACGAATAACTTTTGCGAAACTAATTAACTAATTACCGAATAAATAATTTACTCTGATAATTAATTAACTAAAATAATTAATTAAATAATAAAATAATAATTAAATAAATAATTAAATATTAAGAAAAAAAAACGGGGTGTTACAAAATCCATGATTCCCTGAAAATAAAAATCAACTAAATTAACAAAATCAAAATCTAAGAAATAACTAAAGGAATCAGAGGGAAAATAAAAAGAAAAAAATGGATCAAAACTCCCTTGAAGCTCATAGGTGGGTGCATGGACCAGAACATAGGAGTTAAGATCAAGAGTGTCTGTAGCAATACAATCCAAACATGTCGATTCAGAGACACCAAAATCTTCAGAGAGTAGCTCCTCGATCTCAACACAACTCAAGACAACACTGTCTGACTCAGGTGAAGCAATGGATTCAGTCATCACCTCCTCCACGACTTTTTCTTTACCAACAGTCTTGACATCCTCAATTAAGGACGTGGAATCCAAGCTAAGCACTGAAGAGGCTCCGTCAATAGATTCTTCACAACATTCCTCTACATTGGCTATGTCGATTTCTGGTGGTGGACTAGCAAAGCGAGACGTCCATGTCTTTGAAACGGGAGGTGAGTCCCAATCCCAATGTTCCAGAAACTTGTTGGTTATTTCATCCCAAGTGTGCAATGATCTTGCCGGCAGGATTCTGAGCCACTCACGAGCGCTCCCTCTCAAGGCTCCCATAAATCCCCTTATACAAAGCTGCTCATGTGATAAAATAACCCCCTCCACATTCTCACGAGGTATCCTCAACACACCTTCCTCGAACGTGTCTAAGAACCCTCTTAGATCATCACCACTCGAAAACGTGGAAACAATGGAGTAGTACGAAGGATCAAAGTCATAATCCTTGCAATCTTCGTCCAATGTTATGCAAGGCCCTCGAGGTTGCACATACCTTGTCAAAGAATCTCGTATACTCATCCTTACAAGGAACTAGTTTCTGCACATGAGGAAACAAGAAACTAAGGAGCAGAACCACAAAAGAATTATAAAAAAACTTGCAAGGAAAAAATCCTCTAATCTAATAATATATACAAAGAGCGCAAGCACGCAAGGTAACCAAGAGCAGATTAGATAAATTTTCTGAAAAAGATAGGGGGAAAGAAATGAGGTGAGAAAGTGATGTTGGCTGAAAAACCAAAACAAAAACACCAACCAAAGGAGTTAAGTCCCCGGCAACGGTGCCAAATTGATGATATCGTTTTTCACCAATTAAATTTGTTTAATAGCCAAAGAACACTTATCACTACACAAACTAGAGTGCAATGGCAAGTTGTCCCCGAGTGTCGTTCTCTCGGGACCTAACGTGGCTTTGTTTGTGGTTTTTGCTAGTTATTTCAGTCAACGTGTTCAAGTGTTTATAGAATAGAATTGTTTTCTTAGAACAAAGCAACGAGAAATCAGATTGTTGTAATCAAGTTTGGAAAACGGTTGGTGGTAGAAATCAAATACACATGCATGGGTTACGAATATGCTCACAAGTTTAGTACGTAAAACCTTCGATCAAGTCTGCTAAACAACTCGTCTAGGTAACTTTCAAGACACACATCATGAAAGGTCACTATCAATAATTTAGAGGTGCTTGTCACCAACACCATTTATCTAGCATGCTGCAAATCTCTAACATACAATCCTATAGCTTTCATTGACCAGGAGTTTGTCACTATACTCAATTCGAATATATTTTATAGGCAACTAAGAATCATATGAAGGAATTTGTAGCAAGATTGAATCACAATTTCATGTAAGCATAAACATAACCCATAACATGCATATTCTACATTCTACCACCAACACAAAGGATTTAGCTACTCATATTCATCAACATAGACATCAAATCATATGAATTGTAAATAGAATACATCAAATCAAACTACTAGACAAGAGATAATGATACAATGTTACCACCAAGTTGTCACTAATCGGTGGGTATTGATGAAAACCTCTCCGTAGATGAAACAATGGATGCAATCCTATGCCAAAACCTTTAATCCAATCTAAAATACAATGTAATCTCAGTTTTCTCTCAGTTTTGGGGCTTAGGAGCTCTTCCAAAACGAAGCCAATGTTCAAAAGTATGGAAAAAGTAACTGAAGATCAGATTTAAGAAGGAAAATCCGAAAACGTAACCGCTGCCAAGCGGACCGCTTGGAGAGGCCAAGCGGAGCGCTTGGCAAGCGAAGCGCTTGGGCCCTCCAAGCGCTTCGCTTGGCTGCTGTGCCAAAACTCCTGGAAAATGAAGCGGAGCGCTTCACTATTCCAGGCGCTTAGCTTGGCTCCTGGGCAGATTTTTGTCTTCCAACTCAATCATTTTTCCCTCGTACGGCCCTCGGGTGCCTTGGACTCATCCTTCTCAATGCTTATTGATGCTCAAACACTCACGAACAAGCCGTGGAGATCAAGGAACTTCAACGGGGCCATTTTCTATCAAAAAAGCTCGTTTTTAGCTCCAAAAACGCCATTTCGTTCCCAAGTGCCTGGAAATGCAGAAAACAATAAACGTGACACTATTCTACAAAACTAACCAAGAAACAAGGCTAAAAGATAGCATAAGAAGGTAAAAAAGACAAGATGAAAGCGTCAAAAATACGTTCATCAACAGCGTTTATGGACTTGATGAATACGGTCTTCAAGCAGTACCTAGACCAGTTTGTGGTGGTCTTTATTGATGACATTCTGATTTATTCGAAGAGTGAAGAGGAGCATGCGGAACACTTGAGGTTGGTAATGGAAAGACTGAGAGAAGAGCAGTTGTTTGCGAAATTCAGTAAGTGTGAGTTCTGGTTGGATAGTGTTGCATTTCTGGGCCATGTCGTATCTAGTGAAGGAATTTCTGTTGATCCGTCTAAGGTGGAAGCCGTGACGAGTTGGCCTCCTCCAACCAGTGTGACTGAAGTAAGGAGCTTTCTCGGTTTCGCCGGTTATTACAGGAAGTTTGTTGAAGGATTCTCCTTATTATCCTTGCCCTTGACTCGGTTGACTCAGAAAGTAGTCAAGTTTGAGTGGTCTGATGAGTGCGCCAAGAGTTTTGAAGAGCTGAAGAATCGTTTGATCTCTGCGCCGGTTTTGGCTTTACCTAACGAAGTCGATGATTATGTTATCTACAGTGACGCTTCGAAAAATGGTTTAGGGTGTGTCCTGATGCAGAAGGAAAAGGTAATAGCTTATGCCTCTCGACAGTTGAAGTCGTATGAACGAAATTACCCTACTCATGATTTGGAATTGGCAGCAGTGATCTTTGCCTTGAAGATATGGCGACATTATTTGTATGCTGTGCGATGTGAGATATATACTGACCATAAGAGCCTCAAGTATTTGTTTACGCAAAAAGAGCTGAACATGAGGCAACGCAGGTGGTTAGAGATACTCAAAGATTTTGATGTGGGTATTAATTACCATCCCGGTAAAGCTAATGTTGTCGCTGATGCACTTAGCAGAAAAGCTCCGGTGCTTGCATCCTTGTTGACTACACAACGAAAGATTCTGGAAGAGTTGGAGAACCTTGAAATTGAAGTGGTTAGTAATGGTCAAGGAAACATGATTGCTAGCCTTATTGCTCAGCCGATGTTGATTGATCGCATTAAGGAAGCACAAAAATCTGATCCGGAGTTGGTTAAGATTATTGATGGTGTGGGGATTGATCTATACCCCAGGTTTGGGATCCATGGAGACGGATCGTTGAGGTACGGAAATAGAATATGTGTTCCATCGAATGTTGAACTGAAGGAAGAGATTCTAACAGATGCTCATAAGTCTCGATTTTCAGTACATCCCGGCAGCACTAAGTGTAAGAAAATATGGACAGATTTACCCTAGGGTACGCAGCGGAATTTTAAAAAAATTCTTAACATACTGGTTAATTGATTATGCATATGTCGTATATATATAAACACGTCAATTAGAAGACTAACCTTACTTCCAAAGCAGCTTCCAAGTCTTTGTAATATTCCGGTGTATCTTCTCCTTCGTCGAAGTCGAAGATATCTACAATACTCTGTATATCTGCAAGACAATAAGAGTTAGTTTCCAGCTCCTAGAACCTCAACCTTGGTATCCACGGATGAACAGCCTATCAGAAGAATGCTAGGATATTCTTTATGTGACCAAGAAGACGGGGCGGCAATTCCCTCCGGTGGCGGTGTGCGCGCGCGTGAGGCTAAGGGTAGGAGGGGAGAGTTTTTATTTTCTCTAAGAAAACTGGGTAGGAAGACTGTGAAAGTCTATGTCTGAAACTGTGTCTCAAATCGTATTTCAAATCGTATGTAAAACTCTCTCCAATAGTCCACTGTATATAGTAGTCTATAGAAGCCTAAAGCATAAGCAATTAGACTTCGTAAAGGAATAAGAATCTAATTCTTATCGCACAAGGAAACCAATATCAAGTCTAGATTCATTCCCAATCAAATCAAAACTCAATCAGGAAAATCTAACTTATCCCTTGGACTTCTAATAGAGGAAGGAGTCAAACTCCTTCCCCTACTCAGCCACGCGCGCGCGCGCGCCTGTCCTACGGGACGTGGGTCCCACTTTTGGGACCCACTTATATTTCTAAGGCAATCCAAACTCCAAGTAAATTTTGCCCAAGTGCATATGTTAATTCTAAATTAACATATCCTTTACAATCAAACCTCCATTATATTTCCAAAATATAATCTTTAATTGTATTTACATAAAATACAATTAATTAGCCAATTCAATTAATAATTCCAAATCATTAATTGAGTCACCAATTATTATAATTACTTCCAAATCAATTATAATCCATCAATCACAATTAATTCCAAATTATTTGCGATTCCATCTTCAAGGATATTCTGATAGGCTGAATCACCACATAGTGTGACCCATAGGGCCTCACCGTATTAAGCAAGTCCTAGACTAGGAAACATGGAATTCCTAGACGGTTCCATTTGTAATATTAATACGCGAGGACATTTGAGAGGTTTCTCAAAGCTAACCCCTTTCGTTGCGAAGCCTGTTGCGCTCAACGCGGCGATGGTAACGCCCCTTCATCTGACTTGCTCGAATGTATCTAGGATCGATGAAGTGTCTATCCCAATAATACATCCACGGGCGTCTCAGGGAGTTGTTTGGTTAAGATATACTTATGACCATCATAATATATCATTTGCACTGGCCAGTGACTTTACCAACACAACTATGCAGACTACGAGCAGTGCTCTCCTGTGCTACACTTGGAGATGAATCCTTCACAGAATCACTTATCACCCCCATTTGTATTTAGCCATAATCCTGGATCGTGTCTTAGGTCAACTGATTATTCAGAGCTGACATCGACGGGTCCACCAAGGATATGGAGCAACAAATGTGATGATAAAGTCCTGTAAGTACAAAGGACGAATGGCATCACTTCGACAACTCACCGGTTCCCATAGACACGTCGGTGTAGAGTATACATCGATGGGAGTGTCCGGTGGGTACTTCCATTGTTCGATAAAGCTTCTTCGAACAACTATGCGCAGTTATGGGAACGTTCCTTGATTGTCCAACAATCCGTTCCGTGGCCGTGGGATCGGCTCACACTTTCTCCAACAAGTATAACCTCCACGCATACTAGTCTTGTCAGGTTCATTCAGACCCCCACATCCGAGATGTACCACGACTAGGGAGAGTTTGGGATAGATGATAACTCACATAGCTCCCACTAACTGTGTGATCGGTCATCTATCCGAGGGGACATGTTCAGTATCAATACAGACAGCAATATAGATATGACTTGCTGCAGCCTGGTGTAATATAAATATGAAAGCGATACTCAACAGTAAAATGAACAAACATATATTATATTACGTTGACCTGTGTAATAGTACATATATGTCCTCTACAAGGGCACCATGCCCTTAGTAAGGACTGTCTCTAGGACATATACACTATCAATCTCCCACTTGGACTAGAGCCAGTCACCTTTATGCCTAATGCCCAGATTAGCATAATGTCTTAAGTGGACTTCCACTGATAAGACCTTGGTGAAAGGATCTGCCACGTTGTCCGTGGTAGAGACACGTTCTATACTAACTTCTCCTCTATCTATAATCTCACGTATAACGTGATATTTTCTAAGTACATGTTTGTTCTTGTTTGTAGATCTAGGCTCCCTAGCTTGAGCGACGGCGCCCGTATTGTCACAATAAATCGTTATTGGACTGGGAGCAGGAACAACCCTCAATTCCTTCAAGAACTCTGAAATACAGACAGCTTCTTTCGATGCTTCTGATGCAGCAATGTACTCGGCCTCTGTGGATGAGTCAGCAACCGTGGCTTGCTTAGAACTCTTCCAACAGACAGCTCCTCCGTTCAATTTGAATACGTATCCTGTCTGTGACTTAAAGTCATCAGGATCTGATTCAAATCCAGCGTCGACATACCCAGACATCTTTAATTCTTGTTCTCCACCAAACACCAAGAACATTTCATTAGTCCGTCGAAGGTACTTAAGAATGTTCTTTACAGCAGTCCAGTGAGGTACTCCTGGATTCTGTTGGTGTCGACAAGTGACACTAAGCGCATATGCCACATCGGGCCTTGTGCAATTCATTGCATACATTATAGACCCTACTGCCGAAGCATAGGGCACATGACTCATTGCATTTCTTTCTTCATCAGTTTTAGGACCATCCTTAACTGATAAGACAATCCCATGCCTAGCTGGGAGAAAGCCTCTCTTTGAGTCGTCCATCTTATAACGCTTCAGTATTTTGTCGATGTAGGTGGACTGTGTCAATCCCAACATCCTCTTGGATGTATCTCTAAAGATCTTGATCCCTAGGATGTAGTTCGCTTCACCCAAGTCCTTCATCGAGAAGGTACTTGATAACCAAACTTTAGTCTCTTCTAGCATAGAGACATTGTTTCCCATGATCAAAATGTCATCTACATAAATGATCATGAAAACAACTCCTTTGTCGCTGTGTCTCGCATAGACACAGGGATCTTCCTTGCTTCTGATGAAGTCAAACGATTTGACAGCTTCATCAAAGCGGATATTCTAGCTCCTTGACGCTTGCTTTAGCCCATAGATGGATCTTTGTAATTTGCATACAGCAGTTGGCCTGGTCTTACTAATAAAACCTTCTGGCTGTACCATATAGACCTCTTCCTCAAGGTTGCCATTGAGGAAGGCTGTCTTTACATCCATCTGCCAGATTTCATAATCATAGTAGGCAGCTATCGCAAGTAGAATTCGAATGGACTTCAATTTTGCTACTGGTGAAAAGGTTTCATCGTAATCGATGCCATACCTTTGCGTGTAGCCTTTTGCCACAAGCCTAGCTTTGTGCGTCTGTACCTTGCCATCGGCATCTGTCTTTCGTTTAAAGACCCATTTGCACCCAATTGGTCTAACCCCTTGGGGCAAGTCTACCAAGTTCCAAACTTGGTTCTGGTACATTGAATCCATTTCTAATTCCATGGCTTCTTGCCATTTGCCTGAGTCAATATCAATTTATTGCCTCTTTGTAGGTCTCGGGATCTTCCCGATCTGGTAAACCGACATCAAGTTCACTGATGTCTTCTATCATAAGGCTTTGCTTCTGAGGTCCTCTAAGGATCCTCTTCGACCTACGGAGCTCGACTTGTTCTGGTGCTTTTCTTTTCTGGCTTCGTGTAACACGAACATTATCAGTGGGTACTGATGTAGCTGGTCGTTGGGCGCGACCCTGTTCCCTTGCGGGAGGCTGCTCTTGTGCAACTTGTTGCACAGGTTGGTTGACAACGGGTTCTACAGGTGTGGTTTCAACTGTTGATCTAATCACAGGACTCCCACTGACTATTACATGCCTAGCAAGTGTCATATCATCACCCTTGTCTGCTTCGAAAGCTCCCACTGAACTTGAGTCCAAATCAGAAGATTTAAAGACCTCATGTTCGCGCGTGCCAAAGTCTTAAATTTCTTCAAGTTCTATCATATCATTTAACCTCTCTTCTTCGAGGTATTCAGCTTCTAAAAACTTCATGTTTCTAGACACGATCACCTTGTGATCTACAGCATGATAGAATTCATAGCCTCTCGTCTGACGAGGATAGCCTATGAAATATACTTTGACACCCTTGGCATCTAACTTATCAGTGAGCATCAGCTTGACTATCGCAGGACAACCCCAAAGTCTAAGATAGCCTAGTGAAGGCTTCTTTCCCTTCCATAACTCATAAGGAGTTTTCTCCACTGATTTAGATGGTACACGGTTTAGAATGTAGATTGCAGTTTGTAGTGCATATCCCCACAGATACTTTGGAAGAGTCTAGAATCCAATCATTGATCTTACCATGTCTAACAGGGTTCGATTCCTCCTCTCAGACACACCGTTTAACTGTGGTGTTCCAGGAGGAGTCCATTGCGATTGAATCCCATTTTCCTTCAAGTAATCGATAAATTCTTCACTAAGGTATTCACCTCCTCGATCCGATCGAAGAGTGACTATCTTTAGGTTCAATTCATTCTCGACCTCATTCCTAAACTCCTTGAATTTCCCAAAGGTCTCGGATTTATTCTTCATAAGAAAGATATATCCATACCTTGAGAAATCGTCAGTAAAGGTAACGAAGTAAGGATAATCCCCACGCGCATGGACTTTAAACGGTCCACATACATCGGTATGTATGAGATCTAAGCAGCGAGTGGCACGAACACCTTGTCCAACAAAAGGTTTGTTCGTCATCTTACCCTTAACACAAGATTCACATGTACCATATGATTCGAAATCAAATGGTTCTAAGTAGTCCAACTTCCTTAGTCTTTGAATTCGTGTTTCATTGATATGGCCTAGCCTACAATGCCATAGATAAGATGGATTATTCTTCTTACTTGAAGACGGTTGTTTGTTATGTATTTGAAATAAAGGTAGACTACTTTGCAAAATATATAAACCATTCACTACGTGAGCCTTTCCATAATACTGGTCATTTAATGAAAAATAACAAGTATTGTTAGGAAAACCCAAATTGTCCAACAATGGAATGGAAATAATATTTCTGACAATGGATGGAACAAAATAAACGTTATCAAGTTCCAAACATTGTCCTGATGGTAAATCTATCTTGCAGCGTCCAACGCGTTTGGCTTCAACTGGATTGTTGTTCCCAACATGCAAGTTGATTTCACCTTACTTGACTAGCCTGTGTTCAATGGCCCCTTGCACATTATTATAAATGTGTGAGCCACAGGCTGTATCTAATACCCAACCATTGGAGTCAAAAGTATTCATGTTCATTTCAATAACAAACATACCTGAGCTAGAAGCCAGCGGCTTCTTAACTTGATCTGCCCTTAGCTTAGGGCAATCTCTCTTCCAATGCCCTTTCTACTTACAGAAAAGACATTCATCTGTGTGTACCGTTCCGTTCCTCTTGAACTTCCTTTTTCTGGTTCAGACGCTTAGGCTTATCACTCGAAGTGTTAGCCTTGGCTCCCGACTTTCCCTTACCCTTAGCACCTTTGTTTCTCGGGTTTCGGTTAGACGGTTGCCCAACAAACATGATCGACTTTTTCTTCTTAGAAAGAGTTTGATCATATGTCTTCAGCAGATTATGGAGTTCGGGCAGTGCTACGTCCTTCGCATTCATCGTGGTTAACGATGAACTGCGAATACGAACTCGGCAATGATTGAAGGTCAAAGATCACCATGATCTTATTCTTATCTTGAGAACATGTTCAAACATGTTCCCTCCTTCATTGAGCTTGCATCTGTGTATCTCTTTGATCAAATCAAATTCAACACTTCTAGCTGTCGTCTCCAAGAGCGACTCAAGATGCTTTAGCATCTCATACGGCAACATGCTTTCATGTTGCCTCTGCAGCTCATTGCTCATTGCCGCCAGCATAATACACTGCGCGGACTTACCATCCTCAAGATGCTTATCAGACCTTGCCTTGTTGGCTTGATTCCAAGCAGCAACCTGATCGGCAGTCTGATTTTCGGGGCACATGGGAATGACCTCGTCCAAGACGTACTCAATCTTTTTGTACCTCAGCACCAAACGTATATTCCTGATCCAATCTAGGAAGTTTGGTCCGGTTAAAATTTGCTTCTCCAAGACAGCACGGAGCGAGATACTCGCAATATCTAATATCCTAAGGAGAAATAATATAGAACGAAAACAATAAATCAACTATTGACATATCATTTCTAAATACACAGTCAACATAACTAAACAACAAGGTCCTTTAGCTGTTTAGCTCCCACTATTTTCACATATGCTTGCCCCCACAACAAACATACGGGTAATGTCCAACAAGTTACCGTAGTGGCCAAGATCCAAATCCATATTATGCCATACTCCAACGGGAGCTGGTCGCATAGCATAATATGACCGGTAGGACTAGTAAGACTATCCAATTGTGTCACGCAACTCTTGGTTGCTAAATCTAATTTAACCCGATGCCCTACATATTGCACCTATCGAGGTCGCTAGATACAATATGCAGTAAGTCATAACCATAGGCTTACTCTAATTTGACGATTACTGCGAGTCTTGTAAGACGAGGTCGCCAATACAAGAAAACGCAATGAAAGTTCAAAATTAAAGCACCCTATGGAAAGCATCTCAGAAATACATATATTTATATATATATACATATTTCCGTACTTATATTGGTTGGGGCTTGTAGCTTGAGGGTTGATATCAGTCATCTACAAACAAATAAGGGCGCCGCCTACCCATCATGCATGAACGGTCTACACATTATGGATGCCGCCTATCCATTCTAGTTCTAAACGCGGTCAAGCATATAATGGGTGCCGCCTACCCATACATAAATATGCGGTCCGACATATAAGAGGGCGCCGCCTACCCTCGCATGCATAGCGGTCGAACGGAATGTAAAAACATGGTATTTAAACATGCATTGTCAAACAATAGCATATAGAGCATATGAAACAAGTAGTAGCCTATGTGGATGACAAATGACTTCATAATTTCATTATGAAAATTATAATCCCATACTTATAATCTCTATGAAATAATTGAAAATTTGGACTAGATTGAACATTCAAAAATTCTATTGACCAAGTAGCAATTTTCGAAAACCCGAAGGACTTAATTGTAATTTAAAAAACCTTAGGGGTGTTAAATCTAAAATTCAAAAGCAGAAGGACTAATTTGCAATAAACAATAAATTGATAAATTACAAATAAGCCCTTTAACTTTATACTAATTAAATTTAACGCCTCTAGTTTAAAACAATTACAATTAAATCATATTTATATTCCAAATATAAAATTCAATCCTCAAAAACTTTCAAAATTCGATTTAGGGTCCAACCCGAATATATATATATATATATATATATATATATATATATATATATATATATATATATATATATATATATATATATATATATATATATTTTAAACGTGGGACGGGACCTAGTCCCGCCCCCTCCCGTTGCCCGCGGCCCCGGACGCCCGGCGCCCGCGGCACGCGGGTACCGGACGCCGCGGGTGCAGGCCGGCGCCCCAGGCGCCGGCACCTGCGGCACGCAGCGCCGCCGACCGCCTGCGTCACGCAGGCGGCCCGCCGCCGCTTGCGTCGCGCAAGCGGCCCCGGTCAAAAATATATATATTTAAATTTTTTTTTTTTTTTTTTTGAAAAAATATAAATTCTAAATTTATATAAAAAACAAAACTTTTGAAAATCGAATTCATCATAGAATCAATTGCATCCACATATCTACAAAATCATACAATATATATACGTATATACGTAATCAATTAACCTCGCTCTGATACCACTGTAAGAAAATATGGACAGAGTTACCCCTAGGGTACGCAGCGGAATTTTAAAAAAAGTTCTTAGCATACTGGTTAATTGATTATGCATATGTCGTATATATATAAACACGTCAATTAGAAGACTACCTTACTTCCAAAGCAGCTTCCAAGTCTTCGTAATAATCCGGTGTATCTTCTCCTTCGTCGAAGTCGAAGATATCTACAATACTCTGTATATCTGCAAGACAATAAGAGTTAGTTTCCAGCTCCTAGAACCTCAACCTTGGTATCCACGGATGAACAACCTATCGGAAGAATGCTAGGATATTCTTTATGTGACCAAGAAGACGGGGCGGCAATTCCCTCCGGTGGCGGTGTGCGCGCGCGTGAGGCTAAGGGGAGGAGGGGAGAGTTTTTATTTTCTCTAAGAAAACTGGGTAGGAAGACTGTGAAAGTCTATGTCTGAAACTGTGTCTCAAATCGTATTTGAAATCGTATGTAAAACTCTCTCCAATAGTCCACTATATATAGTAGTCTATAGAAGCCTAAAGCATAAGCAATTAGACTTCGTAAAGGAATAAGAATCTAATTCTTATCGCACAAGGAAACCAATATCAAGTCTAGATTCATTCCCAATCAAATCAAAACTCAATCAGGAAAATCTAACTTATCCCTTGGACTTCTAATAGAGGAAGGAGTCAAACTCCTTCCCCTACTCAGCCACGCGCGCGCGCGCGCCTGTCCTACGGGACGTGGGTCCCACTTTTGGGACCCACTTATATTTCTAAGGCAATCCAAACTCCAAGTAAATTTTGCCCAAGTGCATATGTTAATTCTAAATTAACATATCCTTTACAATCAAACCTCCATTATATTTCCAAAATATAATCTTTAATTGTATTTACATAAAATACAATTAATTAGCCAATTCAATTAATAATTCCAAATCATTAATTGAGCCACCAATTATTATAATTAATTCCAAATCAATTATAATCCATCAATCACAATTAATTCCAAATTAATTGCGATTCTATCTTCAAGGATATTCTGATAGGCTGAATCACCACATAGTGTGACCCATAGGGCCTCACCGTATTAAGCAAGTCCTAGACTAGGAAACATGGAATTCCTAGACGGTTCCATTTGCAATATTAATACGCGAGGACGTTTGAGAGGTTTCTCAAAGCTAACCCCTTTCGTTGCGAAGCCTGTTGCGCTCAACGCGGCGATGGTAACGTCCCTTCATCTGACTTGCTCGAATGTATCTAGGATCGATGAAGTGTCTATCCCAATAATACATCCACGGGCGTCTCAGGGAGTTGTTTGGTTAAGATATACTTATGACCATCATAATATATCATTTGCACTGGCCAGTGACTTTACCAACACAACTATGCAGACTACGAGCAGTGCTCTCCTGTGCTACAATTGAGAGATGAATCCTTCATAGAATCACTTATCACCCCCATTTGTATTTAGCTAAAATTCTGGATCGTGTCTTAGGTCAGCTGCTTATTCAGAGCTAACATCGACGGGTCCACCAAGGATATGGGGCAACAAATGTGATGATAAAGTCCTGTAAGTACAAAGGACGAATGGCATCACTTCGACAACTCACCGGTTCCCATAGACACGTCGGTGTAGAGTATACATCGATGGGAGTGTCCGGTGGGTACTTCCATTGTTCGATAAAGCTTATTCGAACAACTATTCGCAGTTATGGGAACGTTCCTTGATTGTCCAACAATCCGTTCCGTGGCCGTGTGATCAGCTCACACTTGCTCCAACAAGTATAACCTCCACGCATACTAGTCTTGTCAGGTTCATTCAGACCCCCACATCCGATATGGACCACGACTAGGGAGAGTTTGGGATAGATGATAACTCACATAGCTCTCACGAACTGTGTGATCGGTCATCTATCCGAGGGGACATGTTTAATATCAATACAGACAGTAATAAAGATATGACATGCTGCAGCCTGGTGTAATATAAATATGAAAGCGATACTCAATAGTAAAATGCAACAAACATATATTATATTATGTTGACCTGTGTAATAGTACATATATGCCCTTAGTAAAGGCTGTCTCTAGGACATATACACTATCAGAAACTTATTTTAAGGGGGAAGGATGTAAAACCCCAGAAATATATTTTGCTTATTTAATACTTTATTTATTAAAAAAGGTATTACTAAGTAAAATATTAAAAGAAGTGGGTTTAATAAGTCAAATAAGAAAAGGAGTGGGAATTAAGTAAATTTCCTATTTAGAATTTTCTGACTTATTAATTATATTCTTCAGATACTACGTTAAACACAGAAGAAAACTAGGTTTCGTCTCTTCCTCTCTTCAATGCCGTCCTCATCAATCTTTCTGGTAAGTCTTGCTTTATCAATTTATTCAATCTATTTCGTTCCGTTCAGTCTGTTTTTGAAGCTGAAACCCTTTATTCTTCTTCTGTTCGGTTCACTTAGGTGTTCAGTTTTCTTTTTGCCTTCGCTCGTACCCATTGTGTTCTGGACTGATCCGTACTAATTGATTCAAGGTATTTCTCTCTCCTTGCTATGCTTTTTGGCCAATAGCAATTGAAATGGTATTTCACCTACAGACATCATCATCATCGTTTTATCCATTTTGTTTTAGCCTTGGTAAATTGCGCTATGTTATGTAATTCAAGGGCCTGTTTCAGGGGTTATCTTGTGCAATTTACAATCAAACCAGTGTTCAATTCAATTTCCGTATGCTCTGCAGCGTCTTTTATTTTGTTTGTTCCTTTTGGTGATGTCATTGCTGATGCAGTGGACCACCATCTCTTGTCCCTTTGTCCCCATTTATTTACTTTGCTCTGTTTAAGTTCAGCTGCTAGTCTAGTTTTCGCGTAGTATTTATACTACTCTCGTCTGTTTGGTTAGGTACTTAGGTCGGGTTAGCAGCTTGTGAGTTTTGGAGCTTACGGTTTAGTTAAGGTAAGGGGATATTCTGACACCAAAGCTTATAATTTCAGTACTATTATTACCTATAAAAAATATGATTTACTGTATATTCAAGTTTTGTGAATGATTTTCATAAAAACTATTATATCAAGTTATGGGCCTTGATATAGTAGGAAAATAAGGATCAAGTGTGTTACCCAAAGTAAATGTTTCGAAATTTTGCATGTGATGAATGTAAATCGTTTTCGTCTAGTGCATGGACTAATGTTATGTTTGAGCTCTAGATGTGTGTGAACTGTTCTGTACCCTTCGGGGAATTTTGTCGTGCTAGGCCTTTTTGTTATGCCCTTTGGAAGGGTACTTTGTTTTGTTCTGTTATGTAAAGCCGACCTCTGTGCCACCGGACTTATACTAGTGGCCATAGGTACATGCCCGTTGACTCGAAATATTTCGTTACGTTTTCCATGCACCTTTTGTTACGTGTGATATTATTGTATGCATATATGTATTATTTTGAAGCATTACTTGATCCGGGTGGAGGTGCCAGAATATTCTCTTACTGAGTTTGTAGCTCACCCCTTACTCTTTTTTTTACAAACGGTCAGCAGGGTGAGCAGTGAATTATTGCTAGAGTTTGCTTGGGAGTTTTCGAATTATTGTTCTTTGTAGGATTTCTTTTTGTTCAGACCTGGCTTTCTAGTTTGTTTGAGCTAGAGACTTGTAGCTAGTTTCGAAGACTGTTGTTTTGGGTTTTAGTTTGCTCTGATATTTACTCTTGGACACAGTTCCTTTTTACAAAGTTTATGTTTCCGTAAAGTTATGCTTGTGTTTTGTTGAGATTTCGTGTTGGCGTAAGACCATCTTACGATACACGATCGGTCGCGTCTTTTGAAATCTTTAAAAATCGTATTTTGGTTTTGGGGCGTGACATGATAAGTTCCTAACACTATTGCCTCTTGGCCTCTTTGATGTAATCACACCATCAGAAAATCCATTTGCATTGTTCAAATGAGAAGCTGCATCACAACTATTTTCAGTATTTCCAGTATAAATTCGCCTATCATTACAATTGGACGTCTTGCAATTAGTATCCATGGAGAAACCTGTATGCATAAACTGATTAAGAGATGAGAATAATTTAGAGAAATGTATCCGTCGAATAAGCAGCAAATTCAAATCAATGATTTATACACACAAACAGATCTGCCATTGACATTTTCGTTCTAAATATGTCATTGATACTGAATAATAAACACATGCATAATTACTATTGCTACTTACTACAATTACTTTGCAAATCTTGGAATATGCACGTGAATATATATGCTAAGTATATAGTAGATTTGGAAATAATCAACACCGAATTAAATCAAACATTGCATCAAAAAACATTCAGGTGTAAACATGATCTATCAAATTCGAGTGAACTTTGAATACGTAACCAATAATTATTTTTGAAATCCTAATTTACTTATATGGTCGGTCTTGTGTACGTATGATGTTAATAAATAACATTGTTTTGTGAATTGCGATGTTTCTTATCGAGTAATATAATTTAAAGACCTTTCATAAGTTAAAACAAAATGACAAAACTCGATGAATATTTCTAAAAGTTGAGTGATGATGAAGTGTATGCAGATGAATGATCAAGTTATGAAGCTCATAAAAATCGAACATTGGATATGCTTAAGAATTAGTAAAAATCCATATATGTGCATAAGAATTAGTAAAAGAATTTTCGTTATATACGAATTATATATTGTCAATAAAAAATCGATACAATGGAACAATGTTCGTTCCAAGAAGTCTTTATCAAGATATTATAAGCTTTTAATTATTCCAAATTAACATGATCATAAGCCATAGAAAAAGAACTTCCACCATCAATTTACAAATTAAAAGTCTTATTCAATTTCAAAGTGCATAATACATAATTAAAATTTAACTAAATCATCTTTAATACCACGAATACAACTCAAATTCAATAACATATGGGTTCTCCAACTTCATCGATTCAATGCTAAAAAACAACTCCAAAGGCTCAAGCCTGTGCAAATTCAACACCACCATATCAAAAAGTAGTGTAGATTATATGATTCCTTAACGACTTGACATAGACTGCAATCGACTTCACCTACTAAAAAAAAAAAGAGAGAAAAAAAACATAGAAATACAAATATTGAACAATGATGTATCCTTGCTACCTCAACATGGCCATATACTACTTCAAAACGCAAAATGGGTGATAAAAAACAACAAATCACCAGCAATATCCAAAATGTTATTGTTCGACATGACCATATAGACGCAATATCAAATCAGTCCAAAAACAAAATTTAAACAAACATGTCCAACTTAAAACCTTAAACACCAAATTGTTCAATATAAGTTCAAAGGGAAATTACGAAAAAAATAATATTTCTCCATTTTGATAGGCTTAATCCTGCTGCTCGATTCTGAGTACCAGTGTTAACATCCTCATCATCACTATCAGAAGACGAAGTACGTTTGCAAGGTGTGACGAAGCCTTCAGTATCATTGCAAGCATTTTCAGGTCCATCTAGAACCACCTTTTCCTTGCCCTTCCCTACAACCGAATTGTACTTAAAATCGGACACACCATTCTGGTATATTAGAGAATAAAACAAAGAGTTAGGATATTGAAACATCTCATAATAAGATAATCATAACATTAACAATAATACTAATTTTCCATAATAATAATAATTCATTTTATTCTACGAATGACAACAGAAAATACCTCAATGCTAATGTTAACGTACTCCCTGAGAATATCAGCATCATCGGTCATCACATCAATGCTAAACTCTTTAAACTTGACACCCTTCAAGTTATACTCCGTGATTCTCACTTTAGTAAGGTAATCACGGTGCAGCATCACGGAGAAGTCCATTGGTATCATATCCTCATCATCCTCCTATTTGACAGACATATCAAATAAAATGACAAACACGCTCTTGAATGCTTATAGATAAATATAGATATATAGATGGAATAAATATACCTCTTTCCATTCATCATAAACCTGCTGGCATGTTTTCTTGATAAACTTCATCATCATTTCTTCAAACACAACAACGTAAATTCTCTCTTCCTTAGCACTTCTAGCTATGAATTTCACTCAGAACCTATATTTGATAATAAATAAAAATTTAGATCATAAATCAATTGATTTAATAAGTATATGGAAAATATCATATAAACTTGATGAAGTTAATGGAGATTACTTGGGAATGAGAGCTTTGATTGGCTGACCAGCACACTTGATGCTATTGCACGGTTCACCAACTTGAGACTTCTTCGCATTTCCATTGCACGAAGAGCATGACATATAATACCAAGGAGACATCTCATCAACCTTTTGAAAGCAAACAAACGTTATGTAGGAACCAGCCTGTCCAAACCAAATTTATTTCATACAGTTTTACTCAAAAAATTATAAATGATATTGTACATCTTCACTCAAACCTAATAAAACGTACCGTCGTGGAATCCTTAATTTGCCTAGCAGTCATGTGTATGTCCATGTTGAGCCACTCATCAGGTCTTAATGACCTAGGGTCAGCAGTGAGATACGTGACCGAATTACCTTCATTGTCCTTTTTCCTAAAACAATTTAAACTCGACATTAGCTAGGAAGGATATAAGATATCAATTTAACTTTATGTAAAATACAAATTAACTCACTTTATGTTGAACTCATGGTATTCAGGAAGATCAGCATTGATGTAAAGCTTGGTTGCATGATAAGCGGTTTGAACACGTGTCTCATCTGTTTTGACATAAAATTTGAACTCATAAATCATAAACTTATAAGTCCGTAAATGTTCAAGCACATGGGTTAGAAAGACTTTTTTTACTTACTAGGATATGAATTCTTAAGAGCAAATTGAAGAATAATAACAATTCCCGGTTCAACATTTCCTCTAGCAGGGGCCAACTCAATGATCTTATCAGCATAAGACTCCCATAGCACAACCTTAATAGTAACATTGCTATAAAAAATAAACATATATTTATAAGCTAGAAAACAACATATTAGCTATTAAAGTATACTGTATTTATACTAAAATAGGTACCTATTGTCTCGAAGCTCAACATCAATTTTGCGAGCACGCATCTTCTCGACAAAGGTAACATCACTTCTACTCGTGACTTGTCCAATAACATATGTATGATATAGGAAGGGAGGAGGCACGGGGTACAACGGTTTTAGGCAGAGCTCATAAACAAAGTATAACATTGATTGATTAAAAGGTTGTGATAGATTGCAAGAGTGTACAAATTAGAAGTTCATGAGCTAAACGACCAAAAAATACGGTACATATACATTTGAAAATAGTGGAGCAACACAACATACATATAAAATTTAAAAAGAATGTTGAACATGCAAATCAATAAGTATAAATTTTCAAAATGACATATACATATATAATTTAACTACTGAACAAATTAAGATATGACTAAGTAGAACATCTCACCAACATAAAACTGTGGATCAGAATCGTTGATGTCATGATAAGCAACCAAATTGATACAATTAGTCAGAATTCTGAGATCCGACCTACACTGGGTAACTTCAGCACCATAACACATCACGAGCCTTGCCCCGTGATTGACTCTCCCCCTCTGATACTTTGGTGGAGTATTTTCCTCCACATCAAACTTGTTGATCCTATATGTTTCTCCCTCCTTAAGCCTTTTGGTTAAAAACTTCAACATTCTCTTCGAAGACGTGCCTTGAATCAAGGTGCCCTATATGATTAAAGCAAACCACAAATTAGTGCTTGTTACTATAAACGACAAAACATACTAAAGGAACGCATAATAATAATCACCTCATTATCAACTAAAATAGCCTCAACCACGAGTGGGTTCTTGTTTGTATCCAACGAATTCCAAAGCCTGATAACCTTAATGGTGACGGTGAAAAGCTCGACACCCTCCATCTCCTTACAAATATCCTTAAGAGCGATTGGATTCATCTTTTTCTCTTTTTTTTTGTCCGACTGATTACAGTTTCGTATGGTTAAGATTTTGCATTAGAGTCTGAGATGCAAGCGCATATATATAGTGAGATTTTTGGCATATATATCATTTTGGCATATATATCGTTTCTTTGGGAATATATATCGTTTTCTTTTTGCACATATATTGGTTTTGGCATATATATATCGTTTCCGTATATAAGTTGACACGAATATGAAGTCATAAAAATGCAAAAGAATAATTGAATTGATTATGCAGAATTTCAATCAATCAAACGATTTTTTAGGAAGATACTAACCAAGGATTCAGTCAAACAAAATCCTTTAAAATTCGAGTGTTTTAAATACAAAAAGAATCGAGAATCAATACCATAATTTGCGTCAAGCGTGTAGTTAAACACATTGCTTTATTTAAACAATTTATTAAAGATGGAAGGTCTACGCCCTATGCGTACTACCACAAATTTGAAAAATCCGACTTCGAGTATTAAACGTAAAAGCATATTAAATCAAGTACCAGTATCAAATGTTATCAACAATAAACGATTAAAAAGCTGTGGCCGAGTGGAATATAGTGAGTTTCATCATCCTCACCAGCCGGTTTCAATTCCCTCCGGCCACAGCTTTTAGTTATCGATTTTTTTTTTTATCATACGGTGGATTCTAAATCGAGATTTTGTTAAATAGAAAACATAAACAAATAGACAACTTATTTAAATATATAGCAATTGTCAATAAATATAATTAATTTTTAATGAAAAAAAGCATTGAACGTGACAGTGAGTCTATAATCTGTTGTCTAAGATCACATTTGTTACAAAACCATGCACATTTCACTCACATAAACTAATATTTTCTAGAACTAAAGTATAAAATTTGGTATATTCCAAAGTAATGATCAAATGTAATGTTGACACTAAACATGCTAGCAAATTGTAAAAATCATACAACATAAATTACCATGTGAAGTAGAATAGTTCTAGAAGTTTAGTCATGCAAAATAAGGTGTAACATGAATAATGAATAATATAAATAAAATAAAATTGATATATCATACATCTACGTCTTCATCCAACGTGATATTTCATACGTCTACGTCTTTATTGAGAAATACTTAATGAATCAAAACAATTCTAAATAATCTTGAATAATTCAAAAAAAAGTAAACATGAATAGTGAAAATTCTAATTAAATGAGATATGTCATACGTCTACGACTTCATCCAACAACGGAAGACTAATAACGGCCCTAAAATAACTCGCCTTAGTATATATGTTAGTCTCAAAATCAGCAAGACATGCATTGCACGTTATAGTGAGTCTATCCTCTGGAAGTGGAAGCTAATGATCATATTTGAAAAATCCGACATCGATTATTGAACTTAAAGGCATATTAAATAAAGTACCAGTACCAAATGTTATCAATAATGAATGATTAAAAAGCTGTGGCCGAGTGGAATGTAGTGAGTTTCATCATTCACACCACCCGGGTTCAATTCCCTCCGGCCACAGCTTTTTAGCTATGGATTTTATTTATTTAATTATTTATTTTTTATCATACGGTGGATTCTAAAAAGTTAGTATATCCTCTATTGTCTAAGATCATATTTGTTACAAAACCATGCACACTTTATTCACATTATTGATAAAATTTTGTAGATTCCAAAGTAATGATCACAAAGTAATGTTGACACTAAACATGCTAGCAAATTGTAAAAAAGCATACAACATACATTACCATGTGAAGTAAAATATAGCTCTAGAAGTTTAATCATGCAAAATAAGGTGTAAACATGAAAAATGAATAATTATAAATAAATAAAATTTATATATCATACATCTACTTCTTCATCCAACATGAATAAATCAACGTGGTATATCATACGTCTACGTCTTTATTGAGAAATATTTAATAAATCAAAAAAATTGTACCACGGCTAACTCGGTCAAAAATTTCTTTTTAATATCTTCCAGTGTTTTGTTCCAAATCGAATCCACCATAATGTACAATAGAACTTCGATGTGTTGCTTGATAATTTCGAATTTTAAACATTGACCAACAATGTTATAGTCATATAATTAACATCAAATTTATGTGATTGGTCACACAGACGGTAAATTATATTCAAACTAAAAATATACAATGAACACAGAAAGGTTGCAGAGTCTCAATTGGAAAAGGTGACATGAGCTATAATTAGATGGAAAAGAGGTCTACATAGACCAGGTCACTGTCACTGTCAAAAGAAAAAGGCATGTGCGTGCATATGCGCCATGTCAAAATGCTTGGGTCGGTGATTAAGGAAAAACCCAAAAATGATGATTAATTATGCTCATCCAGCTAGTAAGTTCTTCATCTTTGACGTGAGTTGAGTTGAGTTGAGTTTAAACTAAATCATTCATTTTAGGCCACCTTGTGAACCAGCACAATTTAAAGGATCCGGTTCAAAAAAAAAAAAATGCAACTTACTTGCTCAAAATCGCAACTTATTCGCGAGGGGGCATTTGTAGACACATAAATTTTGTGTCTAATAAAATTACTAAATTAAATTTTCTATGTATAATTGGAATTTTACTAAATTAAATTCTAATTATTATAGATTTTTAGTTGATTTTAAAATGTCTATTTCTGGCCTATCAAATTGTGCCATGTAAAATTCTAGAGCTTTTAAATCCATTTAATATTATTTCTCATGAAATAATTGTGTGGAAAAGATGAGCTATTCATGGCCAATCAAATGGTTCCATGTCATAAAGTTGATGCAGTTATTAATTAATTGCTAGAAATAAATGCAGATAAGATCAAATCTGTATCGACCAATCAGAATTGATCCTTCTCTTTTTTCCTCACCTATATAAGGAGCTCATTCTCCACAAAAAAAATAATCACAACTCAGAAGCCAGAGCTCAAACAGAAGCGAACAATTCAACAACAAGCCAAGAAGATCAAAGACATCTTTCCAAGAAAGAACAACTCCAGTTCTTCAAGAAGGCGAAGACAGCTCCAAGAACAAGTCTCGAAGACACTTGCAGCAGCAACGGAAGATCGGACTCCACCCCAAAGCTCGTGGAGGCACTCGCTCGAAGATCAAAGCAACAAACATTCCAGATTCAAGATTAAGTCTCTGCGACCCTTGAAGACGTGTTCGTTCGCGAAGATCAAACTCAAGACCTGACGTTCAATCCAAGATCAAGCACAAGCCCTTGCATTGACGCCATTCAAGTCAAATCTCCGTCAAGTTCGAGATCAAGCTGCGAAGGCCCTCGAATAGACGAGCTCAAGTCAAGTCCGCCGTCCTAATCAAGATCAAGCACAAAGCTCTTGAAGAAGATAGAGACATACACAAGTCAAGAAGCTCAAAACGAAGTCAACGACAACCATCAAGCCAACAAGAAGTTAACAAGCGTCACCCGCCAACTTCAAACAAGTCAAACCATTGTCTCAAGAATAAGCTGCGAATGCCCTTGTTGCAAAACGTGACCACCATCATCATTTCTAGGAACATGATTCAATCGTGTCTGCACACTATGGTCAAAGTACAATCAGCAAAATGTGGATACTTGATAAACGTGTATTTTACACTTTCATTCGAGTCTTTTTTCACCAATTTAGCTATCCTTTATGTTAATATAGCTATATTTTAATGCATTTTATTAGAATAGTGTCATGTTTCCCTTTAGTTTGTATTTTAGAGGTTTTGGGTGAAAAACGTGATTTTCCGGGCAATTATATTGAAGAGAACGAAGAATTCGTGTTCCGGAGGCATTTTTGGAGTATCTAGAAGATTCCGGATAGGATTTGAAGTCTAGGGGTCGAGTCTGAAGGCTAAAAGGTCACTAGAAGGCAAAAACCGAGTCCGAAAAGGAAAAGAAATCAAAAAACGCGTCGAAAACGCGTAACCTGCCGACTGGAGGTCCCGGGCGATTCGCCCGGGACGTGGGGCGGTTCGCCCCACACCAGGCGATTCGCCCGGTGTGTGGGGCGACTCGCCCCACACCTGCCAAACCTCTATATATATTCGCTCAGTTTCTCCGTTTTTTCACACTTTCTCAGACCTTTTTTCATACCTTTCTCATTAGTTTTAATTAGGGGAGAATTCTTCAGAGCTTGTTCTGGGAATTCTTAGCATAGGAGATACTTTTTCTTATCGTTTTGGAGCTTGTGAGATCGCGATTCTTCGGAGATTGACAACCTTCGGTAACATTGTATCTTACAGTTTTTCTATTCATATTTATCTATCTTTCAACATGATTTCATTCAATCTTGCTATGATTTCTGTTGATTGCATGTCATCTATGAGTAGCTAAATTTATCGTTGGTGATAGTATGTGATTTCTTAGCGAAGGGTTAATAATTATGCTGATGGCTGTAAAGCGAATCAGACTTTGAGTTATTGCTTTATTTCTTTGATCTATCTAAAACCTCTATCTTCGTAGTGTTGAATAATAACGGAACACAATTGGACAATTCATTGATCAAAGATCTCTATGCAAAACGATCGGGTACTTCATGCATGATTATTAACCTGCTATGCTTTGAATGATCATACTATCACTAACCTCCATTATATTGATAAGAAAAACCTGTGCTAAGTCGTCTGTTGATTTTATATTTTATTAGATTAGATAAAGCTAGTTATAGTCCTTAGAGATCGACACTCGAGGTTATTTTACTGCTACACTACGATTTTCGTTGTAGTTGTGAATTGCCTTTGGCTAAATACAAATTTATTTGATTAATTAGAATCTGACAAATTCCGGTTCATCAATACTTCCTCATTCAAGTATGCCTTAGCAATAGATGCCTGAACTCTAGCTGGATTACGGACTTTCTTCTTCAAATGATGCAAGAATCTAAGTTTGACATGTTGTTAGTAAATTTATGATAACAAATTATTTCAGTTTTATATGATAAAGAAAGACGGTAAAACTTAACAGTAAAATAAAATGCAAATGTATAACAGAAAATTGTACCTCTCAAATGGATACATCCACCGGTACTGCACTGGTCCACCAACCTTGGCTTCATATGCTAAATGAATGGGCAAATGTTCCATTGAATCGAAGAAAGCTGGTGGAAAAATCTTTTCCAAGTTGCATAGTATTTCCACAATCTTAGTCTCACGTTTTTCCATATCTTGGACACGAATCAAGGTTGAACAAATGTCCTTAAAAAAACTGACTCACCTCTGTCAATGCTTTCCATATTGGTTCTGCAAGAAGGCCATGAAATGCTATCGGAAGCAACCTTTGCATGAAAATATGGCAATCATGGCTCTTCATGCCACTAAACTTGCATTGTATTTCATCTACGCGTTGGGCTAGGTTTGAGACCTATCCATCAGGGAGCTTAAGTTTTTTAGCCCAGGAAAACATCTCTTATTTGTTCCTTACTTAGAGTGTACGTTGCTTTAGGTTGCATTGTTTTTCCATTCACATCCCTGAGATGTAATTCTGGACATTTACAATGAATCTCAAAATCTTGTCGAGCATTGGCATTGTCAATGGTTCTGCCTTTCACATCCATGATAGTGTAAAAGATATTATCAAAAAAAATTCTTTTCAATATGCATCACATCCAAGTTGTGGAGAATGAGATTCAAATGCCAATACGGAAGCTCCCAAAATATACTCTTTTTAACCCAGTTATGGGTCTCTTTTTTTAAAGCCTGGAATATCTTGATTTCCACTTTCTGTACCAAATATGATATCCGAAAGTTGATCAACTTGTTCTCGAATTACTTTACCAGATAAATGAGGTAGGGGTAAATCGGTTTCCACTCGAGCCTTTTTAAACTTGTCCCTAGATCTCCTATAACGGTGTGGACGAGGCAAGAACTGTCGGTGACAATTCAACCATGACATCTTACCTCCATGTTTCAAGCGAAATGATTTTATGCGACCCATACAATAAGGACAAGCTAACCTTCCATGTGTGCTCCATCCAGATAACATAGCAGGAAACTCGCTTATAGTCCACAAAATTGCTGCTCTCATTTGGAAGGTTTCTTGCTTACTCACATCAAAAGTTTCTACCCCATCCACCCATAACTTCTTAAGCTCATCAATCAGCGGGTGAAGAAATACATCCAGATTCTTTCCTGGGCTTTTAGGGGCAGGAATTACCATGTTCAAGAAAAGATAAGGTTGTTGCATGCACATCCATGGAGGGAGGTTATATATTGCTATAATCACCGGCCAACAAGAGTACGAATGTCCATACTTATTAAATGGGGTAAATCCATCTGTACATTTCCCTATACGAATATTACGCGGTTCAGTGGCAAATGTTTGATTCTTTTTGTCGAAATCTTTCCATGCCTCACCATGAGCTGGATGTGTCATGGTTCCTCAATGACATGGTTTCGTATGCCAATTCATGTGCTCTGCAGTGTGGTTGGACATGTACAACCTTTGAAGCCTTGGAGTGAGAGGAAGAAGGTAGTGTAGTACTTTGTATGGGTCTTTTCTTCGCCTTCGCTATTTATTAGGCTTGTAGCGAGGATGATGGCATATTTTGCATTCTTGCAAATGCTTATTTTCTTTGTAATACAACATGCAGTTGTTATTGCAGGCATCGATTTTCTCATATGCAAGGCCGAGTGTATCTAACTCTTTCTTGGTCATGTACAAGTTACGAGGCAATTTGTCTCCTTTAGGCAACATACTCTTCACTATAGTCATCATTCGATCATAGCATGCCCCTGACATGTTGAATTTTGATTTCAAATTAAAAAACTGAGACAAAGCCAATAGTTTTGAATGTGATGTGCAACCATTATACAACGGCTCATCTGCAGCCTGTAATAAATCAAAGAACATTTTTGCATCCTTGTTAGGAGGTTGTTGATCAGAATCTATACTAAAATTAAATTTAGGACCAGTTGCATCCCTCACCATAGTTTCCATATCATTCCTATCCATCACATTTCATTATGTGTCATTTCACCCATCTCACAATCCTCATCCGACTCACCAGATGACTCTCCATGATTTATCCATCGATCATAGCCCCGCATGAATCCCTCTACTCGAAGTTCTAATTCAACATCATCTCGTGTCTTAAAGGATTTCAATTTGCAAATTCTACACAGACATTTTATCTTGTTCTCCTCAACAAAATCCTCATGGGAAAAAGCAAAATCTAGAAACCCAACAACCCCTTCAATGTACTCATATGTTATTTGTCCATTAGTATCTTTGTATCTCCCCATCCAACTACGGCCTGAAGACATTATTAGCCTAGAAAATATGAAATAAAATTTATTGTACAATAACAATAAATGTAGTTGAAGTTCAGATGTACAACTCTTGTTCTGTTTCATGGATCTTTTTATTTAATAAAATTTCTGATTGCAAGTACAGAGTTGTAAAACGGGTATAAACTACTTCCTCCGTTTCATTAATAACTTCCTAAGGGAACTATTCATCGCGACCTTTGACCACGTATAACTTTTAAATTAAACTGTATCAATATAAATTAAAATTTGATTATGAAAATATACTCCATTTAATTTCATAATATAATTTTACTATAATGTAATTTAGGAGTTATACGTGGTGAAATATCACGATGAATAGTACCCTTAAGAAGTTATTAATGAAATGGAGATAGTATTTGGCTACTACTTTTTTAAAAAAAAACCCAAAGATCATAGCGTAGTTATAATCAGCAAACAGAGTATTACACAACTCATAAACTCCTAAGCATAAAACAAACATAGTATTATAGCTAAAAAAAACTCCTAAATTAGCAATAGATTATCACAGTTGTAGTTATAATCACTATCAAGAACACAAAATAAACTCCTAAGCATAAACAAAAAGGCTAATCCAAATCCTTTTATTACTCACAGGATCGATCGACAAACAACCACATAGCGCAACCTAAATTGGTACATGTACTTACCTGAGGCTGGAGGAGCTTTGACAAAGAAAGATCAAGAACAATCGAAAGATATTTGTCCGAAGAAGCAAGCCCTTGAGAAGAGACGAAATTGTTGGAGAAGATCGAAATTCTGATGTGGATTTTGTTGGAAGCAGAATAGCGACTGATTTAGGGCAGGTTTTCAAGGAAAGGGTTTTAGTCAATTTAATAAAGTGTAAGTATGGATTAACAAAACCATTGTGTTGCACTAGATAGTAGTAGTTATTTCCAATGGCCCAGCGGTTTGGACCAAAGTTTTCTTTCGAATGCTATCATTGAAAACATTTTGAAAATTTTGTTCCTTTTTTTTGTTAAACTTTTTTTTTCCTTTTTTAATTGTTACATTTTTTGTTCCTTTTTAATTTTAAACTTTTTTATTCCTTTTTAAATGTTAAACCTTTTTTTGTTAAAGTTTCTCAGGTGGATTTCGATCTCGTCCACCTTATTAACCTATTTACGTTTATTATTTGACAAACTTTTATGTCACGCTTTTATTATATACTCTAGGTTGCATGGATATACCATTTTATTTACACAATGCAGTTTTCCGATACCTGTCGGATGATATACAAATACACATATACAATGTGTGATACACATCGGATCCAGATACACTACGTGGCATGTCGGACAACTTTATATAAAATAATTAAGAATTGGATACACACATCGATTACACTGGTATGATGTGTCCGATACACTAAGGGTAAAATCTTATTAAAATTGATTTAATTTGGACCAAAATATAATTAAGAACAAAATTAATTATAACTCTAATAAATTTATGATCTATAGTCTTTATACCTGTGATTTTTCAAATTTCAAATTTGTGATCATTAATGAAATATGTTTTGGTCACAATATTATACTCATGACTATATAGTGATATTTATTGTTTATTTTCAATATATATCGATTTGTTTTATATTTTTTTTGTAAATTTTCAAATATTTCACGAACATTTCCACTTTAAATGTTAGCTCTAAAACTTTTGTAATAGTCGGTCTAACGCAAGTTACCCTCAGAGCCAGTTGGATCGAGCAAAAGGCGACATGGCCTTGTCATTGCAATTGTGCTATATTGTAATTCTGGATATTAAGGTAAATACCTATCACTTATATACCAAGACTAGTTTGAAACGAGCAATATGAATTCTACAATTAACTTAACCTAGAATGGATTTCAACGAGGTATCTATCTATATATACATGAAAGCTAGGGGTCTAGGAGAGCCCAATTTCATTCTCAAGAGCTTTCACACTATTTGGCAAAAAATTTGAGGTTATGGAAAAGATTCAATTTCATTTGTTTTGGTAAGTTTTCATTCTTCTAATTTGGTAATTTTAGTTCTTCTTCCTTCTTTTTAATAAAAATGCCCCAGCCATATATTTATGCGTTTTTTAATTTAAATGTTTAATTAAAATAATATGTTAATTGAATTATACAACAAAATAAATTCTGGAATTTAAAAATAAATCGTTTATTAATTAAAAGTTGAATTATGTTGTCAATTAAATTCTTGGCAAAATGAATTTTAAAATTAAAAATAAATAATTTTTTTATTTAAACGGTGAATTAAAATTTTAATTAAAATCTAGGTAAAATATATTCGGGAATTAAAATTAAATTCGTAGACACAATTGTATGAATTATTAAAAATAAAAAGATAATCAGTTCAATTTTTTTTAGTTTATTCATCAACAATTAATTTTAATTATTGAAAAATGATATTTAATAAATCAGTGATTAAATTATTTGTGTTTTTGTTTTTAAGAATCGGTGGCATATATCATGAACATCACCACATTCCACTCGGCCACAACTTTTTAATCGTTCATTGTTGACAACAACAAGTATTGGTTTTTGATTTAATATTTTATGCTTTTAATTTTATTTATTAACAATTAAGTTTTTTTTCGTAACAATTACTCTAGATTATTAATTATTAAATCAGTGATTAATCGAATAAATCATATGATTAAAAGAAAAAACTGTGGCCAGGGGTTATTGAACCCGAGTGGCATATATCATCAGCATCACCACATTCCACTCGGCCACAACTTTTCAATCATTCATTATTGACAACATCAAATATTGGTGTTTGATTTAATATTTTTGTTCTTAACAATTTCTATATGTTATTTTGGTAAGTCTTAAGTTTTATTGTCGTTCCTTTCTTTCCATGCACGCCTCATCAATGCTGAAAATCAAAATATATGGAATGTTAAGATTTTTTGCTTTATTGTGGTAAGTAATTTATATTTAAATTCAAACTGAGCAATAATCATTGTTTTTGGGCGATTTATTTAGGCGATTTTAATTATTTCTTGGTGAGTAATCTAAATATAGATAATATATGCAAGACACGTTATGCATTAATTGCGGGCGATTTTAATTATGTTGATTGACTAACTAATTAATTATTCCATTGATGAAAACCCTAATCAATCTATTATATATAGTCTTTCCTAAGCACATTGTTTTCTCCACCGGGTCTCATGTCTTCAGATTTGTCTTTGATTTTCCGGGATGATGAATTGCACGACATTACTGAACAAATGAAGCTCGATGCTAATTGGGTTAGTTTTTATCATTGTTTTTGTATTCTGATTAAATTGTTCACTCATTGATTAGTCTAATCTTCTTGATTAAATTTTATTTGACGTTGGATGCTTTTACGAAAGCTTTGATCTGGCAATTATCACTAATCAATTCGTAGTCAATCCTGATTTCTATTTCGCGATGCTAATTGTAAGTTTTATCTAATATCATTGAATTGTATGTATTTTTTTATTCTTATTCAATCCGTATTTTATTATACATTCGCTAATGATATTTTATTTTTGTTTTAAGGTTGATGTTTTCGAGTACAAGACCTTCCATCGAGTACAACCTTTGCTAGACATTTTAATAGAAGTGAATCATCCAATGTCCAATTACGCGACATGTATCTTTAAAATGTTGAATAACGACCAAGATATTAGAGAAGATGAATTCTTACTCTTAGCCAAGATTGCTTCGATGCATGGATGGTTGTTGTATTTGAAGAAATGTAAAGAAACGGTGTTGGAAGGAGTTTGCAAATTATATGATGGCGTGTTGATGCTATGTTTCTTGCTCCTTTCTCCTTTCTTTTTGTTTATAGCCTTTTGTCTTTCTTCTTTACTATCTGCAAATCAGTCCTTTTTTTTTTGTTTCCTTTGCCACTATTTTGCAAATAAGGACTTATATTTATTTGTCTCTTCGATTTGCTTCTTTTCTTCTTCTCTTTTCCTCTAGTTTGCATTGTCTATTATTTATTTTTTCATTCTTTGCAGAATTGAGACGCAAGGAATTGCGCATTAACTTTCGAAGATTCAAGCTGGTTCGTGGATCAAATTTGAAGACTCGGACAACTTCCACGTTGTCCATCAACTTTGAAGACTCGGGTAACTTCCACGTTGTCCATCAACTTTGAAGACACGGGCAACTTCCACGTTGTCCATCAACTTTGAAGACTCGGGCAACTTCCACGTTGTCCATCAACCTTGAAGACTCGGGCAATTTCCACATTGTCCATCAACTTTGAAGACTCGCTCCCCGAGTTTTAGACTTTCATTTAAGACGGTGTTTTCACGTTGATGTCCGCCTTGATGGAGTTTCTCTTGCCCCCAATGCTAGTGTAGCCGTAAGACTTTCGCTCTTGCACACCATCACTCGTATAGTCGTGCAGAAGCCATAGCCTTTTGTGGAGTGATGCCGATACGCGATGCTCTTTGCAATTTCACATCAACAACGCTCCTTTTAAGTGTTGTGACTGAACTTAGAAGATTTCTAAGCTGCCTACGTACCTATAAGGATCAAGTCATCACGTAGTTCATGGATGACATTCACACTTTATACTCATGTGAGCAAGGAGTCACATGTAGTTTATGCTCGTGCATAAAGGAGCGTTGGCTTGAAGATATGTTGAAAGTTTATGCTCGTGTCAAGGAGCTTTGACTTCGACTTGTAGACAGTTTTTGCTCATATCAAGGAGAAATGTAGACAGATTATTCTCGTGTCAAGGAGAATAGGTGACAGTTTATGCTCGTGCTGAGGAGCAATAATGACAGTTTATGCTCGTATCAAGGAGCGTTGTAGACAGTTTATTCTCGTATCAAGGAGAGACCAAATTAATTTGAAGGCCGTAGATAGTTTAAGCTCATATCCAGGAGCAACCTTGTGGAGATTTCATTTGAAGGATGTAGATAGTTTAGGCTCATATCCGGGAGCAAGCTCACAAAGACGGAATAAGATGATTCTTCATCTTTATCGCTTTCTTCATCGTCATGACTTTGGCTTTGGCTATCGCTTCCTTCATGACTTTGACTTTCGCTTTCAGCATCAACGTGGTCTTCATCTTCGCTTTCATAGCTATCTTCATGTATTTGATCAGAATCCATGCTTATCTCAATTCCATGCGCATGGGTTGCAAGTTCTTCAAATGATGTTGGCTTGATGCCTTGAAGAATGTAAGAAAGGCTCCAGTTCATTCCTTGGATGCACATTTCAATAGACGTGGTTTCAGAGATTTGGTCTTTGCAGTTGAGGCTCAGGTTCCTCCATCGATTTATGTAGTCAATAACATGCTCCTCTTCATATTGTTTTGTACCTGTGAGTTCGAACATGTTAGTTGTCCTTCGGGTGCTGTAGAAGCGATTGAGAAACTCCTTCTGCAGCTGGTCCCAACTATGAAAGGAGTTTGCCCCCAAGTCTGTGTACCGTTGAACGCGTTGTCCTTGAGTGAGCGGACGAATTGCTTGACAAGTTGATCGCCATGAGTTCCAACACTTTTGCAGGTTTCGAGAAAGTGAGCTATGTGTTGCCTTGGATTTCCGTGACCATCGAATTGCTGGAATTTTGGAGGTTGATAACCATGTGACATTTGCAAAGCTCCAATTCTCTGTGTGTATGGCTTGGCATAGCTCGTCGATGAAGCTTTCTTGTCAATGTTCTCTTTGATGGTTTGGATGATGAATTCCCCCACTTCACTGGCTGGGATCTTAACATCCGTAGGCTTTTGTGAATTGTCAACAGTGGACTTGGAGCTCTTCAGTTGTGCAACAAGAAGTTCAGAACATTCTTCATATCCTTGATGATTCTTCTCAATTGCATCACTTGTGCCGGTATCGCCACCTTTGCTTAAAAGCATGTCCAACTTGGCATCTCGATCTTCATAGATTTTCATGAGCGATAACATGCTACTTGTTAAGTTAGCACTTTGCTATTCTATTAAAGTTGTGTTCACCATGATGGCTGCTGTAGAAATTTGATGCTTCTTGAAGGGAAGAGATGAGAGGTAGAGATTGTCCCACTGGGCGTGCCAAAAATTTGTAACAAATAAAATTTTATTGATTTTAAATATTTAGATTTACAATCTCTATGAATCCTCTGATTCGACTTTTCAAGAAATATCTAAAACTTGACTTTTGAGAAGTTGAGCGACTTTGATGCTTCGGTCTTCTCGTGTTTGACTTGGAAGCTTGGATTTGTTGACTCAAGGGCATTCGCAGCTTATTCTTGAGACAATGCTTTGACTTGTTTGAAGTTGGCGGGTGACGCTTGTTAACTTCTTGTTGGCTTGATGGTTGTCGTTGACTTCGTCTTGAGCTTCTTCACTTGTGTATGTCTCTATCTTCTTCAAGGGCTTTGTGCTTGATCTTGATTAGGACGGCGGACTTGACTTGAGCGCGTCTATTCGAGGGCCTTCGCAGCTTGATCTCGAACTTGACGGAGATTTGACTTGAATGGCGTCAATGCAAGGGCTTGTGCTTGATCTTGGATTGAACGTCAGGTCTTGAGTTTGATCTTCGCGAACGAACACGTCTTCAAGGGTCGTAGAGACTTGATCTTGAATCTGGAATGTTTGTTGCTTTGATCTTCGAGCGAGTGCCTCCACGAGCTTTGCGGTGGAGTCCGATCTTCCGTTGCTGCTGCAAGTGTCTTCGAGACTTGTTCTTGGAGCTGCCTTCGCCTTTTTGAAGAACTGGAGTTGTTCTTGCTTGGAAAGATGTCTTTGATCTTCTTGGCTTGTTGTGGAATTATTCACTTCTTTTTGAACTCTGGCTTCTGGCTTATGAGTTGTGATTTTTTTTTTTGTGGAGAATGAGCTCCTTATATAGGTGAGGTAAAAAGAGAAGGATCAATTCTGATTGGTCGATACAGATTTGATCTTATCTGCATTTATTTCTAGCAATTAATTAATAACTGCATCAACTTTATGACATGGAACCATTTGATTGGCCATGAATAGCTCATCTTTTCCATACAATTATTTCATGAGAAATAATATTAAATGGATTTAAAAGCTCTAGAATTTTACATGGCACAATTTGATAGGCCAGAAATAGACATTTTAAAATCAACTAAAAATCTATAATAATTAGAATTAAATTTAGTAAAATTCCAATTATATAGAAAATTTAATTTAGTAATTTTATTAGACACAAAATTTATGTGTCTACAGCCCTTTTTGTGTTGACCAAAAAAAAAGTTACTGTTCATTCCAGTCTTGCCAAACGCGGCCTTACGTCTAAAAAAGGCAAATTAGGTTTTTAATACTCCCACACCTAGGGCTGTATTACGAACCGAACGAACCGAACAAGAGGCTTATCGAACGTTCGTTCGTTAAGCATATAGTATGTTCGGTTCGTGTTCGTGTTCGGCGAACAATTCAATACCTGTTCGTGTTCGGTTCGTTAAAATAATAGAATGTTCGTGTTCGTTCGTTAATGTTCGTTCGGTAACGGTAACGTTCGTTCATGTTCGTTTACGTTCGTGTTCATTTATCTGTTCATGTTCGTTTACGTTCTGTGTTCGTTTAAGGTCGTTAACACAAAAAAGCCTAAACCATTCTATTCTGTGCGCGAACAGGGTTGTTTAACAACCTTGTTTAATCAAAAATACTACTACTAGTATTAAAAGAATGATTACTACTAGTATTAAAGGAATGGTTAATTACAATTAAAAATTACTACCAGATCGGCTAATGCTCCCACGGTGATATGTATTCCACCAGTTAACTGGAGACTTGATTAATTAAAGTTCATTTGCATTTTCAATTTTTCATCAAGGCAGGCATACGCTTCTCTCCAAAATTCTGCTCTCTCCGACTACAATTCAAGGTACTAGGGAGCCTACCTGGTTGTGTGTATGAGAACTGAGAAGGGAGCTGACCGTGGTTGTACGGACGAGAAAGAGGTGAGTCACCGTGGTGGAGCAGAGCAGCGACGGCGGGGTGATGGTGGTCTGGTGGAGGGTCGATCAAGTACCGGAGAAAACAGGGCAGAAGCGGAGCTGACACAGGCGGTTGTGGCGTCGGGCGGTGGTGGTCTGGTGGAGGGTCAATCGGGTGCCAGTCGCCAGATCTGGAAATGGAGGCGGTGTGTGGTCTGTGGTGTACTGGTGTGGGAGGGTGAAAGACTAAAGAGAAATAAATTAAAGCATCTAATCTATCTAGGGTAAACAAGTTAAACGAAGTACATACAATTATTAATTATTAATTATATATGTATATATATATTTATATAATATATCACATTATACAATGTTCACGAACTGTTCGCGAACAACCGAACAGAAACTAACATGTTCTTGTTCGGTTCGTTAGCTTAACGAACTTGTTCGTGAACCGTTCGATTTTGACCAAACCGAACACGAATCGAACGTTGACCGAACAATTTCACGAACGGTTGGTTCGAAATACAGCCCTACCCACACCCCATTATTCCCCACATTCATTCCATCATTTTCTCACCAAACGGTTCTTTCCTCCCCTTCCCGTCTTCTTCTTCAACTCCATAATTGACCAAAATTCTGTCACCACAGACCATATTAGCATCCTGGTGGCCGGCGCTTCAAGCATCGACGGGTTTCGACGGCTACATAGCGGAATACGGCGACTGTAGCGTGGGTAAGTAATGAAACCTAAAAATTTGAATTTTGGTTGTTGTTTCGTGCTAGTTATGCTTGTTATATGATGGATTTTCAGGTTATTTAGTCCGATTATTGTTACAGTTCAATGTGGTCGAACTAGGGTTTTTTTGTCGGTATGTACATTTTCTGAATTTTCTGTGTTTTCTTTGTCTATGTAATTGCAGTTCATGATGAATGAGAGGTTCAACATACGTGTTCATTATGGTGAGGTTGATCACACCATTATGAATGTCAACCCTAACAGGTACACTCATGACAAACTTCTAAAAGCACTTCATGATAGTGTGCTAAAAGATGTGAAACCTGAGAACACTCTTGTTTATGAAATGCTTGCTCATGCTGGTACTGGTACTATTGATGTTATAAGTGATATGGCAGTGAAGGAAATGTTTGAAAATAATTTAGAATTTAGGGAAGTTGAGCTTTATTTAACAACATATGATGTTGCACCCCTAGTTGTAGATGAGTCCACCCGTAAAAAAGGCGAAAAAAACAGAGATGTTGATGATGATGCTCCTTTTGAAGTGCCTGTGAAAGAAACACCACAAGCTAGAAGGAGACTGTTTAGGCATAGGAGTTGCAAACCTAAACCACCTAAAGGGCCAAAAAGATTAGTTGTCTATTGCTTTCCATTACCCTTACAAACTAGATTAGTTGTCTATTGATTCATTCATTAACTTTCTATTGCTTTAGGTAGATGAAAGATACAATCCCATGAAAAGAATGAGTTGTATGTCTTCCCTTTATGTAGAACAACAACTAGATCACTAGATTAGTTAGATTGTTATTTAGAGTGTTCCATTATGATATCCCTTTCCTCAAACATAGGAGAGAACTAACTACAAGTACTGTAGTTGAAACTAACCTTTCCATTACCCTTACAAACTAGATTTGTTGTCTATTGATTCATTCATTCACTTTCTATTGCTTTAGGTAGATGAAGATACGATCCCATGTAAAGAGAATGAGTTGTATGTCTTCCCTTTATCTAGAACAACAACTAGATCACTAGATTAGTTATATTGCTATTTAGAGTGTTCCATTATGATATCCCTTTCCTCAAACATAGGAGAGAACTAAGTACAAGTACTATAGATGAAACTAACCTTTCCATTACCCTTACAAACTAGATTAGTTTTCTATTGATTCATTCATTCACTTTCTATTGCTTTAGGTAGATGAAAGATACAATCCCATGTAAAGAATGAGTTGTATGTCTTCCCTTTATCTAGAAAAACAACTAGATCACTAGATTAGTTAGATTGCTATTTAGAGTGTTCCATTATCATATCCCTTTCCTCAAACATAGGAGAGAACGAACTACAAGTACTATATCTGAAACTAACCTTTCCATTACCCTTACAAACTAGATTAGTTGTCTATTGATTCATTCATTCACTTTCTATTGCTTTAGGTAGATGAAAGATACAATCCCATGAAAAGAATGAGTTGTATGTCTTCCCTTTATCTAGAACAACAACTAGATCACTTGATTATTTAGATTGCTATTTAGAGTGTTCCATTATGATATCCATTTCCTCAAACATAGGAGAGAACTAACTACAAGTATTGTAGTTGAAACTAACCTCTCCATTACCCTTACAAACTAGATTAGTTTTCTATTGATTCATTCATTCACTTTCTATTGCTTTAGGTAGATGAAAGATACAATCCCATGTAAAGAATGAGTTGTATGTCTTCCCTTTATCTAGAAAAACAACTAGATCACTAGATTAGTTAGATTGCTATTTAGAGTGTTCCATTATCATATCCCTTTCCTCAAACATAGGAGAGAACGAACTACAAGTACTATATCTGAAACTAACCTTTCCATTACCCTTACAAACTAGATTAGTTGTCTATTGACTCATTCATTCACTTACTATTGCTTTAGCTAGATGAAAGATACAATCCCATGTAAAGAATGAGTTGTATGTCTTCCCTTTATCTAGAACAACAACTAGATCACTTGATTAGTTAGATTGTTATATAGAGTGTTCCATTATGATATCCATTTCCTTAAACATAGGAGAGAACTAACTACAAGTACTGTAGTTGAAACTAACCTTTCCATTACCCTTACAAACTAGATTAGTTTTCTATTGATTCATTCATTCACTTTCTATTGCTTTAGGTAGATGAAAGATACAATCCCATGTAAAGAATGAGTTGTATGTCTTCCATTTATCTAGAAAAACAACTACATCACTAGATTAGTTAGATTGCTATTTAGAGTGTTCCATTATCATATCCCTTTCCTCAAACATAGGAGAGAACTAACTACAAGTACTATAGTTGAAACTAACCTTTCCATTACCCTTACAAACTAGATTAGTTGTCTATTGATTCATTCATTCACTTTCTATTGCTTTAGGTAGATGAAAGATACAATCCCATGTAAAGAATGAGTTGTATGTCTTCCCTTTATCTAGAAAAACAACTAGATCACTAGATTAGTTAGATTGCTATTTAGAGTGTTCCATTATCATATCCCTTTCCTCAAACATAGGAGAGAACGAACTACAAGTACTATATCTGAAACTAACCTTTCCATTACCCTTACAAACTAGATTAGTTGTCTATTGACTCATTCATTCACTTTCTATTGCTTTAGGTAGATGAAAGATACAATCCCATGTAAAGAATGAGTTGTATGTCTTCCCTTTATCTAGAACAACAACTAGATCACTTGATTAGTTAGATTGCTATTTAGAGTGTTCCATTATGATATCCATTTCCTTAAACATAGGAGAGAACTAACTACAAGTACTGTAGTTGAAACTAACCTTTCCATTACCCTTACAAACTAGATTAGTTTTCTATTGATTCATTCATTCACTTTCTATTGCTTTAGGTAGATGAAAGATACAATCCCATGTAAAGAATGAGTTGTATGTCTTCCATTTATCTAGAAAACCAACTACATCACTAGATTAGTTAGATTGCTATTTAGAGTGTTCCATTATGATATCCATTTCCTCAAACATAGGAGAGAACTAACTACAAGTACTGTAGTTGAAACTAACCTTTCCATTACCCTTACAAACTAGATTTGTTGTCTATTGATTCATTCATTCACTTTCTATTGCTTTAGGTAGATGAAGATACGATCCCATGTAAAGAGAATGAGTTGTATGTCTTCCCTTTATCTAGAACAACAACTAGATCACTAGATTAGTTATATTGCTATTTAGAGTGTTCCATTATGATATCCCTTTCCTCAAACATAGGAGAGAACTAAGTACAAGTACTATAGATGAAACTAACCTTTCCATTACCCTTACAAACTAGATTAGTTTTCTATTGATTCATTCATTCACTTTCTATTGCTTTAGGTAGATGAAAGATACAATCCCATGTAAAGAATGAGTTGTATGTCTTCCCTTTATCTAAAAAAACAACTAGATCACTAGATTAGTTAGATTGCTATTTAGAGTGTTCCATTATCATATCCCTTTCCTCAAACATAGGAGAGAACGAACTACAAGTACTATATCTGAAACTAACCTTTCCATTACCCTTACAAACTAGATTAGTTGTCTATTGATTCATTCATTCACTTTCTATTGCTTTAGGTAGATGAAAGATACAATCCCATGTAAAGAATGAGTTGTATGTCTTCCCTTTATCTAGAAAAACAACTAGATCACTAGATTAGTTAGATTGCTATTTAGAGTGTTCCATTATCATATCCCTTTCCTCAAACATAGGAGAGAACGAACTAGAAGTACTATATATGAAACTAACCTTTCCATTACCCTTACAAACTAGATTAGTTGTCTATTGATTCATTCATTCACTTTCTATTGCTTTAGGTAGATGAAAGATACAATCCCATGTAAAGAATGAGTTGTATGTCTTCCCTTTATCTAGAACAACAACTAGATCACTGAATTAGTTAGATTGCTATTTAGAGTGTTCCATTATGATATCCATTTCCTCAAACATAGGAGAGAACTAACTACAAGTACTGTAGTTGAAACTAACCTTTCCATTACCCTTACAAACTAGATTTGTTGTCTATTGATTCATTCATTCACTTTCCATTGCTTTAGGTAGATGAAAGATACAATCCCATGAAAAGAATGAGTTGTATGTCTTCCCTTTATCTAGAACAACAAATAGATCACTTGATTAGTTAGATTGCTATTTAGAGTGTTCCATTATGATATCCATTTCCTCAAACATAGGAGAGAACTAACTACAAGTACTGTAGTTGAAACTAACCTCTCCATTACCCTTACAATCTATATTAGTTTTCTATTGATTCATTCATTCACTTTCTATTGCTTTAGGTAGATGAAAGATACAATCCCATGTAAAGAATGAGTTGTATGTCTTCCCTTTATCTAAAAAACAACTAGATCACTAGATTAGTTAGATTGCTATTTAGAGTGTTCCATTATCATATCCCTTTCCTCAAACATAGGAGAGAACGAACTACAAGTATTATATCTGAAACTAACCTTTCCATTACCCTTACAAACTAGATTAGTTGTCTATTGATTCATTCATTCACTTTCTATTGCTTTAGGTAGATGAAAGATACAATCCCATGTAAAGAATGAGTTGTATGTCTTCCCTTTATCTAGAACAACAACTAGATCACTAGATTAGTTAGATTGCTATTTAGAGTGTTCCATTATCATATCCCTTTCCTCAAACATAGGAGAGAACGAAGTACAAGTACTAGTAGTTGAAACTAACCTTTCCATTACCCTTACAAACTAGATTAGTTGTCTATTGATTCATTCATTCACTTTCTATTGCTTTAGGTAGATGAAAGATACAATCCCATGTAAAGAATGAGTTGTATGTCTTCCCTTTATCTAGAACAACAACTAGATCACTAGATTAGTTAGATTGCTATTTAGAGTGTTCCATTATGATATCCCTTTCCTCAAACATAGGAGAGAACTAACTACAAGTACTATAGATGAAACTAACCTTTCCATTACCCTTACAAACTAGATTAGTTTTCTATTGATTCATTCATTCACTTTCTATTGCTTTAGGTAGATGAAAGATACAATCCCATGTAAAGAATGAGTTGTATGTCTTCCCTTTATCTAGAAAAACAACTAGATCACTAGATTAGTTAGATTGCTATTTAGAGTGTTCCATTATCATATCCCTTTCCTCAAACATAGGAGAGAACGAACTACAAGTACTATATATGAAACTAACCTTTCCATTACCCTTACAAACTAGATTAGTTGTCTATTGATTCATTCATTCACTTTCTATTGCTTTAGGTAGATGAAAGATACAATCCCATGTAAAGAATGAGTTGTATGTCTTCCCTTTATCTAGAACAACAACTAGATCACTGATTAGTTAGATTGCTATTTAGAGTGTTCCATTATGATATCCATTTCCTCAAACATAGGAGAGAACTAACTACAAGTACTGTAGTTGAAACTAACCTTTCCATTACCCTTACAAACTAGATTTGTTGTCTATTGATTCATTCATTCACTTTCTATTGCTTTAGGTAGATGAAAGATACAATCCCATGAAAGAATGAGTTGTATGTCTTCCCTTTATCTAGAACAACAACTAGATCACTTGATTAGTTAGATTGCTATTTAGAGTGTTCCATTATGATATCCATTTCCTCAAACATAGGAGAGAACTAACTACAAGTACTGTAGTTGAAACTAACCTCTCCATTACCCTTACAACTATATTAGTTTTCTATTGATTCATTCATTCACTTTCTATTGCTTTAGGTAGATGAAAGATACAATCCCATGTAAAGAATGAGTTGTATGTCTTCCCTTTATCTAAAAAAACAACTAGATCACTAGATTAGTTAGATTGCTATTTAGAGTGTTCCATTATCATATCCCTTTCCTCAAACATAGGAGAGAACGAACTACAAGTACTATATCTGAAACTAACCTTTCCATTACCCTTACAAACTAGATTAGTTGTCTATTGATTCATTCATTCACTTTCTATTGCTTTAGGTAGATGAAAGATACAATCCCATGTAAAGAATGAGTTGTATGTCTTCCCTTTATCTAGAACAACAACTAGATCACTAGATTAGTTAGATTGCTATTTAGAGTGTTCCATTATCATATCCCTTTCCTCAAACATAGGAGAGAACGAAGTACAAGTACTATAGTATGAAACTAACCTTTCCATTACCCTTACAAACTAGATTAGTTGTCTATTGATTCATTCATTCACTTTCTATTGCTTTAGGTAGATGAAAGATACAATCCCATGTAAAGAATGAGTTGTATGTCTTCCCTTTATCTAGAACAACAACTAGATCACTAGATTAGTTAGATTGCTATTTAGAGTGTTCCATTATGATATCCATTTCCTCAAACATAGGAGAGAACTAACTACAAGTACTGTAGTTGAAACTAACCTTTCCATTACCCTTACAAACTAGATTAGTTGTCTATTGATTCATTCATTCACTTTCTATTGCTTTAGGTAGATGAAAGATACAATCCCATGTAAAGAATGAGTTGTATGTCTTCCCTTTATCTAGAACAACAACTAGATCACTTGATTAGTTAGATTGCTATTTAGAGTGTTCCATTATGATATCCATTTCCTCAAACATAGGAGAGAACTAACTACAAGTACTGTAGTTGAAACTAACCTTTCCATTACCCTTACAATCTAGATTAGTTTTCTATTGATTCATTCATTCACTTTCTATTGCTTTAGGTAGATGAAAGATACAATCCCATGTAAAGAATGAGTTGTATGTCTTCCCTTTATCTAGAAAAACAACTAGATCACTAGATTAGTTAGATTGCTATTTAGAGTGTTCCATTATCATATCCCTTTCCTCAAACATAGGAGAGAACGAACTACAAGTACTATATCTGAAACTAACCTTTCCATTACCCTTACAAACTAGATTAGTTGTCTATTGATTCATTCATTCACTTTCTATTGCTTTAGGTAGATGAAAGATACAATCCCATGTAAAGAATGAGTTGTATGTCTTCCCTTTATCTAGAACAACAACTAGATCACTAGATTAGTTAGATTGCTATTTAGAGTGTTCCATTATCATATCCCTTTCCTCAAACATAGGAGAGAACGAACTACAAGTACTGTAGTTGAAACTAACCTTTCCATTACCCTTACAAACTAGATTAGTTGTCTATTGATTCATTCATTCACTTTCTATTGCTTTAGGTAGATGAAGATACAATCCCATGTAAAGAATGAGTTGTATGTCTTCCCTTTATCTAGAACAACAACTAGATCACTAGATTAGTTAGATTGCTATTTAGAGTGTTCCATTATGATATCCATTTCCTCAAACATAGGAGAGAACTAACTACAAGTACTGTAGTTGAAACTAACCTCTCCATTACCCTTACAATCTAGATTAGTTTTCTATTGATTCATTCATTCACTTTCTATTGCTTTAGGTAGATGAAAGATACAATCCCATGTAAAGAATGAGTTGTATGTCTTCCCTTTATCTAAAAAAACAACTAGATCACTAGATTAGTTAGATTGCTATTTAGAGTGTTCCATTATCATATCCCTTTCCTCAAACATAGGAGAGAACGAACTACAAGTATTATATCTGAAACTAACCTTTCCATTACCCTTACAAACTAGATTAGTTGTCTATTGATTCATTCATTCACTTTCTATTGCTTTAGGTAGATGAAAGATACAATCCCATGTAAAGAATGAGTTGTATGTCTTCCCTTTATCTAGAACAACAACTAGATCACTAGATTAGTTAGATTGCTATTTAGAGTGTTCCATTATCATATCCCTTTCCTCAAACATAGGAGAGAACGAAGTACAAGTACTATAGTTGAAACTAACCTTTCCATTACCCTTACAAACTAGATTAGTTGTCTATTGATTCATTCATTCACTTTCTATTGCTTTAGGTAGATGAAAGATACAATCCCATGTAAAGAATGAGTTGTATGTCTTCCCTTTATCTAGAACAACAACTAGATCACTAGATTAGTTAGATTGCTATTTAGAGTGTTCCATTATGATATCCATTTCCTCAAACATAGGAGAGAACTAACTACAAGTACTGTAGTTGAAACTAACCTTTCCATTACCCTTACAAACTAGATTTGTTGTCTATTGATTCATTCATTCACTTTCTATTGCTTTAGGTAGATGAAAGATACAATCCCATGAAAAGAATGAGTTGTATGTCTTCCCTTTATCTAGAACAACAACTAGATCACTTGATTAGTTAGATTGCTATTTAGAGTGTTCCATTATGATATCCATTTCCTCAAACATAGGAGAGAACTAACTACAAGTACTGTAGTTGAAACTAACCTCTCCATTACCCTTACAAACTAGATTAGTTTTCTATTGATTCATTCATTCACTTTCTATTGCTTTAGGTAGATGAAAGATACAATCCCATGTAAAGAATGAGTTGTATGTCTTCCCTTTATCTAAAAAAACAACTAGATCACTAGATTAGTTAGATTGCTATTTAGAGTGTTCCATTATCATATCCCTTTCCTCAAACATAGGAGAGAACGAACTACAAGTACTATATCTGAAACTAACCTTTCCATTACCCTTACAAACTAGATTAGTTGTCTATTGATTCATTCATTCACTTTCTATTGCTTTAGGTAGATGAAAGATACAATCCCATGTAAAGAATGAGTTGTATGTCTTCCCTTTATCTAGAACAACAACTAGATCACTAGATTAGTTAGATTGCTATTAGAGTGTTCCATTATCATATCCCTTTCCTCAAACATAGGAGAGAACTAACTACAAGTACTGTAGTTGAAACTAACCTTTCCATTACCCTTACAAACTAGATTAGTTTTCTATTGATTCATCATTCCTTTCTATTCTTTAGGTAGATGAAGA
>CM051458.1:27160920-27190745 GCA_028274465.1 Plantago ovata
ATTGAGTTGCTATTTAGAGTGTTCCATTATCATATCCCTTTCCTCAAACATAGGAGAGAACGAACTAAGTACTATATATGAAACAAACTTTCCATTACCCTTACAAACTAGATTAGTTGTCTATTGATTCATTCATTCCCTTTCTATTGCTTTAGGTAGATGAAAGATACAATCCCATGTAAAGAATGAGTTGTATGTCTTCCCTTTATCTAGAACAACACTAGATCACTAGATTAGTTAGATTGCTATTTAGAGTGTTCCATTATGATATCCCTTTCCTCAAACATAGGAGAGAACTAACTACAAGTACTGTAGTTGAAACTAACCTTTCCATTACCCTTACAAACTAGATTAGTTGTCTATTGATTCATTCATTCACTTTCTATTGCTTTAGGTAGATGAAAGATACAATCCCATGTAAAGAATGAGTTGTATGTCTTCCCTTTATCTAGAACAACAACTAGATCACTAGATTAGTTAGATTGCTATTTAGAGTGTTCCATTATGATATCCATTTCCTCAAACATAGGAGAGAACTAACTACAAGTACTGTAGTTGAAACTAACCTTTCCATTACCCTTACAAACTAGATTTGTTGTCTATTGATTCATTCATTCACTTTCTATTGCTTTAGGTAGATGAAAGATACAATCCCATGAAAAGAATGAGTTGTATGTCTTCCCTTTATCTAGAACAACAACTAGATCACTTGATTAGTTAGATTGCTATTTAGAGTGTTCCATTATGATATCCATTTCCTCAAACATAGGAGAGAACTAACTACAAGTACTGTAGTTGAAACTAACCTCTCCATTACCCTTACAAACTAGATTAGTTTTCTATTGATTCATTCATTCACTTTCTATTGCTTTAGGTAGATGAAAGATACAATCCCATGTAAAGAATGAGTTGTATGTCTTCCATTTATCTAGAAAACAACTACATAACTAGATTAGTTAGATTGCTATTTAGAGTGTTCCATTATCATATCCCTTTCCTCAAACATAGGAGAGAACGAACTACAAGTACTATATCTGAAACTAACCTTTCCATTACCCTTACAAACTAGATTAGTTGTCTATTGACTCATTCATTCACTTACTATTGCTTTAGGTAGATGAAAGATACAATCCCATGTAAAGAATGAGTTGTATGTCTTCCCTTTATCTAGAACAACAACTAGATCACTTGATTAGTTAGATTGTTATATAGAGTGTTCCATTATGATATCCATTTCCTTAAACATAGGAGAGAACTAACTACAAGTACTGTAGTTGAAACTAACCTTTCCATTACCCTTACAAACTAGATTAGTTTTCTATTGATTCATTCATTCACTTTCTATTGCTTTAGGTAGATGAAAGATACAATCCCATGTAAAGAATGAGTTGTATGTCTTCCATTTATCTAGAAAAACAACTACATCACTAGATTAGTTAGATTGCTATTTAGGGTGTTCCATTATGATATCCATTTCCTCAAACATAGGAGAGAACTAACTACAAGTACTGTAGTTGAAACTAACCTTTCCATTACCCTTACAAACTAGATTTGTTGTCTATTGATTCATTCATTCACTTTCTATTGCTTTAGGTAGATGAAGATACGATCCCATGTAAAGAGAATGAGTTGTATGTCTTCCCTTTATCTAGAACAACAACTAGATCACTAGATTAGTTATATTGCTATTTAGAGTGTTCCATTATGATATCCCTTTCCTCAAACATAGGAGAGAACTAAGTACAAGTACTATAGATGAAACTAACCTTTCCATTACCCTTACAAACTAGATTAGTTTTCTATTGATTCATTCATTCACTTTCTATTGCTTTAGGTAGATGAAAGATACAATCCCATGTAAAGAATGAGTTGTATGTCTTCCCTTTATCTAAAAAAACAACTAGATCACTAGATTAGTTAGATTGCTATTTAGAGTGTTCCATTATCATATGCCTTTCCTCAAACATAGGAGAGAACGAACTACAAGTACTATATCTGAAACTAACCTTTCCATTACCCTTACAAACTAGATTAGTTGTCTATTGATTCATTCATTCACTTTCTATTGCTTTAGGTAGATGAAAGATACAATCCCATGTAAAGAATGAGTTGTATGTCTTCCCTTTATCTAGAAAAACAACTAGATCACTAGATTAGTTAGATTGCTATTTAGAGTGTTCCATTATCATATCCCTTTCCTCAAACATAGGAGAGAACGAACTACAAGTACTATATATGAAACTAACCTTTCCATTACCCTTACAAACTAGATTAGTTGTCTATTGATTCATTCATTCCCTTTCTATTGCTTTAGGTAGATGAAAGATACAATCCCATGTAAAGAATGAGTTGTATGTCTTCCCTTTATCTAGAACAACAACTAGATCACTGGATTAGTTAGATTGCTATTTAGAGTGTTCCATTATGATATCCATTTCCTCAAACATAGGAGAGAACTAACTACAAGTACTGTAGTTGAAACTAACCTTTCCATTACCCTTACAAACTAGATTTGTTGTCTATTGATTCATTCATTCACTTTCTATTGCTTTAGGTAGATGAAAGATACAATCCCATGAAAAGAATGAGTTGTATGTCTTCCCTTTATCTAGAACAACAACTAGATCACTTGATTAGTTAGATTGCTATTTAGAGTGTTCCATTATGATATCCATTTCCTCAAACATAGGAGAGAACTAACTACAAGTACTGTAGTTGAAACTAACCTCTCCATTACCCTTACAATCTATATTAGTTTTCTATTGATTCATTCATTCACTTTCTATTGCTTTAGGTAGATGAAAGATACAATCCCATGTAAAGAATGAGTTGTATGTCTTCCATTTATCTAGAAAAACAACTACATCACTAGATTAGTTAGATTGCTATTTAGAGTGTTCCATTATCATATCCCTTTCCTAAAACATAGGAGAGAACGAACTACAAGTACTATATCTGAAACTAACCTTTCCATTACCCTTACAAACTAGATTAGTTGTCTATTGACTCATTCATTCACTTACTATTGCTTTAGGTAGATGAAAGATACAATCCCATGTAAAGAATGAGTTGTATGTCTTCCCTTTATCTAGAACAATAACTAGATCACTTGATTAGTTAGATTGCTATATAGAGTGTTCCATTATGATATCCATTTCCTCAAACATAGGAGAGAACTAACTACAAGTACTGTAGTTGAAACTAACCTTTCCATTACCCTTACAAACTAGATTAGTTTTCTATTGATTCATTCATTCACTTTCTATTGCTTTAGGTAGATGAAAGATACAATCCCATGTAAAGAATGAGTTGTATGTCTTCCATTTATCTAGAAAAACAACTACATCACTAGATTAGTTAGATTGCTATTTAGAGTGTTCCATTATCATATCCCTTTCCTCAAACATAGGAGAGAACGAACTACAAGTACTATATCTGAAACTAACCTTTTCATTACCCTTACAAACTAGATTAGTTGTCTATTGATTCATTCATTCACTTTCTATTGCTTTAGGTAGATGAATGATACAATCCCATGTAAAGAATGAGTTGTATGTCTTCCCTTTATCTAGAACAACAACTAGATCACTTGATTAGTTAGATTGCTATTTAGAGTGTTCCATTATCATATCCCTTTCCTCAAACATAGGAGAGAACGAACTACAAGTACTAGAGTTATATACACAATCAAATAAGAAGTTCCCTTGCTTCCTTAATGAGCAAGTTAAAGATTCCATTAAAACTGACCTATCTATCGTGCTTATTAACTAGATGATTCATTCATCCACTTTCTACTGCTTTATGTAGATGAAAGATACAATGCCATGTAAAGAATGAGTTGTAAGTATAGAACAACAACTAGATCACTAGATTAGTTAGATTGCTATTTAGAGTGTTCCATTATGATATCCATTTGCTCAAACATAGGAGAGAACTAACTACAAGTACTGTAGTTGAAACTAACCTTTCCATTACCCTTAAAAACTAGATTAGTTGTCTATTGATTCATTCATTCACTTTCTATTGCTTTAGGTAGATGAAAGATACAATCCAATGTAAAGAATGAGTTGTATGTCTTCCCTTTATCTAGAACAACAACTAGATCACTAGATTAGTTAGATTGCAATTTAGAGTGTTCCATTATGATATCCCTTTCCTCAAACATAGGAGAGAACGAACTACAAGTACTGTAGCTAAAACTAACTTTCCATTACCCTTACAAACTAGATTAGTTGTCTATTGATTCATTCATTCACTTTCTATTGCTTTAGGTAGATGAAAGATACAATCCCATGAAAAGAATGAGTTGTATGTCTTCCCTTTATGTAGAACAACAACTAGATCACTAGATTAGTTAGATTGCTATTTAGAGTGTTCCATTTTGATATCCCTTTCCTCAAACATAGGAGAGAACTAACTACAAGTACTATAGCTGAAACTAACCTTTCCATTACCCTTACAAACTAGATTAGTTGTCTATTGATTCATTCATTCACTTTCTATTGCTTTAGGTAGATGAAAGATACAATCCCATGTAAAGAATGAGTTGTATGTCTTCCCTTTATCTAGAACAACAACTAGATCACTTGATTAGTTAGATTGCTATTTAGAGTGTTCCATTATGATATCCATTTCCTCAAACATAGGAGAGAACTAACTACAAGTACTGTAGTTGAAACTAACCTTTCCATTACCCTTACAAACTAGATTAGTTTTCTATTGATTCATTCATTCACTTTCTATTGCTTTAGGTAGATGAAAGATACAATCCCATGTAAAGAATGAGTTGTATGTCTTCCATTTATCTAGAAAAACAACTACATCACTAGATTAGTTAGATTGCTATTTAGAGTGTTCCATTATCATATCCCTTTCCTCAAACATAGGAGAGAACGAACTACAAGTACTATATCTGAAACTAACCTTTCCATTACCCTTACAAACTAGATTAGTTTTCTATTGATTCATTCATTCACTTTCTATTGCTTTAGGTAGATGAAAGATACAATCCCATGTAAAGAATGAGTTGTATGTCTTCCCTTTATCTAGAAAAACAACTAGATCACTAGATTAGTTAGATTGCTATTTACAGTGCTCCATTATCATATCCCTTTCCTCAAACATAGGAGAGAACGAACTACAAGTACTGTAGCTAAAACTAACCTTTCCATTACCCTTACAAACTAGATTAGTTGTCTATTGATTCATTCATTCACTTTCTATTGCTTTAGGTAGATGAAAGATACAATCCCATGAAAAGAATGAGTTGTATGTCTTCCCTTTATGTAGAACAACAACTAGATCACTAGATTAGTTAGATTGTTATTTAGAGTGTTCCATTATGATATCCCTTTCCTCAAACATAGGAGAGAACTAACTACAAGTACTGTAGTTGAAACTAACATTTCCATTACCCTTACAAACTAGATTTGTTGTCTATTGATTCATTCATTCACTTTCTATTGCTTTAGGTAGATGAAGATACGATCCCATGTAAAGAGAATGAGTTGTATGTCTTCCCTTTATCTAGAACAACAACTAGATCACTAGATTAGTTATATTGCTATTTAGAGTGTTCCATTATGATATCCCTTTCCTCAAACATAGGAGAGAACTAACTACAAGTACTATAGATGAAACTAACCTTTCCATTACCCTTACAAACTAGATTAGTTTTCTATTGATTCATTCATTCACTTTCTATTGGTTTAGGTAGATGAAAGATGCAATCCCATGTAAAGAATGAGTTGTATGTCTTCCCTTTATCTAGAAAAACAACTAGATCACTAGATTAGTTAGATTGCAATTTAGAGTGTTCCATTATCATATCCCTTTCCTCAAACATAGGAGAGAACGAACTACAAGTACTATATCTGAAACTAACCTTTCCATTACCCTTACAAACTAGATTAGTTGTCTATTGATTCATTCATTCACTTTCTATTGCTTTAGGTAGATGAAAGATACAATCCCATGTAAAGAATGAGTTGTATATCTTCCCTTTATCTAGAACAACAACTAGATCACTGGATTAGTTAGATTGCTATTTAGAGTGTTCCATTATGATATCCATTTCCTCAAACATAGGAGAGAACTAACTACAAGTACTGTAGTTGAAACTATAACATGATTTACCTGCTGATGATCAGCAAGCTCATGTTGCACACCAAGTTGTGCTGGTACTATGTCCATTGCTTCAGGAGCTTGGGCAACATCCTTTAATTGTTCATCCTGAAATAACTTTATATTAGATACAAGTACTAAGTTTTCAAACTTAGTAGAGTTTTGCTTATATCTGAGTTAACTACCTGCTGAAGAAGGGCAGGTGGTGACTCAATCCTAATGATAGCAGCTTCATTATCTGGGACTTGTTCTTCAGCAGACTTCTTTTCTTTCTCTAGTTGAGAAGGCTGTGCAGATTCAACAATCTCCCATGTCTCTGAAATGACAAGTTGAGCAGAGACATCTTGACCTTTTAGTTCACTACTGTCATGAACATGTCTACTGACTTGTTGGAGTTGTCTTCAATCTCCAAGTCCATTTGCTGGCTTAGGTCAGTCAGCACCAGTTGAACTTTGTCAATAGAGGTCAAAGGTGAACTAGGTCTAATATTCTCAGCATCTTGAGATGCGTCGTCAAATACTGTCTCTTGTTGTGTTTCAGCAACCTCTGGGACTTGAACCATTGCAGTTTCAGCAAATGGTTCTTCAGCAATTGCAGCCGCCGCAGATGTGGGGCGAACCGCCCGGTGTGTGGGGCGAACCGCCCCACAGTAATTCGAAGCCTATATATAGTTGCTCAGTTTTCTCCGAAAATCATACTTTTCAAGACCTACTTTCTCACCTCTCTCTGTAGTTTTAGGTAGGAAATTCCCGGGGCCTGTCCTGGGAGTTCGTAGCTTAGGGGACACTTTTTCATAGCGGATTGGAGCTTGTAGGATCGCAATTCTTCGGAGATTGACAACCTTCGGTAACTTGTATCTTACAGTTTAATCTACTTATTCTTATTTATCTTTCAACATGTTTTCTTCTATGATTTCTGTTGATTGCATGCCTATTATGAGTAGCTAAAGTTATCGTTGGTGGTAGTATGTGAATTCTTAGCGAAGGGAAGATAATCATGCTAATGGCTATATCGCGTATTATACTCCGTGTCATTGCTTTATTTCGTTGATCAGGCACAGCCTAAATTCTCGTATGTTGTATTAATTATTATGCACAATTGGACACTTGTCGACCTGGACGCGAGTTTATCTTCGTAGTGTTGAATAATTACGGAGCACATTAGGACAATAGTGATTGACTTGTCAGACCAGTTATCTTCGTAGTGCTTAATAACTGCAACAGGACACTAGATTAATTCAAAGATCTCTATGCAAGACCGAGGAATTTACGCATGATTATCGACCCGTTATGCTTTGAAGGATCATACTATCACCAATCTCCATTATCTGTTAGAAAAACCCCTTTTGCTATCTGTCTGCTGTTTATATTCTCTTGTTAAATAGATAAAGCTAGTATAGTCCTGAGAGAACGACACTCGAGTCATTCTACTGCTACACTACGGTTTTCGTTGTAGTTGTGGATTGCCTTTGGCTAAATAACAAATTTATTTGCTTGAATTTGGAGCACGGTATCCGCGTTCATCAAATTGGCGCCGTTGCCGGGGAGTATACTCCTTTTTTCTGTTTAATTTGTTTAAATTTTCAGCTTTAGATTCCTAATTCTATTAGTTTTAGTTTTCCTTTTTAATCTCTCTCTGATACTGCTTTCCTAGTCTGTTACAGATAGTGTATGCCGCATACACGTTCTGCAGGAACACCGCTTGCTGATTCAATTGCTGAGATCGACAGAGTCTACCACCAAATAAGGCGACTACTCGAAAGGCGTGCACTAGAGGAAATAGAGGATACCGATTTCTCTGAATCTCTACACATTCTTTTCAAGGAAATCGACGGAATGGCAGAAGCTAGACCACTGAAAGCATGGGTTTAACCCACCAAGGATCGTATGAGGGGACCGACGATTGTTCTTTCGTCTGGAACCCGAGATCTGGAGATTAAGAACCACGCATTCCAACAACTTCCGAGGTTCTATGGCTTATCAAGGGAAGATGTGATGGGGTACTTGCACGATATCGATGATTTCGTCAACCAACTCCCACGACCCGGAGCTGACATAACAACGGATGAGTTAAGGATGAAGGTTTTTGCTATGGGACTTGGCGACAGAGCCAAGTCATGGTTGAGTTCTCTACCAGCAGGCTCGGTGGACACTTGGGAGAAGGTTTTTTCAGCTTTCATGGAGAAACACTTCCCTCACACCTTGACTACCGCGCTAAAGGCGCAGATCACTGGATTCAAGTAGGACTATGATGAGACCATCTACACCGCGTTCGAGAGGTTCCAAGATCTCACGAACAAGTGCCCTCACCATGGTTTTGAACTTTCTGACCTAGTCCAACACTTCTACAATGGACTAACCTTCGAGAACCAACAAGTGGTGGATTTCCAATGCCGAGGCAACATTTGGGAGGAAACCGCGGAAGTCGTCTGGGCAGTTTTCGAAAGGCTTGCTAAGGGTTCGCAGTTCAAGGACCCAAGAGCAATGGTTAGGAGACGTGGACCTGAAGCTCCACCGACTCAAGAAGCCCCTATGTATAGGGGGAATGGGGATCAATTCGAGTGCTTTACCAACGAATTGAAGCAAGTCCTCAAGAGCGCCACCGGAACAACTGTTTCGAACGAAGTATGCCGAATATGCAAGAACTATGGGCATGGGGCTCATATGAGTAGATCGGAGCTGGCATACGATGATGGCAACTGGGCTCGAGGAGGCGAAGAAGAAGCCTTTGCTACGGAGTTTGGTACTCAAGAAGTTAGCTACGGACAAGACAGTAGGAATCCTCGAGGTGGATTTTGGAGAAGAGGATTCCGAAACAATCAAGGATATGCACCGGCTAACCAAACTTATGGACCTAACCAAGACCGTAGTAGGCTAAACTATGGTAATGATCACTGCGAAAACCCCACTCCGAAAGAGCCACCGAAGTCGAAGTCGGCTCAACTGATGGAGAACTTGCAAAAGATGGTCGATCACACACAAAGTTTTCTCAAACGTTATGAAGAAGATTCCGAGAAGACTAGGGCAATGCTTGATAGGTTGGAAGAGAGCACTAGGCTTGCCCATCAAAAGATGCAAGAGTTGATCGACCGAGGAGCAAGTAGGGAGCAAGGCAAGCTGCCTAGCAACACTGAGAAGTCGATGTCCATTACCTTAGTGGGTGATCTACCTGTTGAAATCACCATCAAGAAGGTTGCTAAGTGCGAGAGTTGCAAGAGGGAAATGCCCCCACAAGCCGAAGAAGAAGGAAAAGACCTTGGTACTAACAAGAGTGAAGAGGAGCAAGACGATCCCGAGCCACTCCCTCAAAGTTTCGATGTTAAGGTCGGGATTGGGGAACTTGAAGATGTCCGAGCCACACTGGACACAGGATCCTACTCTAATGTACTCCCTTTGAATGTTTTCGAGAAGAGTAACCTTGGAGAACTAACTGTACATAAGGCTATTGTGCAACTGGCTGATGGATCCTTTATGAGACCCGAGGGCGTTGTGAAAAATGTGTTGGTCAAGATTGGTGAAGCATCTATATACACCAATTTTGTAGTCATGCCGGCATCTGCACCTGGGACGGGGGATGACATACTCTTAGGGCAAACGTTCTTGACTAAACTACGCTCCGTGATGGACATCTACCAAAGAACTTGCACTATTGAAGTAGATGGCAAGCAACACGTGTTGAAAGCCATATCTGATCCACCTGATCCGCCTGATATTTCTACTCACTAATGTGGTCTTGCAGCCTATATTCTTTCTTATTCACAGGTTCATGGCATGGAGAGGAGATCAATGAAGGGGAAGCCTAGTACCCGCAAAAAGAAGAGATAGGCGCAGACAGGAGTCGAGTCAAAGACTTTAAACAATGACGCTATCCGGGAGGCAACTCGGAATTTTTATCGCTTTCTTTACTGCTTTTTTGCATGCATTCATTCTCGAACTATTTGCTTCTCGTACGCGAATTTGTTCATGTCCGTGTCGTATATGCTTATGTTTGAGTGAGATTTTTGGAGTGGTTTTTTGAAAAAATTGGTTTCGGGGATTAAAACCGCATTTTCTGACGACAGGAACCGTCTCCCCGCATCGGGGAGCACGGGGCGAACCGCCCCACGGCTCCAGATGTTCAAAAACGCGGATTTCTTCCCCTTTTCCTCATTTTCTTCATATTTCATCATTCCTCCTCCCAAAAAAACCGAAAATTGCGATTTCATCTTCAAATCTTCATAACTTCTTCATTTCTTGACCAAATTTAGTGTTCTTTAGCTTAAATCGAAGCCTATTACATGATCTATCATCCCATCCGAACAGATTTCGTCCTAATGCGTTAGATTTTCAGATCTGAGGTATCATCCTTAGAACCCTAATTTTCGAATTTGGGGGTTTTCTAATTTGAGCTTCAATTTTGCTTATTTGATGCTTGGGTATGTTGTTTGTGTGATTAGGCATGTTATTTACTATCAATTGCATGCTCAATTTTGCTTGGATTGTTGATTTAGGTATTTTGCTACTAGATGATATATCTTGTTATGCAATATGTCTTTATCTTTGATTTCTTGCTTATGATTGTGTTTATTGGTGTAATGATGGTGGATTTGACGATAGAATGCTTAATTGTTGAGTATGAGGACTTATGATGATAGAATTTTTCGCTACTATGGTATGAATTGAGCCTTGTTATCAAGGATATTGGTTGTCTAGTAAGAGCATAATGTGATGTATTGCATGTAGTAGTTACATTGGTATGTTGCATGATGAAAAAGCATAACGGGTTAATATTCATGCATAAATTCCTCGGTTTTGCATGGAGATCTTTGATCAATGAATTGTCCAGTTGTAATTATCAAACACTACGAAGATATATATTTAGATAGGTCAAAGACCAATGAATTGTCCAATTGTGTGCAATAATTAATCAACAATACGAAGATAGAGATTTAGATAGATCAAAGAAATAAAGCAATAACACGGAGTATAATGCGCGATAAAGCCATTAGCATAATTATTAACCCTTCGCTAAGAATTCACATACTATCACCAACGAGAAGTTTAGCTACTCATAGTTGTCATGCAATCAACATAAATCATAGAAGAAAACATGTTGAAAGATATATAAAAATAAGTAGAAAAATTGTAAGATACAATGTTACCGAAGGTTGTCAGTCTCCGAAGAATCGCGATCTTACAAGCTCCAAACTGCTATGAAAAAGTATCTCCTAAGCTATGAACCCCCAGAACAGGCTCTGGGAAGTCCCTACCTAAAACTACAGAGAAAGGTGAGAGAAAATGACTGGAAAAGTATGAAAAACGGAGAAAAAACTGAGCAACTATATATAGGCTTCGAATTGTGTGGGGCGAAGGGCCCCACACACCGGGCGACTCGCCTGGTGTGGTACGATTCGCCCCACATCCCAGGCGATTCGCCCGGGAGTAAAACTCGAGAAAATACGCGTTTTCGACGCGTTTTTGGATTTCTTCCCCTTTTCAGACTCGGTTTCTGACTTCTAGCCTCCAGATTCGACCCCTAGACTTCAAATCCTATCCGGAAACCTTCAGATACTCCAATTAGGCTTCTGGAACACCAATTCCTTGTCTACTTCAATACAATTGCCCGGAAATCCTCGTTTTTCAACCAAAACCTGTAAAATAAAGACTAAAGGGAAACGTGACACTATTCTAATAAAATGCACTAAAATATAGCTAAATTAACATAGAGGATAGCTAAAATAGGTGAAAAAGACTTAAATGAAAGTGTAAAATACACATTCATCACTTGTTAAAGGATCTCAGTTCAAGGATCCAAGAGCAATGGTTAGGAGGCGTGGACCTGAGGCTCCACCAAACCAGGAGATTCCAATGCATGAACTGAATGGTGTGAGTGGCGATAGGTTCGAAGGTTTCGCCAATCAGATGAGGCAAGCTCTAAGTGGCCTAATCGGAACATCTCTCTCCAACGAGGTATGTGGGGTGTGCAAGAATTATGGGCATGGGGCTCATATGTGTAGATCAGATCTAGCACGAGAAGATGTTCACTGGGTAAACCGTAGTAATCCTACTCCTAAGGTCGAAGCATCTACATCCAAGTCAGCAACTCTCTTGGATAATTTACAGAAATTGGTGGATTTCACCCAAGTGTTTTTGAAGAGATACGAGGAGGATTCGGCGAAGATCAATGCTCGTCTGGATCAATTGGAAGCTAGAGCTAGTAGAGAGCCGAGGAAGTTACATAGCAACACTGAGAGGTGCATGTCGATTAACTTGGTGGGAGATCTTCCGGTGGAAATCACCATTAATTAAGCAAGTTGCTGCGTGCGAGTGTGGTGCAAAAGACGAGCCTCCATTGGCCAAGGAGGAAGATAAAGATCTGGGACTCAACGTAAGTAATGAAGAACCTAAGGATCCTGAACCAATTCCTGATAGCTTTGATGTTAAGGTTGGGATTGGTAGTCTCGATGACGTCCGTGCTACACTAGATACGGGATCTTACTCGAATGTGCTACCCATGAATGTGTTTGAGAAGAGTGGCCTTGGAGAGCTTTCGAAGCATAAGGCCATTGTGCAACTAGCGGATGGATCCTTTGTACGACCCGAGGGCATTGTGAAGAATGTATTGGTTACGATTTGTGAAGCTTCTGTGTACACCAATTTCGTTGTGATGCCGGTGTCTACACCTGGGATGAGTGATGTCGTTCTCTTGGGGCAAACCTTCTTGACCAATCTACGCTTCGTAATCGACATCTACCTAAGAACTTGCACGATTGAGGTGGATGGCAAGCAACATGTGTTGCGAGCCATATCTGATCCTAGTCCTCGCTTTAATGCTTCTCATACTATTAACTATTTTGGTCTTGCTGTGTATGTCCATTCTCATTCTCAGGTACTAGGTATGAGGAAGAGATCAATGAAGGGGAAGTCTAGTGCCCGTAAGGGCAAGACCTAAGGAGCGCGAAGAAGTCGAGTCAGAGACTTTTTAAACAATGGCGCTATCCGGGAGGCAACCCGGAGTCTTATCGATTTCTTGCATTGCATGCATATTTATTTTTCGTGTTTTTTTGGTGATAAAATAGGTTTTAAGATGATAATTTTGCGTTTTGGGAGGAAAAAGGCGTCTCCAGGAGTCTGGAGATGCCAGGCGAACCGCCCCCCATGTGGGGCGATCCGCCTGGCAAGACCAGGCCGCCTGGGACGTTCTGGACGCTCCAAGCGAATCGCCCCCCACCTGGGACGGTTCACCCCGGGTGTCCAGAAACCCGGAGGTTCGGATCCCCATTTTTCTCCTATTATGCTAAATTATTAATCTTTTTACTTCTTTTATCGCCCGTTTAGGTTTCTCACGAGTTACCTTGAGTCCTATAGGTTACAGGTACAAGTTAGCTCTCACCTTAAAATCCACTTTCGACGTTCGGGACGAGCGACGACGTTCAGGTTTGGGGGGGGGGGTTATCGCTGGCTATCTCTATACTTGTTTTGCTTATGATAAACTCGTGAAACCTTTTGTTTGCATTTGCATTTGCACGTTTACCGCTTTCTTAGTATTTAGTTGCATTCACTACATTCATCCTAGTATAGTTTTGCATGTTTTTGTGTGGTGTTTATTGCCAAATTTTTTGAACTTTTTTATTGGGTAGATTAACTAGTTATGACCTTTAACCATATGTTTCATGTCTATGAATTTGTTTGAGGTTTTTCTCGCTTGGCTTGTCACATCTATGTTTGCACTTAGTTATGCTTGGTAGTCTCGACATCACTTAGTGGTGTTTTCTCTACTGTGGTTCACGAAGGCCTTTATAATAGGATGATGCATGTTAGGATCTTATTGTTGTTTTCCCGAGTAATTATGTACCTAAGAGGCAACAAGTCTTCACCTTGCTTTGAGATTGCTAAATGCCTAGGAAGGAGGTAGTGTGAGATTATGTGATCCTTTATTTGCAACCTATTCTTTCGAATAGGTTTGGGGAGGGGGTTACGCTATCATTAGACTTGTTTTTCGATTTAAGTGTGTGTTGTGAGTCTGTTTTTTTTTTCGTAAAGTTTGTGCTTCAACCTATTCTTTCAAATAGGTTTGGGGAGGTCGTTTGTGTATCATTGTAATTTCTTTTTCGTTGTGCTACTGCTGGCTATAAAAAAAAAAGGAAGATAAAAAATCGAAAAAAAAGAAGGAAAAATTCCAGGAAAAAAGAAAAAATCTGGAATAGGAAAAAAAGAAAAAAAAAGAAAAGACCCAAAAAAAAGCAAAGAAGGGTCCAAAGAAAGCCAAAAAGCAGTTTAGCAAAGTGTTTATCTTGTTTTTCAATTCTTGTAATGTTCGTAGTCGAGTTGTAATTTTTTGTCTTTTGTTTGTTGGAGTGTCATTAGTTCTAGACCACCCTCGTCCTGCAATTCAGGAAGTGGTGATTAGTTTAAGGCTTTGCTCGAGAGATGGGTAGAATAGGGGAGTGTGAACTTTTAGGGAACCCTCCTTCGTTTGATGAGAGCCAGTATTGGTTCGACCTCTTTGAGGAAAAGTCTTAACTTGGTGAACAACAGTAAGTCCTCAGTTTCATAGGCACGGGACAACCAGTCGTATTTTAACATGTTTCATTACGTCGTCACTGACTAGGTCCAGGTAGAGAATGTGACGAGAGACTATCTTGTTTAACATAGTGCACGTGTGAATGTGTATGAGTCAATCGAGGCATTCTTCAACCAATATCCATGTTATGATTTGTATGGTATTTGTTCATAATTTTTTGATAGATTCAGTAGATTAGTTCATTTCGTTTGGCATGAGACTCCATTTTGTGTGTTGCTTTGATTTTTTGCATTAGAGTCTAGCTTAGTTGGTTGAGGACAAGCAAAGGTTCGGTTTGGGGAGTTTGATGAACGTGTATTTTACACTTTCATTCGAGTCTTTTTTTCACCTATTTAGCTATCCTCTATGTTAATTTAGCTATATTTTAGTTCATTTTATTAGAATAGTGTCACGTTTCCCTTTAGTTTGCATTTTTCAGGTTTTAGGTGAAAAACGTGTTTTTAGGGGCAATTATGTTGAAGAGAACGAAGATTCGGTGTTTCGTGGTCATCCGTGGTGTATCTAGAAGGTTCCGGATGAGATTTGAGGTCTAGGGGTCGAATTTCAAGGCTTAAAGGTCACTAGAAGGCAAAATCCGAGTCCGAAAAGGAAATGAAGACCAAAAACGCGTCAAAAACAAGTCCACCGCCACTGGAGCTCCCGGGCGGTATGCCCGGGATGTGGGGCGGTTCGCCCGGCGTGTGGGGCGATTCGCCCCACGACTTCCGAACTCCTATATATATAGTTTCGCCTTGTGAGGTGTTATCTCAACAACTGTTTCCGAATGCAATCAGGAAAAGGTAATTGTCTGCATTAGGAAATCAATTCCTATTTGAATTCAATTCCTATTCGAATTCCTTTAGGATTAGCTGCAAATTGAAGGCTATATAAAGGGGTGATTACTGCATGCTTAGAACCATACTTTCTCAGACCTTTTTTCATACTTTTCACATTAGTTTTAGATAGAAATTCTCCAGAGCCTGTTCTGGGAATTCTTAGCATAGGAGACTATTTTTCTTATCAATTTTGAGGATTATCTTGCTTGTGAGTTCGCAATTCTTCGGAGATTGACAACCTTCGTCGGTAACATTGTATCTCACGATTTTTCTATTTATATTTATATCTTTCAACATGTTTTCATTCAATCTTGCTTTGATTTCTGTTGATTGCATGACATCTATGAGTAGCTAAATCTATTGTTGGTGACAGTATGTGATTTCTTAGCTAGGGTTCTTAATTATGCATGATGGCTGTAACGCGAATCAGACCTGAGTTATTGCTTTATTTCTTTGATCTATCTAAGCCCTCTATCTTCGTAGTGTTGAATTGAATGGAACACATTGGACAATTCATGATCTTAGATTTCTATGCAAAACGATCGGGTACTTCATGCATGATTATTAACCTGATGCTTTGAATGATCATACTATCACTAACTTCCATTATTATTGATAAGAAAATCTGTGCTAAGTCGATTGTTGAGTTTATAGTTTAAGTTAAATTAGATAAAGCTAGTTATAGTCCTTAGAGATCGACACTCGAGGTTATTTTACTGCTACACTACGGTTTTCGTTGTAGTTGTGAATTGCCTTTGGCTAAAAACAAATTTATTTGATTAATTGAGTCTGGCAAACTCCGGTTCATCAAATTGGCGCCGTTGTCGGGGACTATACTCCTTTTTTCTGTTTAGCTTATTTATATTTTCAGCATTCAATTCCTAGAATTAGTAGTTTAGTTTATTTTTTTTTTCTTGATACTATTTTCAAATTTATCTCGATTTATCGTTGAATTTCAGATTTGGCGATTTCTAACAGGACTGATTTTCGGTTGTGAGTTACTTCTGTCACAGATATTCACTAAGCAACATGGAATTTCTAGACGGTTCCATTTGCAATATTAATACATGAGGACGTTTGAGAGGTTTCTCAAAGCAAACCCTTTCGTTGTGAAGTTTGTTGCGCTCAACGCGGCGATGGTAACGTCCCTTCATCTGACTGACTCGAATGCATCTAGGATCGATGATGTGTCTATCCCAATAATACATCCACGGGCGTCTTCCGTGAGTTGCTAGGTGAATCCAATATCTATTATGACTATCATAATAATATTGATACGCTGGCCAGCGGTTTAACCAATCACAACTATGAACGACTATGAGCAGTGCTCTCCTGTGCTACACGTGAGAGATGAATCCTTCACAGAATCACTTATCACCCCCATTTGTATGTAGCCATAATCCTGGATCGTGTCTTGGGTCAACTGCTCATTCAGAGCTGACATCGACGGGTCCACCACGGATATGGGGCAACAAATGTGATGATAAAGTCCTGTAAGTCCAAAGGACGACTGGCATCACTTCGACAACTTTCCGGTTCCCATAGACACTTCGGTGTAGAGTATACATCGATGGGAGTTTCCAGTGGGTACTTCCATTGTTCGGTAATCACCCTTCGAACAACCATGCGGAGTTATGGGAACGTTTCTAGATTGTCTAAGAATCCGTTCCGTGGCCGTGGGATCGGCTCACACTTGCTCTAAAAAGTATAACTTCCACGCATACTAGTCTCACCTGGTTCATTCAGACCCCTACATCCGAGATGAACCTCGACTAGGGAGAGTTTTGGATAGATGATACCTCACATAGTTCCCACTATCCGTGTGATCGGTCATCTATCTGAGGGGACATGTTTGATATCAATACAGACAGGAATAGAGATATGACATGTTGTATGCCTGGTGTAATATAAATATGAAAGCGATACTCAATAGTCAAACAAACAAACATATATTATATTACGTTGACCTGTGTAATAGTACATATATGCCCTTAATAAGAGCTGTATGCCCGTAATAAAGACTGTCTCTAGGACATATACACTATCAATCTCCCACTTGGACTAGAGCCAGTCACCTTTATGCTTAATGCCTAGATTAACATAATTTCTTAAGTGGGCATCCACTGATAAGACCTTGGTGAAAGGATCTGCCACGTTGTCCGTGGTCGAGACACGTTCTATACTAACTTCTCCTCTATCAATAATCTCACGTATAACGTGATACTTTCTAAGTACCTGTTTGTTCTTGTTTGTAGTTCTAGGCTCCTTGGCTTGAGCGACGGCGCCCGTGTTGTCACAATAAATCGTTACTGGACTTGGAGCAGGAACAACCCTCAATTCCTTCAAGAACTCTGAAATCCAGACAGCTTCTTTCGATGCTTCTGATGCAGCAATGTACTCGGCTTCTGTGGCTGAGTCAACAATCGTGGCTTGCTTAGAACTCTTCCAACAGATAGCTCCTCCGTTCAATTTGAATACGTATCCTGTCTGTGACTTAAAGTCATCAGGATCTGATTCAAATCCAGCGTCGACATAACCAAACATCTTTAATTCTGGTTCTCCACCAAACACCAAGAACATTTCCTTAGTCCGTCGAAGGTACTTAAGAATGTTCTTTACAGCAGTCCCGTGAGGTACTCCTGGACTCTGTTGGTATCGACAAGTGACACTAAGCGCATATGCCACATCTGGCTTTGTGCAATTCATTGCATACATAATAGACCCTACTGCCGAAGCATAGGGCACACGACTCATTGCCTTTCTTTCTTCATCAGTTTTAGTACTATCCTTAACTGATAGCACGATCTCATGCCTAGCTGGGAGAAAGCCTCTCTTTGAGTCGTCCATCTTATAATGCTTCAGTATTTTATCGATGTAGGTGGACTGTGTCAATCCTAACATCCTCTTGGACCTATCTCTATAGATCTTTATCCCTAGGATGTAGTTCGCTTCACCCAAGTCCTTCATTGAGAAGGTACTTGATAACCAAACTTTAGTCTCTTCTAACATAGAGACATTGTTTCCCATGATCAAAATGTCATCAACATAAATGATCATGAAAACGACTCCCTTGTCGCTGTGCCTAGTGTAGACACAACGAAGTCAAACGATTTGACAGCTTCGTCAAAGCGGATATTCCAGCTCCTAGACGCTTGCTTTAGCCCATAGATGGATCTCTGTAATTAGCATACAGTAGTTGGCCTGGTTTTACTAATAAAACCTTCTAGTTGTACCATATAGACCTCTTCCTCAAGGTTGCAATTGAGGAAGGCAGTCTTTACATCCATCTGCCAGATCTCATAATCATAGTAGGCAGCTATCGCAAGTAGAATTCGAATAGACTTCAACTTTGCTACCGGTGAAAAGGTTTCATCGTAATCGATGCCATACCTTTGTGTGTAGCCCTTCGCCACAAGTCTAGCCTTGTGCGTTTGTACCTTGCCATCGGCATCTGTCTTTCGTTTAATGACCCATTTGCACCCAATAGGTCTAACCCCTTGGGGCAAGTCTACCAAGCTCCAAACTTGGTTCAGGTACATGGAGTCTATTTCCAATTCCATGGCCTATTGCCATCTCTCTGAGTCAATATCATTTATTGCCTCTTTGTAGGTCTCGGGGTCTTCCCGATCTGATAAGCCAACATCAAGTTCACTGATGTCTTCTATCATAAGGCTTTGCTTCTGAGGTCCTTTTGGGATCGTCTTCGACCTACGGAGCTCGACTGGTGCTTCTGTCGACGTTTCTGGTGCTTTTCTTTTCTGGCTTCGTGTAACACGAACATTATCAGTGGGCACTGATGCAGCCGGTCGCGTGCTACGACCTTGTTATAAGATGGACGACTCAAAGAGAGGCTTTCTCCCAGCTAGGCATGGGATTGTCTTATCAGTTAAGGATAGTCCTAAAACTGATGAAGAAAGAAAGGCAATGAGTCGTGTGCCCTATGCTTCGGCAGTAGGGTCTATAATGTATGCAATGAATTGCACAAGGCCCGAAGTGGCATATGCGCTTAGTGTCACTTGTCGACACCAACAGCTCCAGGAGTACCTCACTGGACTGCTGTAAAGAACATTCTTAAGTACCTTCGACGGACTAAGGAGATGTTCTTGGTGTTTGGTGGAGAACCAGAATTAAAGATGTCTGGTTATGTCGATGCTGGATTTGAATCCGATCCTGATGACTTTAAGTCACAGACATGATACGTATTCAAATTGAACGGAGGAGCTATCTGTTGGAAGAGTTCTAAGCAAGCCACGGTTGCTGACTCATCCACAGAAGCTGAGTACATTGCTGGATCAGAAGCTTCGAAAGAAGTTGTTTGGATTCCAGAGTTCTTGAAGGAATTGAGGGTTGTTCCTGCTCCTAGTCCAATAACGATTTATTGTGACAAATACGGGCGCCGTCGCTCAAGCTAAGGAGCCTAGATCCACAAACAAGAAAAAACATGTACTTAGAAAGTATCACGTTATACGTAAGATTATTGATAGAGGAGAAGTTAGTATAGAACGTGTCTCTACCACGGACAACGTGGCAGATCCTTTCACCAAGGTCTTATAAGTGGATGTCCACTTAAGACAGTATGCTAATCTGTGTATTAAGCATAAAGGTGATTGGCTCTAGTCCAAGTGGGAGATTGATAGTGTATATGTCACAGAGACAGTCCTTATTAAGGGCATGCAGCCCTTATAGAGGACATATATGTACTATTACACAGGTCAACGTAATATAATATATGTTTGTTTTTTGACTATTGAGTATCACTTTCATATTTATATTACACCAGGCATACAACATGTCATCTCTCTATTTCTGTCTGTATTGATATTAAACATGTCGCCTCGGATAGATGACCGGTCACACAGATAGTGGGAACTATGTGAGTTATCATCTATCCCAAACTCTCCCTAGTCGAGGTTCATCTCGGATGTAGGGGTCTGAATGAACCAGCTGAGACTAGTATGCGTGGAGGTTATACTTGTTAGAGCAAGTGTGAGCCGATCCCACGGCCACGGAACGGATTGTTGGACAATCAAGAAACGTTCCCATAACTGCGCATAGTTGTTCGAAGGGTGATTACCAAACAATGGAAGTACCCACCAGAAACTCCCATCGATGTATACTCTACACCGAAGTGTCTATTGGAACCGGTAAGTTGTCGAAGTGATGTCAGTCGTCCTTCGGACTTATAGGACTTTGTCATCACATTTGTTGCCCCATATCCTTGGTGGACCCGTCGATGTCAGCTCTGAATAAGCAGTTGACCCAAGACACGATCCAGGATTATGGCTACATACAAATGGGGATGATAAGTGTTTCTGTGAAGGATTCATCTCTCATGTGTAGCACAGGAGAGCACTGCTCATAGTCGTTCATAGTTGTAATTGGTAAAACCGCTGGCCAGAGTATCAATATTATTATGATGGTCATAATAGATATTGGATTCACCATGCAACTCACTGAAGACGCCCGTGGATGTATTATTGGGATAGACACTTCATCGATCCTAGATACATTCGAGTTAGTCAGATGAAGGGACGTTACCATCGCCGCGTTGAGCGCAACAGACTTCGCAACAAAAGGGTTTGCTTTGAGAAACCTCTCAAACGTCCTCATGTATTAATATTGCAAATGGAATCGTCTAGGAATTCCATTTTGCCTAGTTTAGGACTTTCTTAATACAATGAGGCCCTATGGGTCACACTATGTGGTGATTCAGCTTATACGAATATCCTTGAAGATGGAATCGCAATTAATTTGGAATTAATTGTGATTGATGGATTATAATTAATTTGGAATTAATTATAATAATTTGTGGCTCAATTAATGATTTGGAATTATTAATTGAATTGGCTAATTAATTGTGTTTTATGTAAATACAATTAAAGATTATATTTTAGAAATATAATAGAGGTTTGATTTAAAAGGATATGTTAATTTGGAATTAATATATGCACATGGGCAAAATCTACTTGGAGTTTGAATTGCCTTAGAACTATAAGTGGTCCCAAAGTCGGGACCCACCTAATCTCCCTAGGGCGCGCGCGCGCAGCTGAGATAGGGAAGGAGTTCGACTCCTTCCTCTATTAGAAGTCCAAGGGATAAGTTAGATTTTCCTGATTGAGTTCTAACTTGATTGAGAATTAATCTATACTTGAATTGGTTTCCTAGTGCGATAAGAATTAGATTCTTATTCCTTTTTGAAGTCTAATTTGCTTATGCTTTAGGCTTCTATTGACTACTATATAAGTAAGTCATTAGAGAGTTTTTTCAATATCAAATTCTTAGAGAATTATTCTACCTGTCTTAGAGAAAACAAAAAGCTCTCCCCTACCTCCACATAGCCACGCGCGCGCCACCCCTCGCCGGAGGAAAACCGCCGCCCCATCTTCTTGGTCACACAAAGAATATCCTAGCATTCTTCCGATAGGCTGTTCATCCGTGGATACCAAGGTTGAGGTTCTAGGAGCTGGAAACTGACTTTTATTGTCTTGCAGATAATCAAAGTATTGCAGATATCTTCGACTTCGACGCAGGAGATGATTCACCTGATTATTACGAAGACTTGGAAGATGTGCTTGCTTTTGGAGTATTGTAAGTGTTTTAATTGACGTGTTTAAATATATACGGCATATACATAATCAATTAACCTGCATGTTAAGAATTGTTTTTGAAATTCCGCTGCGTACCCTAGGGGTAACTCTGACCGTATTTTCTTATATCATGATGCTGAGAATATAGACCAAGTTCACCAATAACTTCTATTGACAAAGTCCAACTGGTGCTGACTGACCTAAGCCAGCAAATGGACATGGAGATTGATGACAACTCCAATAAGTCAGTAGACCTGTTCATGACGAGTAGTGAACTTACAGGTCAATATGTCTCTGCTCAACTTGTCAATTCAGAGACAAGGGAGATTGCTGAATCTGCACAACCTTCTCAAATAGACCAAGAAAAGAAGTCTGCTGAAGAACAAGTCCCAGATAATGAAGATGTTATCAATGCTGAAAGGACTGAGTCACAAACTGCCCTTCTTCAGCAGGTAGTTAACTCAAATGTAAGCAATACTTCACTATCTAAAACTTTATCTTTTGCTGATATAATTGTTTCCTTACAGACTTCTCAAGATACAAGTCAGAAGATTGCTGAAACTTCTGCACCAGACTCCACAACTCCTGTTCAGCAGGTAGATAAAATTTTGGTAAATCTACTAAGTTTGAAAACATAGTACTTGTATCTAACTTAAAATTATTTCAGGATGAACAATTCAAGGATGTTGCCCAAGCTCCTGAAGCAATGGAAATAGTACCAACACAACTTAGTGTGCAACATGAGCTTGTTGAACATCAGCAGGTAAATCATGTTACAGTTTTAGACTCTAAAACTATTTTCCAAAACCTTTCTGAACTTAATTTTATTCTTTTTCAGGCTCAAAAGGAGAAGTGGTTCACATCACTGAAGATCTTGAAGTAAGTTCATAAGAACTGTACTCAAACTTCAAAAAGAATACCTTGACCAGAGTTGCTAAATCTGTCAGCAACTGGCAACGGTACAGAAGGATGGATTTCTCTGATCTTCACCTTCATCTATCCAATGAGAAAAAGAGAATCTCTTTACCGAGACTCGAGACCTTTGTACACTCAATACTTCCAGAAGAGCTGCCATATTCTCAACTAATGAGCTCAAGTCTGATTGCCCTAATCAGAGAAAATATGAAAGCTAAATTCAAGAGTGCCTCTCCAGCTGAACAAGCTGTGATGCTCAAGGGTTCCTTTGTACTCGTGGTGGTGATCCCCACAAAATCAATGAAGAAGAGGAAGTTACAAGCGTTGCTATGTACAAACATCTCGAGTTAGTTATACTAACGGGCGATGATGAAGAAGAAGAGGATGAAAATATCCCAAAGGATACCAGTGATGATGATGAAGGAAAAGGTTCCAAGGACAACAAGGACGATGATGATGATAATCAAGGTCCTAGTCCTGATGCTGGTGGAGTTAAACTCACAGTTGCTGAGACTGAAAATCAAGTTACTGAGAATCAGCAAGCTGACCAAACTCCCAGTCAGCATCAAGAATCCACTCTTGCTCCTGCTGAGACAAGTACTCAAGCAACTGAACAAGTTGTTGAAACTGAAGAATAGTACGCCAGAAAGTGTGCTGAAATGCACCTACGCAAAACAAAGCTTTCTGATGCCGAGTTAGCTTTACTCGATGCCAAGGTCACTGATTCAAACCTTGAAGATGAAAATATGGATGAAGATTATCAAAGAGCACTTCAAAATAGTCTACAGATTCATGCTAGACATACGCAGAATCTAGACATTGCTCAATCTTCAGGAGTGAACAACACGGAATCTCCTCCCTTCCACTTACTGCTGGTGAAACTCCAGTTGTTGAGTTAAAAGTGTTGCCCTCAGCAACTACTCAACCACAAGTGTCTGAAGCTAAAGATTTGGGAACCAAGGTTGTTGGCCTTGACGAATCTGATGACGAAGAAGATCTATTCAACTTCTCAGCAAATGAAGAAGAATTGATAAAGAAAAGTGAACCCACTGAGGTTGCAATTCCTCCCCCATCTCTCCAAAATGATGAAGGAGATGCTGAAAGAAGTCGTTTGCTGAGAAATGATGATCAATTCGCTACTGATATCAAAGCTCATTCACTCACTCCCTCTTTAGTGCCATTTCCTAATATTGAGGATTTTACTCTTAGAATTAAGGCACTTATGGCTGTTCACAAAGCATGCCAAGAAGAGGATGATGCATTGCTTGCTGAGAGTCCGCTTGACATTGGCAAGATACTGGCTACAGTGCTGAAACGCACTACTTCTCTTTACAAAACTCAAAAAGACATCAGTCTACATCACAAAAGCTATGAAGAAGATGTCAATCAAGCACTCAAACTGGCTAAAAGTGCATTGAAAAAGGCTCAGGCTTTCATTGAAGAAAAATTCGACAATGAGTGCAAACATGAGGAGAACTTGGTTTGTATTAAAGAAGAACTGTCCTAGCTAACTGTTGATGAGCAAGGAATAATTCTCAAATACAATAGCCTAAGTACTCTTACTGAAAATTGCAATGAATTTTTCTCTCTACAAATCCAACCAATGATGCAATCCATGTCTAAGGGGGAAGATACACAAAGAAAATCTTCAAGAACAAAGAAACCCTCTGCTGAAGCGCCATTGACACTGCCTGGTCCACCTCCCAGAGAACCTCTTGCTGAAAGAGAGAAAAGTTCTAAGAAACGAGCTGAAACAGATTCTGAGAGAAGTTCAGCAAATCCAAAAAGGAGAAGAACATCTGCTGAAACTCAAGAATACTGTCACACTGAGAGTCATCAAGATCTGAATGAAGATGATGATAATGATGATGACCAAACAATAGCTCAAGCAATAAAAGCTAGGCCTATTACAGCCTTAACTCCTTCTGGTCAATCCAAACACTTCTCTTCTGACTCAAGATCTTCAGCAAGAGATCAAGAAAATGCTAAGTCAAGAAGAAGAAGGCAAAGACAGGAAGAAAAGAGGCTTGCCAGCATTGCAATTGGCACTGGCATAGAATATACAAAGACCAGCAATGAGGAAACAACTCAAAATGTGATCAGAAACCTACATGGTTGCTGGGTCATAAAGCTGGAAGATCTTTTGGCCAATGATTTCTTTCCAACTGATGTACTTAATCAAATGTACACTTGGATTGAATTAAAAGTGCAAAGAAAAGAAAGGGATCCTCCTCCCTACCCAAGAAACATTGCTGCAAAATGGCTGAACTTGGAAATCTTAGTAAGAAGAACTTCTATCGGCAAGAAGCTAAAACAAGAGCCCTATTTAATTAAACCGATAGATGTTGCTTACTACAGTGATCCTTTAACCAAGAAGTCAAGGAAGAAATATGGCTTGATTCCTTATGAGTATTTTTATCTCACTGCCAAGGATCAAGAAGAAGATCTTCTCTGGTTAAGAAAGATTCATGCCAACAAGGGAATTTCAGATACACAACTTCTCCATGCCCGCAATTGAGGCATGCACTTGTGGGTACTTCACTACAAAGAAATGAATGGTGAAAACCATCATTATACTGCCTGCAAGAATGCAAGGATCATTCAACTTGAAGTCCGTAAGCTACTTAAAGATTACGAGAAGGACTGTGTTGAATTCTCTGCTCTTGTTGATAAGAGTGTAAGGGAGATTCTGAAGAAATCTTCTGCTGGAATAGCTTAAGTCCCTTGTAAAAAGCTTTGTTTGTTTTGTTTGCTGATTTTTTTGTAGTTATCTCTGAACTTTCTTGTAAACTTACTGAAAGATAACTATCAACAATAAGCTTTTGACTCTTATTGGTTTTTGATTATGCAATCTACTTATGCTTACTATTTTATTATTCAAGTATGCTTGCATTATTCAACTGATTTATTCAACATCAGAAACCTCTAAAAGGGTAACAATTAATTTAGCCATGGATTGCTAACATCAAAAAGGGGGAAATTTGTTAGGAAACTTGTAAATTTTGATGAGCAATTAACCATGTTAAATTAAGGAAAGTCCAGTAACTAGTACTCTTAAGGTCCATAGAAATTTAGAATTTTAAGGACATTGTAAAAGAGGAACGTTTGCTGAAGACTTACTGTAGGTACTAGTTAGATGCTTTAGTTTGCTGATGATGTACTTTTTTTCACAAATGAACTATTGAAGCACTAGAATCGTTCAGAAACTTGAAGATTCGAAGACTGAAGACTTAAGAAGATTTCTGAAGATGGTATCTACAAAGGCACATGTTGCTCAGAAAGTGGAAATTTCAGCAACAGCTCGCATAAGTGAAAATCTATATGACAGAGTAGGTTGTGCTTGCTGAAACTGAGACTGACCGCTTGCTGAAATACATATGTGACCTCCTTGCTGAAAGTACTTGCATTTAGGCTCCAACGTTCACATTTGAATCCCATTCAAATGAACATTAAATGCAAAAGTAAGCATGCGAATAACATGAAGACTAGAAGACAAATGAAAGACGCTGCTGAAAGTACAAAAGCAAGATAGTAACATCCTAAGGAACAAAGACTTAGAATTTGAAATTCAAACGGCTCCCTTGATTCACTATAAATAGAGGTCATCCGGCAAAGAGTTGAAGTGTGTCAACAACGTGATCAAACTCTCACTTGTGCTTAAACACTCAATCTGTCATACTCTTTACTGCCTATTGATCCGTTCCAAGACTTAAGCTTGAAACAAAAGCTACTTGTGAAGAAGTAGAACATTCACGGCTAAGAAATTAGTTAAGTGTTCTTTCTTTCGAACAAGAACAAGTCTTGACACCAGAAACAACTTAACTTGTTTACTGAAAAGTATTCCAAGTTTTGTTTCTTTAGATAACTTGTTATAGCTGAATAAGTTATATTCAAGTCATCTCATCCCAAACCTCTCTAACTGATAAACACCCTTTTTCAGGTTCGAAATTCAGGGGGGAATTAATCAAGCATAGCTTTGCTGATGAAGTGTCCCAAGTTTGAGGGAGAACAAGGTTTCGTTCTCTAGTTAGGTTGGAAACGAAGCAAGTGTGCTTTGGTTTCTGAAGAATCATTATAGATAGGTGTTGTAAGGAACCTCAAACTTATCTTAGTGGATTCAGTCCTAGAAAGGACAGAGTGGATTAGTTGAGAGATTACGCCACTCTCAGATACCACTATAAAAATTGTTTGTGTGATTTACTTTACCGCATTTAGTTTTCAGCAAGCTTAACTTTTTGTACACTGTCACTCTGCTCACTTGCTGAAACTAGCACTCTCTGAAAAGCACTTATTGTATAAAGACTTCTGCACTCTGTTTTTAAAGTACGAGTAAAACTTGTTACTGAAAAGTAACAAGTGCTTGCTGAGAAAGTTAAGTATCAGCAAACTCATCACTGAAATGTAATAAGCACTTGCTGAGAAAGTTTTTAAACGACGAAAGTTTGAAATGACTATTCACCCCCCCCTCCTAGTCTTTTCTTGTTGTTTAAAGGGACCAACACTTTCTCAGAAAGTACTTATTAATTTTTAATAATGAGTTTGCTGGTACTTAAAAACAGAGTGCAGAAGTCTTTTACAATAAGTGCTTTTGAAAGAGTGCTTGTTTCAGCAAGTGAGTAGAGTGATAGTGTACGAGAAAAGTAACTTGCTGAAAACTAAGTGCAGTAAAGTAAATCACACAGACACTTTTGTAGTGGTATCTGAGAGTGGCGTAATCTCTCAACTAATCCACTTTGTCCTTTCTAGGACTAAATCCACTATGATAAGTAATGAGGTTCCGTACAAATCCTTTCACTAATGATTCTCAGAAACCAAAGCACACTTGCTTCGTTTCCAACCTAAACTAGAGAACTGTAACCTTGTTCTCCACCAAAGTTGGGACTTATAATCAGCAACACTATGCTTGATGAATTCCCCCTAAATTTCACGCATGAAAAGGGTGTTTATCAGTTAGAGAGGTTTGGGATGAGATGACTTGAGTATAACTTTTCAGCTATAACAAGTTATCTAAAGAAACACAACTTGTAATACTTTGCAGTAAGCAAGTTTGATTGTTTATGGTGTCAAGACTTGTTCTTGTTCGAAAGAAAGAACACTTAACTAATTTCTTAGCCGTGAATGTTCTACTTCTTCACAAGTAGATTTTGTTTCAAGCTTAAGTCTTGGAACGGATCAATAGGCAGTAAGAGTATAGAAGGATTTGAGTGTGTAAAGCACAAGTGAGAGTTTGATCACGTTGTTGACACCCCTTCTACTCTTGCATGATGACCTCTATTTATAGTGTTTTAAGGGAGCCGTTTGAATTTCAAATTCTAAGCCTTTGTACCATAAGATGTCACTATCTTGCTTTTGTACTTTCAGTAGTGTTCCTCATTTGTCTTCTTGTCTTCATGTTCTTCGCGTGCTTACTTTGCATTAAATGTTCATTTGAATAAAATTCAAATGTGAACGTTGGAGCCAAAACGCAAGTACTCTTCAGCAAGGAGGTCACATATGTTGTCAGCAAGTGGTCAGTCTCAGTTTCAGCAAGCACAACCTACTCTGTCATATAGATTTTCTATTATGCAAGTTGTTGCTGAAATTCTCACTTTCTGAAGCAACATGTGCCTTTCTAGATACCTTTTTCAGAATTCTTCTAAGTCTCCAGTCTTCGAATCTTCAACTTTCGGAGTGGTTCTAGGTCTTCAATAGTTTGTTTGTGAAAACAAAGTACATCATCAGCAAGCTTAAGAACCTAACTAGTACCTACACTAAGTCTTTCAGCAAACGTTCCTCTTTTACAATTTCCTTAAAATTCTAAATTCCTATGGACCTTAAGAGTACTAGTTACTGGAATTTCCTTAATTTAGCATGGTTAATTGCTCATCAAAACTACAAGTTTCCGAACAGTTGTGCAAGCCTTACAAAACTCATCGTCTGAGGATGAGAAGGTGGAAGAGCCCACAATAAATAGCTTCGATGTACAAAATGGTTTAGGGAAGAAGAACAACGCTTTGGCCACATTAGACACGGGATCCGGTGTCAACGTTTTACCCATGAACGTATATGAGGAGTGTGGTCTGACTGGTTTGAAGGCGATGATGTCTATGGTCTAGTTGGCTGATGGATCTATGATTAGACCTTTAGGCATGGTGGACAACTTGGTTGTGAGAATCGATGGAGTCGAGGTGAAGACGAGTTTTATTGTTATGCCGGATTCACAGGCCAAGCTAAAGGATGTAGTCCTGTTGGGAAGAGCCTTTATCAATAAGGTCCACATGGTAATTGACATGTACCGTCGTACATGTGGTTTTGAGGTAAATGCAAGCGACATAAATTGCGAGCCGTCATTAGTTCATGTGTTGATAATACTTGTGCTAACAAACTTGTAGGATACTTTGGTCCTCTACTCCTTCGTTCAAATGTGCAGGGATTTCACCGATTGAAAAGGGTGTTGATGGGAAGTCCAGTACCCAATCTGCATTCAACCCCAATTGAGCTTTGAAGAGTCAAGCCAACGACTTGAAAACAAAGGCGCTTCTCGGGAGGCAACCTGAGGTTGTAAGTCTTGCATGTAGTGTAGATTCACGTTTTGTAATATCCCGAAACTTTTTGGATTAAAAGTATATTTTGGAGCTGAAATTATATTCACTTAAGTTGACGGGTTAAATTTTAGAAGTGGATATTTTATAAACCGATAAATGGAGACAGGCTTCAATGGTGATTATTGGATTTGACTTGGGCCATGAATTAGATTCGAGCATCGGTTAATCTCAATTTGTGTGGGCCTAAATTACTGAAGCGGGGCAGCACATCTTTTGGTATAAGCTAGGTTTATTAAGGT
>CM051458.1:27190845-27209087 GCA_028274465.1 Plantago ovata
AGAGTTTAAGCGCGGGGAGGGTTCCCTGCTCGTGGAAATCGATAGCTTTTCTTAAAGTAAGCTCTCGCTCGAGTATAAGTAGTCTTATTTTTGAGTATAGTAGCTCTATACGTGAACATTTTCTTGTTGAAAGAGACATTGTATTGATTTGTCGGAAATGCAATTACATGGGGGCTCTTCGGCCAGCTTGCTTACAACAACTTTTTAACAAAAGCAAGGGGTGCCTCTCACTTGGGCAGTGAGGAAATCCTCTGATCAGTGGACCTTCCACATAGTTTCAAAAAGCTTTTTCTCTTGGCAACTTCAAGCGTAGAATCTCTGGAGGTTAGAAGTATTCAAGGATTTTTCAATACCCTTCCCTCCATGTCTTGAAGACGATAACTTCCGTTGGACCTTGCTTCAGTTATCTTGTAGGGGCCTTCCCAATTGGGTGCATCTTCCACCTTGCCCAAGATGTCTGCTCTTCGGGTACTAGGTCTCCAACTTGGAAGTCTCTTTCTCTTACGCCTTTGTTGTAGGTCTTCGCGATGAGTGCTTGATATCTGAGGATATTGGCCAAGGCTTGGTCCTCGATTCGCTGATTTCTCGAGGTCGAATAGTCTCTCTGTATGATTGTCCTCGGTTGATACCCTTGGATTCTGAGGGTTTCCACGCCACTTCTGCTGGTATGACTGCCTCGGACCCATAACTAGCGAGAAGGGAGTCTCTCTTGTAGCTGTCTTTGAAGTAGTGCGGTAGCCCACACCACTCCATCAAGCGCGTCGACCCAGTCCCTGTTGGTAGCGAACCTCTTCTGCAAGTTGTTGACGAGGATTTTGTTGACGGCTTCTGTTTGCCCATTGGATTGAGGATGTCCCACAGAGGTATACCTCCTCTCAATCTTCATTTCCTTGCACCATTCATTGAATCTTTGGCCGCAAAATTGAGCACCATTATCCGAGATGAGGACCCTTGGCAAGCCAAATCGACACACGATGTTCCTCCAGACGAAGTTCATGACTCTTTGTTCGGTGATGGTAGATACTGCCTCAACTTCCGCCCACTTGCTAAGTATTCGACCGCAACAATGATGAACTTCTTTTGACCCGTACCTCTTGGGAAGGGACCGACTATGTCGATGCCCCATATGTCGAAAGGGCAAGTGATGGCGATGGGCATGAGAGGTTTCGCCGGGACGTTGATCAAATTGGCGTGCAATTGACACTCCTCGCACTTTCTCACAAATTGGGCAGCGTCTTCGCGAACGGTGGGCCAGTAGTATCCTTGTCGAATGACTTTTTGCCCGAGGGTTCTTCCTCCGGCATGGTCGCCGCAACTTCCTCGATGCATTTCTCCAAGAAGTTTTTGAACTTCGTGCTCGGCGACACATCTCAAGTAGACTCCCTCGAAAGACCTTTTGTACAAGTAGTCTCCTTGCATGATGTATCGAGGAGCTTTCCCTTTGATTCTCCTCGCTTCAGCCTTATCACGAGGAAGGCTTCCATTTTTGAGATATGTTGTTATCTCTTGCATCCAATTCGGTTGATCGTCAATTGGCAAGACGTTTGGCTTTGATGACCACAAAGATGATGCATTGATCCTCATGAGTATCACGTTCCGGGTATCCACTCCTCCGGAGGCTGAAGCATACTTTGATAGGGCATCCGCCCTTTGATTGAGATCTCTCGAGAACTTTTCAATCTTACAACTTTCGAATTTTTGGATTTCTTCCGTGATGGCGCTCTTGTACTCAGCAAGTGAGTCTTTCTTGGTTCTGAATTTACCCGAGATTTGCTTCTCGGCCAGTTGAGAATCGGTGAAGAGATGTAGCTTCTTCACTTCCAATGATTTTGCCATACGTAGAGCGATGAGGATGGCTTCATATTCTGCTTCGTTGTTGGAGACCGGGAAACTAAGAGTAACGGCGTACTCTAGTTCAGCCCCTCCGGGACTCTTGAAGTATATTCCTATCCCGCCATTTTTTCCTGACGAGGATCCATCAACATGAAGAATCCAAACGTCTCCGTGGTCGACTAGCTCTTTGGGTTTTGGAGAGACGGTCTCCGCCCCCTTTGGCTCGTCGGTTTCTCGGTCAGGAACACTTCATGCCTCTTCCTTTTGGTTTGGGACATCGCCTTAAGCTCTTTTAAAGCATCCTCCAGAGCTTGCATTGGGTTGTTTTGATGGGGACGCTCTTCGACCATCATCATAGCACTCTTTGTTGCTGAAGAGTTTTCCTCTGAAGTTCCTTTTGAGGGATACTCCACGAAGAAGTCGGCTATGACTTGTGCTTTCTTGGCTACGGGTGCTTGGTAGTCGATGTCGTACTCGCTTAGCTCAATCGCCCACCTTGCCATTCTTCCCGAATTTTCGGGCTTTCCGAGAACTTGCTTGAGAGGTTGCTTTGTCAAAACAACAACCTTGTGAGCCCCAAAGTAGGGTTTTAGCCTCCTTGCCGTATAAACAAGGGCAAAGGAAAGCCTCACGATATCCATGTACCGCGTTTCAGCCCCAGCAAGTACTTTGCTCAAGTAGTAGATGGGCAAGTGGTCGTTCCCTTGGATTCGCACCAAAACCGAGCTGATAGCTTCCTCGGTTGCTGCTAAGTACAGATAGAGTACCTCTCCGTCCACGGGCTTTGACAATAGAGGGGGAGCGAGTAGGTATTCTTTCAGCTTCTCGAACGCTTCCTCGCACTCCTTTGTCCACTCGAAGTGGCTGCTCTTTCTCAATACCTTGAAAAAAGGTAGGTTTTTCTCGGCAGACCTTGAGATGAATCTACTCAACGCAATTGATTTTCCGACCAATTGTTGCACCTCATTGATGGACTGAGGTTGGGGAAGGTCGAGGATGGCCTTTATCTTTTCGGGGTTTGCTTCTATTCCTCTTTCTGTCACCATGTAACCGAGGAACTTCCCCCCTTTGACCCCGAAGGTACACTTCGTCGGGTTGAGCTTCATGCCATACTTTCTCAAGATTGAGAAGCACTTGGCCAGGTAACCCACGTGTTGCTCCTCGGTCTTGCTCTTGACGAGCATGTCATCGACATATACTTCCATTGTTTTACCTAGCTCTTCCTTGAACATCTTGTTGACCAGCCTTTGGTAGGTCGCTCCGGCGTTCTTAAGGCCAAATGGCATCACGTTGAAGCAATACACATTGCCGTTAGCGAAGAAGGCGGTTTTAGGCACATCATCTTTGGCCATTTTGACCTGGTAGAAGCCCTGGTATGCATCCATGAAACTCAGGAGGGCGCATCCAGCGGTGGAATCAACAAGCTGGTCGATCCGTGGGAGAGGGTATGGATCCTTCGGGCAAAACTTGTTGAGCCTTGTGAAATTGTTGCACATCCGCCATTTTCCCGGACCCTTCTCCACGAGGACTACATTGCATACCCAGTCTGAGTACCTCACTTCTTTGATGTGGCCAGCTTTAAGAAGCCTTTGTACTTCCGCTTCTATGATGGCGTTATCTTCCGCACTGAAGTCTCTTCGCTTTTCTCTGATGTGGGTGATCGATGGGTCTACGTTCAGACGGTGAACGGCGACATGTGGGTCGATCCCCTTCAGGTCCTCGGTACTCCATGCGAAGACATCGTTGTTATCTTTCAAACATTGGATGAGTTTCATCCTGACTTCAGTGGCCATCTCTGTGCCAATTTTTGTGACCTTATCGACACTTCCTTCGACAATTTGGATTTCTTCTAGGGCTTATCTTGCTTCAATTTTGTTTTCCTCAAAGAATTTCTTCTTTTTGGAAGAGGGTGGGACTGGTGGAATCACTTGATACTCCTCGAGCTCCTTAACAGCTCCTACTAGAGTATCTTCGTCTTTCTTCATGGTTGATTTTCTTCGCCTAAGTGACGGACTTGGCTTTTTTGATTTTCTCTTAACTCGCCGAACCGTGTAGAAACGATAAGGTGCATTGTGGACAAGGGGAGTCTCCTCGGATGACTGCCCGAGGTCGGGTTCCCCTATGGCAACTCTCGAAGTGAACTTGGCTGACAAGGTGTAGCATTCCCATGCTTCTCGTATGTCTCCTACTTCTTGTCCGATTCCCAAAGGAGTGGGGAATTTTAGCTTGTTGTGGACCGTGGACACTACGGCTCGGAATTGAGAGAGGGCGGGTCGCCCTAGGACTGCGAAATAATCGAATGGCATATCGACCACCACGAAAGGAACTTGTTGGGTTACCCTTCTAGGAGCACTACCTATTGACACTGTGAGGTTGATCATTCCGAGCGGCATGACAGGTTGTCCTCCGAATCCTACCAATGCGCTCCTCACTTCTCTGAGCCCTTCCCTTGGGTTCATGTGCATCCTTTTCAAGGTTCCGGTGAAAATCAAGTTTGCCGAACATCCAGTATCGACGAGGATTCTACCCAACTTGTAGGATTGAACATCCAAGGACAGTACAAGTGGGACGCAAGGATCATAGATGTTGCCTCATCCGGCATGTTTTAGAGGTATCTCGCTATCATCGAAAGAGATAAGGTTGGTTCCCGGTCGCGCGGCTTGAGCGTACTTCACGTCTCGGACCCTGAGGTTGTCCGCCGTAATTTCCCTTTGATTACGAGTGTCGCCGCCGGCGGGTCCTTCCGCAATCGTGAGAGTGCGGATGCTTCCATTTACAGGGCGGTTCTCATAATTGTTGTAATTATGGATGTCGTCGTCCTGAGGGTTTCCTTGGTATGGGTGCTCGCTCCCTGTTTGAGGAGGTGGGGGCAGTAGTGCCAGAGGTTCCTCCTTCCGGATGTAGTTAACCAATTGACCGCCACGTATCATCCTCTCAATCTCGTTCTTGAGCTCGACACACTCATCTGAGGTGTGCCCTTTCCCTTTGTGAAACTTGCAAAATTTTTCCGAGTTCTTGTTCCTTTGGTTTTCCTTAATCGGGGGTGGCCACGAGACGTCTAGCTTCCTCGAGACTATATAGTTCAAGATGTCGGATCTTGGCCTATTCAAGTCTGTGTAGTTGCTATATCGTCTTGGAGGTGACCTTCTGGGAGGAGACCTCCTGTCTCTGAAATCATTTCTTGAGTTGCCCTCCTTGATCAACCCAAACTTTTGCTCTTTCCTCTGCTTCCCGGGATTTTGTGGGCGAGGAGGGTACTCTTTCTCTTTTTCTTTTTCTTTCCCTTTTTCCTTGGGAAGATTGGTTCTTACTGTGACCGTTCTTCGGAATTCCTCGGCTTCGAGGAAGTCCTTGCAAACTTTGGCAAGTTGTGCTTCATTCTCTATACACGATGCTGAGAGTACATCTTGGAATCTGATGTTGGTAGTGTTACCATACAAGTATTCCTTCCTCTCATTGATCGAGTGATCCTCGACTTGGAGGGCTGCTTCATGAAAGCGGTTGATGAAGTCCCTCAAGTCTTCATTGTTTCTCTGGACAATTTCGGCCAAGTACCTCACCCGTCTCTTGGCGTTCATCACTTTCTCGAAACGCTTAGAAAACTCCTTACAGAGGTCTCTATATGATTTGATAGATCGGTGAGGAAGGCGCGACCACCATTTCATGGCTTCTCCGGAAAGGTTAGCCGGGAAGAGGAGTGCCTTAGTCCTTGAGTCATGACCGTAGGCATCCATTTTGGTGCCAAATCTTACCAAGTAGTCCTTCGGACAACTTGTTCCATCATAGCTTTCGAAGGTGGGAAAGCCTCTTTCAATTTTGGCTTGGTGGTTCCTGATCTCGTCGCACAAAGGGCTCGGATCTTGGTCTTGCTCTCTTTCTTGGACAGTTCCACGAAGAGTCTCTATCTGAGCATCAAGTGTGGATTTCCTCGCGTTGAGTTCCTCCAGAGTGAGCCTCCTCCCCGTGATCGGATCGACCAGAGGGGTTACCTCAACTACTGTTCTCAACGCTTGATTCTCTTCCACTGCCTCTTGTTGGTTTTGAGGAGTTACCTGGTTGGGAGTAACTTGATTGGGGAGAGCAGGTGGTGTAGCGACCGCCTGAGCTCTATTTTCTTGTTGCGCCACATTTTGCAATGATGCCCGTATTCTTCTATCAATCAGGTCTCTCAAATCATCCGGGGCACCTTGTGGTCCTAACCTCGATTGGATTCTTGATGGTCCAAGTCGAGATTGGATCGGCCTGATGTTGGCTCTCGAATGTGCTTCATCTTGTGCAACAGGTGCTCTTCCTTGAGATTGACGAGGAGCGACCAATGTAGCCCGAGGTTGCTCTTGCACGGGCGCTTGTGGCTCTACTGGAGCTTGTATCTCGGTATTAACCCTAATAGTCTCATTACCTCCGACATATCCTTGCAAAGTAAGAAGGAATAGACCGTATTGAGCTTCGCCCATCCCGAAATCTGATGGTCGGACGACACGTCCATCAGGAAGGGTGAAGTTCAATGCGGTCGGTTGAGGAGGATTCACTGCCACAGGAGGTTGGTTAATTGCTACCGGATGAGGCTGCCCCCTGGACTCGGCGTTGTTCGCGACTCTCAAAGCTCCATAGGCGTTTCCTACCGGGACTCCTTGCGGGTTATTTTCTCCCGATGTCTCATTTTGGGAGTGAGTGACATTAGTAAATGCCCCCTCCGTATAATCCCGGTTCCTTGCAACATTGTTATTTCTTGGCTCCCTAGGAACACCCTCCGTTCCTCCTCCGCGACCGTTATTAGAGGGACGGCCTCTAGGTCGAGGAGGATTTGCGGGTGGTGCATTAGCAAGACGGTTGCTTCTTCTGGGAGGCATATTCGTGAAGTGTCACGAGGAGGAAAGTGGCTCGACCAGTAGGGCAATGAATGACCTTTCATGTCGCTTCCCACAGACGGCGCCAAATGTTGAAAGGTAATTCGTGTTTCTTTCTAAGTTCGCAATGAGTCGCTATTCTAAGTCTTTCTAGTTCTTCTTGTAGTGTTCCTCTAAGATAGGAAATGAGCCTTCTTGTAGCTTCCTCGTACCTGAAATAGACTAGAGGGGGGGGGGGTTAGTGTCTCTTGCCCGGTCTGTAAGGTATCAGACCGGAGAGGCGACTTTACGAGTAGGGAGTTGTGAGGCTTCCCTAGTAAGAGTAGTGAGAGTGGTGCTCGGGTGACGTAGTTAATGCTTACTGTTGAGGAGTAAATGAGGGCCTTTTATACTTGAGACCCTTCATCTTCAGGTCATGTAGGATCACGCCACGTGTACGGCTAGGATTGAGGCCTTCCTCGGCCCAGGCCCATTAAGGAGGTCTGTGGGCCTTGGCCCAAGAGAGCAACCATGGCTGGTCGCTCTGAGGTCCTCGTGCCTTCCTTGTGCGTGGGTGATGCGAGTAGTGTTCTGCTCAGTTGCTGTCAAGGAGCGTTACCTTGACGTAAGGCCTCCTCGAGCCCGAGAGAGATGCTCCTCGAGCCCACTGGCAGCTTTGTCCTTGAGAGGAGCTTATTTTGAGGGTTGTCCTCCCAGTGATGGTTGGACCCTATGTTGGTCGATCCACACCTTAGTGACATACTTGGGTGTGGTTGTGCCCCTTGAGGGACGGCCTATGATGCTTTGTCGCGCTCTTAGACCGCTCCGGTTCGTACATGCGGACTGGACATATTTCAACCCTAACATCAACCAATGCCATCCAATTTTCCTAAAAGTGTACAAAAAGTTATAATCCAGAGCCCTATTAAGGTAAGGTCATTCAAACACTATCATCAAAGAGGAAAATAAACAGTAGCATGCAGTATGTCAATGAATTGAAGGCTGGTAGTTGGAAGAAGATAAGAAATTACACACCCCTTATGGTCCTTGGTTTGACTGATCTGCCAAGGATTATGTAGGATTTAAAAGACTTTGGCTAATTGATAGTGTGTATGGCTAAATATAGGATGTTTGTTATGGGGAGACATTTTTTGTGCATGTAGTGTGAATTGTGATCGTGGTTATCGATGAAAAATTACAAGAACAATGGCCTATTTATAGTAGGTGAATATCTTAGTTAAAATATAAGAGAGAATGATAATGTGGTGATAAGGAAGGAGAGAGAAATATAATACTCCGTACTTGCTCCATTTCTTTAGTTACTTCCTAAATGGTACGGAGTAAAAATTACTATTTCATTGATTTGTATGAGTATTTAATTGTGAAAAGGTGATAAAGTATGATAGAGAGTGAAACAATGGTTATAAAGAAGGAGAGAGAAATAATAAAAAATTGATAAGTGGGTTGAAAAACTTTCTATATTTGGATTAGGAAATTTGTTTGAGAGCGCCTAAAATAGAAACCTAGGAAGTTGGAGTATTAATGAAATGGAGGAAGTAAAAAATTGTTGAGTGGAATAGAAACTTTCCGTTTGGGCCGGGTCAACACGAGCTGACCCGGTTTAATCAGTATTCGGTGCCCTCTGCGGGCCGAAACCACAAAAACTGACATTTTTGGCCGGATTTGGTCGTGTCAACACGAGCTGACCCTATTTAACCGGTACTCGGTGCCCTTTGCGGGACGAAACCACAAAAAATCGGGAAAATATCGGACTCGGGATTTTGAACTAAAAAAAAATAAAAGAACTTGATTGAACCTTGAACTTGTTTATTTGGATCATTATAATATTTGAAGTTTGAACTAGCTTGTTCGTTTAAATTGGATCATTTTAATGTTCTAGTGATGTACTACTACTATGAGTCTATGACTTTATTATGGTTTCAATGAGTTAATATGACATTTATGTTTGAATTTTCAATGTCATTTGTTGATAAATAATTAAATATGTATAGTATTTATTATATACATCGTTTGATTTTACATATTCTTTATCTGTTCCGAGACAAATGTTCGAGATGACCCGGGTTGACCCTTCTAATTAGGAGGTAGTCGGACATGGCCTCCGATACGAGATCTTAAACATATTTATCAACTACTTCGTCTTAAACATTGTAGATTCTAATTAAATTGATTATAATCCTAAAGGACATGTTATTCGATAACAGGATGAACAAGAGATTGAACCCTTAATACTCGTCCATCCCTGATGATGGAATTTTAACAAGAGAAAAATTATCTAGCAAAAATGACATATCCTACACTCTAATACAATTATGAGATACTACTAGAGATACAACTACAAGTAACAAAAACATTAAAAAAATAAATAAATAAAAGAAAGAAAGAAAGAAAGAAAATAAGCTGAAAGGAGAGACTCAGGCTTATCGGTCTAGCATGTAATCATGTATCTATGCATGTCAAATCGATTTTATTGGAACTCACACACAAAATATACCCTCTAATTACTCCTCTCTCACTTCCATCTATCATGATTTGTTATTAAAATATTGATATCTTATCTTAATTGACCTAAGTCAAATGAGAAGATTAAACATAATGTAAACAACTTCTTCATTTATTTGGCTAAGTTTATATTCATTTCTTTGCTTCTATTTTTCAGTATTGTTTATACAAAATAATGTAACTCAATTACAATGAATATAAGCTCCTATATTAACATTGAGATTTTAAGTAGATTTTTTTATCACCTTAAATTTAGAAAGTAAATCAGTTCGAAATCACCAGTTCACCACTACCACTACTAGCCATCTCCAAAAATTTCTCCTTCCAGGATCATTCATTGTAACTGTTAATCAAGTGACTTTATATATTTATGAAATTGTACCTGTTACGTCTTCTTCTTCATAAACCAAATTTAATTTCACAAGACCACTTTCACATTGGACTAGCTTGAATAGATGATCTTTACAAGTGAAGAAAAAATAGGGTGCTCAGTGTAAATAATTAGGGACAAAATATCTTAATTCTTAGTTACAGTTATTAGTCCCAAATTAGCAGTTACCACAAATCTCTCCCTCAACTCATTATATCCGGCTGTTCACATATATACTAAAATTAGAGTTTTATTCTATTTAAATTGACTTTGTCAATAATGTGCATCCTAATCATTTTTATTTTCACGTGGGTACCGCGTGTCATTCAACTATTGTGAATTGTGATCGTGGTTATTGATGAAAAATTACAACAACAATGGCCTATTTATAGTAGGTGAATATCTTAGTTAATGATGATTTAATATGATTTGCGTGACCCCATGAGCCACGTTTTTCACTCCACAAACACACACTTGTTCAATTTTTGTTTGGTTTTAAATCTTATACTTATCTTTTTTACTAGTAGTAGCTTGTTTAAGAAGAGTGAAAATAATTAAATAAATATTAAAACATGTGACAAAATATTACTCCCTTCGTCCCGGTGAGAAGTCTACGTTTGCTTTTTGCACGGTTTTTAATGAGAGGTTTTGTTTGATAGTGATTTATTAATATAAAATGGAATGTGGGTCAATATTTAAATGGTAGTGGTGGGGAAAAGGATTAAATTAAAGTGTGAATGTGGGGACAATGATTAAAGTAATATAAATGGTATGTGGGGTAGCTTCCAAAATAGAAACGTAAAGAATTGATTGGGACGGCCCAAAAAGGAATACGTAAAGAAATGAGCGGGACAGATGAGTACTTAGAATAAGAAGCTAATTTGCTAGTAGTTACGACTAATTCAAATGTTCGATAATACACATTGTTAAGTTGTAAAGAATTCGCATGCAAATGTTTATTTATTTATTTTATTTTATTTTATTTTATTTATTTATTTTTATTTTATTATTATTATTATTTTTTTAATTTATTTTAGTCGGGCGTTACATGTTCTTATAAAAAAAACATACTTCCTCCGTCCAATAATAAATGTAACACATTTCGTATGTCTAACTATAATATAGTTCAATTCAAAACTATTAATTGCATAACTAAAAAAAATATATACATTTATAGCACACCATTTATATTAAATTTAATTACTCAATTAGTTATTTTTTTATTACGTTTGAAGTCATTATGTATGTGAAGATTATATATTCACTCCATTTATTTCAATATATTATTTAATAATATAATAATATTTTACAAGATTATGCTTCACACGCGTAGCGTGTGATGCGGTTCCTAGTAACATATACTTCAGACGAATAATATGCTTGTTAATATATTTTTTAAAGTTGAATAATTTTATTTATTTAGTCCAAAATTTAATAAGCTACTAGTAAATTGAAACGCGGTACCCGCGTGATAAAGTATAATTGAATTTTAATTCGTCTAAAAGTCGATATCTAATACATTGTTCATAAAATTATCCATCGGAATATTACTACAAATTGTTTACAACTATTTTTCAAATTTATTACTACAAATTTGTGTATTTATTGAAATATATTATTTAAAATTAATATATTATTATATGTTATCCTGCCATCAAATTAAATTAATTGATTTTACATCTCTATCTCTACATGTTATCAGGCTCATATGGCCATATCCCTGCTAAAACAATTAGAGAACGGAATTGTTTGGTGTCTATTTGTATTAGAGTATGGAATTGCGGATGTGGGAGTATTTTACTTGGTAGTGATATATAACAAGGAAAAATTACATCTGGACCCCCTGTTAAACGACCACTTTTCAAATTGGCCCACCTTTCCAAAACAATTACATCTAAGTCCAAAATGGGTCAAATTTAGTTAAAACAATTACACCTGGACCCCAAAATTGGGGTCCAGATGTAATTAAATCTTTTAACAGGGGTGTTATATGTAATAAAAATATAATTGGGCTAATCTGTAATAGATGAAAATAACAAGGGTATGAGATGTAATTGCCCCTATATAACAAGGATTTGGAGTCAAACTACAACTCTTAAATTTTTTTTTTGGAAACGGCTAAATTTGTTTATTCCATAACGAGTATAAGATATACTCAAGATTATATATTGTACAACATACCGAATTGCTGACCTTGAACAAGAGGCCAAACAAAACAGGAAAGAGAAGCCTAAATAGCACTGGTAATTGAAGACAACTCTAAATAATTAACCAATCCCACAAATCTTTATTCACCGCACATCTAGGCCAGCAACTATAACATATGCTACTAATGAAAACTCTTAAAATCACCTTGTTAAACAACTAGAAGTATAATTCATGCCACTAGTTTTGAGTATACACGACCCCTATTACTTCCAAACAAACCATGCATTAGGACATGAATATACAGAGATTCATATACATCATCACATCAAGTCATCAATCACCATACGTTATTGTCAGATCCACTTTAGTATTTTACTTGAGTTTTTTAGTAGCTATTATGAGTATCTTCATATTATTTAAAGTTTTGGCTAGAACCTAAATAAATAAAAACGGATACTAAAAAAATAAAAAAGAAGCTTAATGTGAGCAAGAATCCAAGAACCGTAAGAAAATCTATTAATAGCCTATTCCTACAGTAAAGGTGCCTTGCAATAATAAATTAATTTTGTCAACAAGATACAAATACCCAATAAAGTAGAACTATTTAAATTAAAAAGATTAAGTTAGCCTAATGTAGTAACAAGACTTTACGTATTCTATTCTCATGTCAATCAAGTTTAAAAATGCTGGCTAAGTCACAAAATAAAATTGTTTGGTATGGTTTTACATGATCAAATGTCCACGAAATTAAACACTGTATACTAAGCAAGACTGTAAATCATACAAATGCAATTTGTAACATTTAATGGTACTGAACTTTTATAAGTTTTGTGTAGAACGATATTCCTTATTAACAAAAATACGTGACGCATGATCTTATCTCGAATGGTAGTAGTTCACTTCTATATCCGCAACCGGAGTTTAAACTCTCGACAACCTAATCGCCTAATGGATCCGAAGCAACAAAACTATACTTAACACATCAAACATTAATCCCCATGTTAAACCAGCTATGGAGATAACATAATTTGTAAATATTATGGTAGAATTAAAATATTGTTGGTTCTGCTTGGGATACATTCTACATTCAACTTCATTTTAATTAGACAGACTTTCTTATGGTTTTATTGTACAAGAATTAAAAAGAATACAATCTGTAATTTCATTAATTGTAAACATTAATAATTACCAGCCAAAAGAAAATCAGATAAACATCCCTTCACATCATAATTACGTGCAGCCGAATTTTTACCATCATTACATGCTTTTTCATATTCCAACGAATGCCATAGCTCCTCAAACAATCCGCTGCCATTATTCTTTACTACTCTAACACGCCTAAATAGGGTTAATGAACCAAACAAGGAAAACACTTATTTTTCCTACTTGTTTTCCTACTTCAATTTATGAACCGGATTTCCTAGGAAAAGGTCCTTTTCCTTTTCATACTCAGAACCAAACGAGCTTTTAGGGTTTAAGAACAGTAAATTGTAAGTGGGGGTAAAATATAAGAGAGAATGATAATGTGGTGATAAGGAAGGAGAGAGAAATATAATACTCCGTACTTCCTCCATTTCTTTAGTTACTTCCTAAATGGTACGGAGTAAAAATTATTTCATTGATTTGTATGAGTATTTAATTGTGAAAAGGTGATAAAGTATGATAGAGAGTCAAACAATGGTTATAAAGAAGGAGAGAGAAATAATAAAAATTGATAAGTGGGTTGAAAAACTTTCTATATTTGAATTAGGAAATCTGTTTGAGAGCGCCTAAAATAAAAACCTAGGAAGTTGGAGTATTAATGAAATGGAGGAAGTAAAAAATTGTTGAGTGGAATAGAAACTTTCCCTTTTGGCCGGGTCAACACGAGTTGGCCCGGTTTAATCAGTACTCGGTGCCCTCTGCGGGCCGAAACGACATAAACTCGGGCGGAACCCGGGACCTTTCAAAGTTTTTGGCCGGATTTGGTCGTGTCAACACGAGCTGACCCGGTTTAACCGGTACTCGGTGCCCTTTGCGGGACGAAACCACAAAAAATCGGGAAAATATTGGACTCGGGAGAACTTGATTGAACCTTGAACTTGTTTATTTGGATCATTGTAATATTTGAAGTTTGAACTAGCTTGTTCGTTTAAATTGGATCATTTTAATGTTCTAGTGATGTACTACTACTATGAGTCTATGACTTTATTATGGTTTCAATGAGTTAATATGACATTTATGTTTGAATTTTCAATGTCATTTGTTGACAAATAATTAAATATGTATAGTATTTATTATATACATCGTATGATTTTACATATTCTTTATCTGTTCCGAGACAACTGTCCGAGATGACCCGGGTTGACCCTTCTAATTAGGAGGTAGTCCGAGATGGCCTCCGATACGAGATCTTAAAACATATTTATCTACTACTTCGTCTTAAATATTGTAGATGCTAATTAAATTGATTATAATCCTAAAGGACATGTTATTCGATAATAGGATGAACAAGAGATTGAACCCTTAATACTCGTCCATCCCTGATGATGGAATTTTAACAAGTAAAAAATTATCTAGCAAAAATGATATATCCTACACTCTAATACAATTATGAGATACTACTAGAGATACAACTACAAGTAACAAAAACATTAAAAAAATAAAAGAAAGAAAGAAAGAAAGAAAAAAAGCTGAAAGGAGAGAGTCAGGCTTATCGGTCTAGCATGTAATCATGTATCTGTGCATGTCAAATCGATTTTATTGGAACTCACACACAAAATATACCCTCTAATTGCTCCTCAACTACTATACTCTACTAGTACCATCCATCCGTATTTACTTGCAAATGAAAATTTAAGTGGAGCTTATAAAAACTAAATAGTGAAGCCAAAGACTTCTCACCTTCTCACATTCATTCTTTCATTACCATTTCACCTATCTGGTTCTCTCTCTAGTTTCTCACTCTCTTCCACTCATCCAGAGTCACTCCACAAGGCAAAGAAGCTTGCGTCTACCCACAGTATGATCCTTAATCTTTTAAATTTTTTTATTTACATTTATCTCTTTATTTTGTATATGTTCAAAGCTTTTTCAGGGCAATCTTTACTGTGCATGCTGTGAATAATGAATGATTTGTCTGTCAAATTTGATCTTCCAAATATATTTTGCCTTGCGTGTGATAATTAGTTGAATCAGATTACATAGTGGGAATTGGGTTGAAGATCGGTGGCTGACCCTTCATATTCCTGCCTACAATTTGTTTTTCTTTAAATTTTATTTGAGAGTTCCGTTTGGATTTTTGGGAGTTTAATTTAAGTCCCGTCCTTGCCATTTTTACCCTTGGTATAGTTTAGACTTTGTTTATCATCATTATTATTATTATTATTATTATTATTATTATTATTATTATTATTATTATTATTATTATTATTATTATTATTATTATTATTATTATTATTATTATTATTATTAATTTATTTTTACTATTAGTATTATTATTATTATTATTATTATTATTATTATTATTATTATTTATATTTGATGGTTATAAATTAGAAAATTTCTCGCATTGTTGGTTATTTCAAGAAATGTATGCATTTTTTACTGTTGGTGTTTTGGTTCTAAATATTTTGTTTTATTTTTTTACTTAATAATATGGAAATTGTGCGTGCTAAATAGTGTAGATTCTTCACTTAACTCCACTAAGCAAAATAATTTGAAGATAGTTATCAACCGTATAGTAGACCATAAATTTATTAAGTTATCATTCTTATGAAACTGTTTTCAACCATGGTCCCTTCTATTTGAATGTTCATTATTGACAAATAGAATCTAAAAGAAACTGCAGTATTCCATTTATGAGAAGGTAAGATTACAATTGGAATTGAACTTTATTTACAAGATTGAATTGGATAAGATGAATTACAGAAAGGTATGAAATATGGATGGAAACCAGTGAAGTGAAAACTAGTTAACTATGTTCTCTTAAAACAATAACACGGTTTGGTCTGTTTTGGTTCTTGTTTTAATAGGGTTGTATTTGCATAATTGATGCTTCCTTCTTTTGTTAGTCCATCTTCAGTTCCATTAACTTCTCTAAAGATATGTGCTCGAGTGCCATGCTGCTTCCTTCTTCCTGCTTATACATATGACCATTTTTTACAACCAGTTTTCATATTTAACATACCTTTTATTTTTTCAGAAATGGAACAATACAGGTTCAATCTCTGCATCTTTGGAGGAGGAAGGTTTGATAAGGCCACCAATGGCAAGGTCGCTTATCACGGTAACGACGTGAAGATTGCGGAGCTCACCGAGGTAGACTGCTCCCAGTTCACCCTCATGGACTTGTTCCATGTGGGTAAGAAAATGGATCTGCTAAATGGTACGCCAAAGAGGGTGTGGTATGTCTCCCCTGGTATGCCAACGGATGACGGCCTCCAATCACTTACCAGTCGACTAGTTCCGATAAAAACAGCCAATGACCTGCAGGTGATGTTTTCTCGTGCTTATACGAACAATGCTTGGCTGGAGGTTTACTTCCAAGATGTGGATTACCTGGCTAGCGATGGGGAGTACTACATGCTGCCGGATGATATATCCAATGGGGACTATGCGGAGTTCTCTGATGAGCAGATTGATGCTGTTGTCAAGGAAAAGGAAAAAGCTGAAGCTACAATCAGACTGTTAGCGGAGTTCGGGGTGGAGTTTGGGCGGGAATATTACCGCCTAAATTGCCCCGAAAACACATGGATTTCTTAATCATGTTTAGTTTTCGTATATTTGGATCTGGTTTTGTTGTTATGTAGTTTAATTATGGTTTCGTGTTGTTGAACAATTCGTGTAGCATTTTCAATTTGCTACTTATATATGTCAAGTATCTATATTTTATGGTCCATGTCGAACAAATTAGTGTTTTCAGGAATAATAAGAATCGAGATCGCGAATCGAACTATGCTTGAAGAAATACGCGAGCCAAGATGCCGAATGACGACGATAGACCAATTGGACTCTTAAGTGACCTCTTATATATGGTTAGTTAATTACTTAGTTAATGTTTTATACGAAGTATTAGTTTAGGAGTCTTCTAGTACTAGTAGTAGTCTCTATTTGTTTGTCACGTCAATGTATATATATAGTCTATATAAGGCCATTTGTGTGTATTATATTCAATCAATTATATTATCACAAAACAATATTTTGGAGTTTCTTACTCTTCCATATATTTTTAATACTTAGCATCTGCTTATCTTTTGATTTTCAACCCTTTAACGAAGGGCCTGAGCCTACAATTAGAGGAGAATTTACGAGTGGCGCCTGAACGAGCGAGTAAATTCGTGTATCCAAAATCGCGGAGTCTATAACAATCAAGGAGCACAATAATAGCAAGAACCGAGACTAAAGTCGAAACATATTTAGTTGTTGTTTTTTTTTTATCTCTTTTGTTGTGAGACCTTCAGCTTTAAATTTATGAAGTCCAAGGCGACACAAATTCAAAACGCAAACCTTTTAAACTGGAAGCCGGATCAATTCGTAAGTTATGTTACGGACGAGTTCACAGTAATGGTTTGGAGTTTAGAGTCATGGTTCGGTGAAATTGAAATTGAAATCAATGGATTAAATTCCGATTAATTTTGCGTGGTATGTGCAGTATTAGTAGATACATAAAATATAGTAAAATATGTATAGATAGACAGAGAAGTTATGTCACACCATGAAAGGAAGAATGAAGTAGTGGGAAGGAAACTACCACCATTGGCGGACTAATAACTATATACGTGACTTTTCTCTACTAAGCATTTATTTAGTGTGTAGAGTAGTTTCTTCCCACTAGATCATTTTAAATTATTTCATTGAAATATATATAAAACTTTAGTAAAAAATAAATAAGAATTCCAATATATACTAAAATAGCAATTACAAACAATTAATTTTTTTAATAATCGAACCATTACAATTTCATAAGTAGCATTACAAAGCTAGTAATAAACTATAAATAATCTCGCATTTTACGAGAATTAAACCTATGACCTCTAGTGTCATGACACCTCAGTCTAATAAGATTACAAACAATTAATAAGATTTCACTTTGCTTTATCTTATGAATACATGAAATTAATATAATAAATTTATTTGTTTCTCATTAGATGAAGTTCACGTGAGCTTAAAAAAAAAAAAAAAATTGTTTTGATTCTACTACTAAAAGTAGGATAAAAATTTGTTTTGATTCTACTACTATCAACGAAATGCATTGTGGATATCCCTTTATTTCTTTGATTTGAAAAAATATTACTTTAGTTTGAGCAAGATTTTTTTTTTTATGGTTATTTTTTTGTTTTGGGATCTTTAAACGATATCTTTTACTTCTCTTTCCTTCATTATTTATATATATATATACTTTCGTTTACTCGTAAATCCTCCCCATAACCTAGTAGCCGAAAGCTCAAGCGGAACCCTTACCATGAGCAACAAGAAACAAAATACCGATGTTTGCCTAGTCGAAGTACTAAACTACGACCTACTCGTTGAAATCATGAGAAGACTAACTGATGAGTCTAATG
>CM051458.1:27209187-27229381 GCA_028274465.1 Plantago ovata
TGTACTAGAAGACTCCTAAACTATCTTCGTTAAACATTATAAGTAATTAACTAACCATATAGAGGGTCCGTATGAGTCCAATTGGTCTATCGTCGTCATTCGGCATCTTGGCTCGCGTTTTCTTCAAGCATAGTTCGATTCCGATTCGATCTCGATTCTTATTATTCCTGAAACACTAATTTGTTCGACATGGACCATAAATATAGATACTTGACATATATAAGTAGCAATTGAAAATGCTACGAATTGTTCAACAGCCGAAACCAAATTAACTACATAACAACAAAAGCAGATCAAAGATACGAAAACTAAACATGTTAAGAAATCCATGTGCTATCGGGCAATTTTAGGCGGTAATATCCCGCCCCAAACTACCCCCGACTCCGCTAACAGTCTGATGTAGCTTCATCTTTTCCTTTTCCTTGACAACAGCATCAATCTGCTCATCAGAGAACTCCGCATCGCGCCCATTGGATATATCATCCGGCAGCATGTAGTACTCTCCATCGCTAGCCAGGTATCCACATCTTGGAAGTAAACCTCCAGCCAAGCATGTTCGTATAAGCACGAGAAAACATCACGTGCAGGTCATTGCTGTCTTTATCGGATCGGAACTAGTCGACTGGTAAGTGATTGGAGGCCGTCATCCGTTGGCATACCAGGGGAGACATACCACACCCTCTTTGGCGTACCATTTAGCAGATCCATTTTCTTACCCACATGGAACAAGTCCATGAGGGTGAACTGGAGCAGTCTACCTCGGTGAGCTCCGCAATCTTCACGTCGTTACCGTGATAAGCGACCTTGCCATTGGTGGCCTATCATTCATCCTTCCTCCTCCAAAGATGCAGAGATTGAACCTGTATTGTTTCCATTTCTGAAAAAATAAAAGGTATGTTAAATATGAAAACTGGTTGTAAAAAATGGTCATATGTATAAGCAGGAAGAAGGAAGCAGCATGGCACTCGAGCACATATCTTTAGAGAAGTTAATGGAACCGCAGATGGACTAACAAAGAAAGGAAGCATCAATTATGAAATACAACCCTATAAAACAAGAACCAAAACAGACCAAAGCGTGTTATTGTTTTAAGAGAACATAGTTAGCTAGTTTTCAACTTCACTGGTTCCCTTCCATATTTCATACCTTTCTGTATTCATCTTATCCATTCAATCTTGTAAATAAAGTTCAATTCCAATTGTAATCTTACTTCTCATAAATGGAATATTGCAGTTTCTTTTAGATTCTATTTGTCAATAATGAACATTCAAATAGAAGGGACCATGGTTGAAAACAGTTTCATAAGAATGATAACTTAATAAATTTATGGTCTACTATACGTTGATAACTATCTTCAAATTATTTTGCTTAGTGGAGTCAAGTGAAGAATCTACACTATTTAGCACGCACAATTGCCATATTATTAAGTAAAAAAATAAATAAAATTTTAAGAACCAAAACACCAACAGTAAAAAATGCATACATTTCTTGAAATAACCAACAATGCGAGAAATTTCTAATTTATAACCATCAAATACAAATAATAATAAATAATATAATAAGAATAATAATAATAGTAAAGTAAAATTAATAATAATAATAATAATAATAATACTAATAATAATAATAATAATAAATAATAATAATAATAATAAGAATAATAATAATAATAATAAATAATAATAATAATGATGATAAACAAAAGTCTAAACTATACCAAGGGTAAAAATGGCAAGGACGGACTTAAATTAAACTCCCAAAAATCCAAACGGAACTCTCAAATAAAATTTAAAGAAAAACAAATTGTAGGCAGGAATTATGAAGGGTCAGCCACCGATCTTCAACCCAATTCCCACTATGTAATCTGATTCAACTAATTATCACATGCAAGGCAAATTATATTTGGAAGATCAATTTGACAGACAGATCATTCATTATTCACAGCATGCACAGAAAGATTGCCCTGAAGAAGCTATGAACTATACAAAATAAAAAGAGATCAATGTAAATAAAAAAATTTAAAAGATTAAGGATCATACTGTGGGTAGACGCAAGCTTCTTTGCCTTGTGGAGTGACTCTGGATGAGTGGAAGAGAGTGAGAAACTAGAGAGAGAACCAGATAGGTGAAATGGTAATCAAGAATGAATGTGAGAAGGTGAGAAGTCTTTGGCTTCACTATTTAGTTTTTATAAGCTCCACTTAAATTTCCATTTGCAAGTAAATACGGATGGATGGTACTAGTAGAGTATAGTACTAGGAGCAATTAGAGGGTATATTTTGTGTGAGTTCCAATAAAATCGATTTGACATGCACAGATACATGATTACATGCTAGACCGATAAGCCTGACTCTCTCCTTTCAGCATTTTTCTTTCTTTCTTTCTTCTTTTATTTATTATTTTTTTATGTTTTTGTTACTTGTAGTTGTATCTCTAGTAGTATCTCATAATTGTATTAGAGTGTAGGATATATCATTTTTGCTAGATAATTTTTCTCTTGTTAAAATTCCATCATCAGGGATGGACGAGTATTAAGGGTTCAATCTCTTGTTCATCCTATTATCGAATAACATGTCCTTTAGGATTATAATCAATTTAATTAGCATCTACAATATTTAAGACGAAGTAGTAGATAAATATGTTTTAAGATCCTAATTGGAAGAGTCAACCCGGGTCATCTCGGACATTGTCTCGGAACAGATAAAGAATGTGTAAAATCATACGATGTATATAATAAATACTATACATATTTAATTATTTATCAACAAATGACATTGAAAATTCAAACATAAATGTCATATTAACTCATTGAAACCATAATAAGTCATAGACTCATAGTAGTAGTACATCACTAGAACATTAAAATGATCCAATTTAAACGAACAAGTTAGTTCAAACTTCAAATATTACAATGATCCAAATAAACAAGTTCAAGGTTCAATCAAGTTCTTTTGTATTTTTTTAGTTCAAAATCCGAGTCCGATATTTTCCCGATTTTTTGTGGTTTCGTCCCGCAAAGGGCACGAGTACCGGTTAAACCGGGTCAGCTCGTGTTGACACGACCAAATCCGGCCAAAAACATTGAAAGGTCCCGGGTTCCGCCCGAGTTTTTGTGGTTTCGGCCCGCAGAGGGCACCGAATACTGATTAAACCGGGTCAGCTCGTGTTGACCCGGCCAAAAGGGAAAGTTTCTATTCCACTCAACAATTTTTTACTTCCTCCATTTCATTAATACTCCAACTTCCTAGGTTTTTATTTTAGGCGCTCTCAAACAAATTTCCTAATCCAAATATAGAAAGTTTTTCAACCCACTTATCAATTTTTTATTATTTCTCTCTCCTTCTTTATAACCATTGTTTCACTCTCTATCATACTTTATCACCTTTTCACAATTATCTGATTTTCTTTTGGCTGGTAATTATTAATGTTTACAATTAATGAAATTACAGATTGTATTCTATTTAATTCTTGTACTGTAATTAAGAATTCCTGTCTAATTAAAATGAAGTTGAATGTAGAATGTATCCCAAGCAGAACCAACAATATTTTAATTCTACCATAATATTTACAAATTATGTTATCTGCTTAACATGGGGATTAATGTTTGATGTGTTAAGTATAGTTTTGTTGCTTCGGATCCATTAGGCGATTAGCTTGTCGAGAGTTTAAACTCCGGTTGCGGATATAGAAGTGAACTACTACCATTCGAGATAAGATCATATTTCCATACGGTTTCTTACTTGGAGATCCATGAAACAAAAAAAGTTATTTAAAAGAACAGAAAAAATTAAATAAATAAAGATTTGTTCTAATAGTATCAAATGTTGCTCACGTATTTTTGTTAATAAGGAATATCGTTCTACACAAAACTTATAAAAGTTCAGTACCATTAAATGTTACAAATTGCATTGTATGATTTACAGTCTTGCTTAGTATACAGTGTTATAATTTCGTGGACATTTGATCATGTAAAACCATACCAAACAATTTTATTTTGTGACTTAGCCAGCATTTTTAAACTTGATTGACATGAGAATAGAATACGTAAAGTCTTGTTACTACATTAGGCTAACTTATCTTTTTAATTTAAATAGTTCTACTTTATTGGGTCTTTGTATCTTGTTGACAAAATTAATTTATTATTGCAAGGCACCTTTACTGTAGAAATAGGCTATTAATAGATTTTCTTACGGTTCTTGGATTCTTGCTCACATTAAGCTTCTTTTTTGTTTTTTAGTATCCATTTTATTTATTTAGGTTCTAGCCAAAACTTTAAATAATATGAAGATACTCATAATAGCTACTAAAAAACTCAAGTAAAATACTAAAGTGGATCTGACAATAACGTATGGTGATTGATGACTTGATGTGATGATGTATAGGAATCTCTGTATATTCATGTCCTAATGCATGGTTTGTTTGGAAGTAATAGGGGTCGTGTATACCCAAAACTAGTGGCATGAATTATACTTCTAGTTGTTTAACAAGGTGATTTTAAGAGTTTTCATTAGTAGCATATGTTATAGTTGCTGGCCTAGATGTGCAGTGAATAAATATTTGTGGGATTGGTTAATTATTTAGAGTTGTCTTCAATTACCAGTGCCTATTTAGGCTTCTCTTTCCTGTTTTTTTTGGCCTCTTGTTCAAGGTCAGCAATTCGGTATGTTGTACAGTGTATAATCTTGAGTATATCTTATACTCGTTATGGAATAAACAAATTTAGCCGTTTCCAAAAAAAAAATTTAAGAGTTGTAGTTTGACTCCAAATCCTTGTTATATATCACTACCAAGTAAAATACTCCCACATCCGCAATTCCATACTCTAATACAAATAGACACCAAACAATTCCGTTCTCTAAATGTTTTAGCAGGGTTATGGCCATATGGGCCTGATAACATGTAGAGATAGAGATGTAAAATCAATTAATTTAATTTGATGGCAGGATAACATATAATAATATATTAATTTTAAATAATATATTTCGATAAATACACAAATTTGTAGTAATAAATTATAAAAATAGCTTTAAACAATTTGTAGTAATATTCCGATGGATAATTTTATGAACAATGTATTAGATATCGACTTTTAGACGAATTAAAATTCAATTATACTTTATCACGCGGGTACCGCGTGTCAATTTACTAGTAGCTTATTAAATTTTGGACTAAATAAATAAGATTATTCAACTTTAAAAAATATATTAACAAGCATATTATTCGTCTGAAGTATATGTTACTAGGAACCGCATCACACGCTACGCGTGTGAAGCGTAATCTTGTAAAATATTATTATTTTATTAAATAATATATTGAAATAAATGGAATGAATATATAATCTTCACATACATAATGACTTCAAACGTAATAAAAAAATAACTAATTGAGTAATTAAACTTAATATAAATGGTGTGCTATAAATTTATATATTTTTTGTAGTTATGCAATTAATAGTTTTGAATTGAACTATATTATAATTAGACATACGAAATGTGTTACATTTATTATTGGACGGAGGAAGTATGTTTTTTTTATAAGAACATGTAACGCCCGACTAAAATAAATTACAAAAATAATAATAATAATAATAAAATAAAAATAAATAAATAAAATAAAATAAAATAAAATAAATAAATAAGCATTTGCATGCGAATTCTTTACAACTTAACAATGTGTATTATTATCGAACATTTGAATTAGTCGTAACTACTAGCAAATTAGCTTCTTATTCTAAGTAATATTTTGTCACATGTTTTAATATTTATTTAATTATTTTCACCCTTCTTAAACAAGCTACTACTAGTAAAAAAGATAAGTATAAGATTTAAAACCAAACAAAAATTGAACAAGTGTGTGTTTGTGGAGTGAAAAACGTGGCTCATGGGGTCACACAAATCATCTTAAATCATCATTAACTAAGATATTCACCTACTATAAATAGGCCATTGTTGTTGTAATTTTTCATCAATAACCACGATCACAATTCACAATAGTTGAATGACACGCGGTACCCACGTGAAAATAAAAATGATTAGGATGCACATTATTGACAAAGTCAATTTAAATAGAACAAAACTCTAATTTTAGTATATATGTGAACAGCCGGATATAATGAGTTGAGGGAGAGATTTGTGGTAACTGCTAATTTGGGACTAATAACTGTAACTAAGAATTAAGATATTTTGTCCCTAATTATTTACACTGAGCACCCTATTTTTTCTTCACTTGTAAAGATCATCTATTCAAGCTAGTCCAATGTGAAAGTGGTCTTGTGAAATTAAATTTGGTTTATGAAGAAGAAGACGTAACAGGTACAATTTCATAAATATATAAAGTCACTTGATTAACAGTTACAATTAATGATCCTGGAAGGAGAAATTTTTGGAGATGGCTAGTAGTGGTAGTGGTGAACTGGTGATTTCGAACTGATTTACTTCCTAAATTTAAGGTGATAAAAAAATCTACTTAAAATCTCAACGTTAATATAGGAGCTTATAGTCATTATAATTGAGTTACATTATTTTGTATAAACAATACTGAAAAATAGAAGCAAAGAAATAAATATAAACTTAGCCAAATAAATGAAGAAGTTGTTTACATTATGTTTAATCTTCCCATTTGACTTAGGTCAATTAAGATAAGATATCAATATTTTAATAACAAATCATGATAGATGGAAGTGAGAGAGGAGTAATTAGAGGGTATATTTTGTGTTTGAGTTCCAATAAAATCAATTTGACATGCATAGATACATGATTACATGCTAGACCGATAAGCCTGATTCTCTCCTTTCAGCTTATTTTCTTTCTTTCTTTCTTTCTTTTATTTATTTATTTTTTTAATGTTTTTGTTACTTGTAGTTGTATCTCTAGTAGTATCTCATAATTGTATTAGAGTGTAGGATATGTCATTTTTGCTACTACTAGATAATTTTTCTCTTGTTAAAATTCCATCATCAGGGATGGACGAGTATTAAGGATTCAATCTCTTGTTCATCCTGTTATCGAATAACATGTCCTTTAGGATTATAATCAATTTAATTAGCATCTACAATGTTTAAGACGAAGTAGTTGATAAATATGTTTAAGATCTCGTATCGGAGGCCATCTCGGACTACCTCCTAATTAGAAGGGTCAACCCGGGTCATCTCGGACATTTGTCTCGGAACAGATAAAGAGTATGTAAAATCATACGATGTATATAATAAATACTATACATATTTAATTATTTATCAACAAATGACATTGAAAATTCAAACATAAATGTCATATTAACTCATTGAAACCATAATAAAGTCATAGACTCATAGTAGTAGTATATCACTAGAACATTAAAATGATCCAATTTAAACGAACAAGCTAGTTCAAACTTCAAATATTACAATGATCCAAATAAACAAGTTCAAGGTTCAATCAAGTTCTTTTGTTTTTTTTAGTTCAAAATCCCGAGTCCGATATTTTCCCGATTTTTTGTGGTTTCGTCCCGCAAAGGGCACCGAGTACCGGTTAAACCGGGTCAGCTCGTGTTGACACGACCAAATCCGGCCAAAAACATTGAAAGGTCCCGGGTTCCGCCCGAGTTTTTGTGGTTTCGGCCCGCAGAGGGCACCGAATACTGATTAAACCGGGTCAGCTCGTGTTGACCCGGCCAAAAGGGAAAGTTTCTATTCCACTCAACAATTTTTTACTTCCTCCATTTCATTAATACTCCAACTTCCTAGGTTTTTATTTTAGGCGCTCTCAAACAAATTTCCTAATCCAAATATAGAAAGTTTTTCAACCCACTTATCAATTTTTTATTATTTCTCTCTCCTTCTTTATAACCATTGATTCACTCTCTATCATACTTTATCACCTTTTCACAATTAAATACTCATACAAATCAATGAAATAGTAATTTTTACTCCGTACCATTTAGGAAGTAACTAAAGAAATGGAGGAAGTACGGAGTATTATATTTCTCTCTCCTTCCTTATCACCACATTATCATTCTCTGTTATATTTTAACTAAGATATTCACCTACTATAAATAGGCCATTGTTCTTGTAATTTTTCATCAATAACCACGATCACAATTCACACTACATGCACAAAAAATGTCTCCCCATAACAAACATCCTATATTTAGCCATACACACTATCAATTAGCCAAAGTCTTTCAAATCCTACATAATCCTTGGCAGATCAGTCAAGCCAAGACCATAAGGGGTGAGTAATTTCTTATCTTCTTCCAACTACCAGCCTTCAATTCATTGATATACTACATGCTACTGTTTATTTTCCTCTTTGATGATAGTGTTTGAATGACCTTACCTTAATAGGGCTCTGGATTATAACTTCTTGTACACTTTTAGGAAAACTGGATGACATTGGTTGATATCCTCAGAATATCTTGATTGTTCTGATTTCTGTTTTGATATGAAAATTGAAGTTTGCCAAACAAGATGGACCCTTGCCATCTTCTTTTTATTTTTTTTAATTGAAAATGTAGGGTAATCATTACTTTTCTTAATTAATGTGCATTAGCCTAAAATTTCAATTAATTAAATATGCAGGTCAAATTCTATTTTGTCTACTACTTCACTCCATGAAGTCTCTCCACACACGTACTTCACTTGTCACTTATGACAAAGCTTATCAGGGAAGAGTGGAACAGAAAAAGACAGTAAAAGAAGTTTTAAAGTAGATTAAGGCCGAAATCCATTATAACTAGGAAACAAGAAAATGCATAATTTGTATATTAGTACATACCATGTAATTCCAGAAAAACACAAACGTTTTAAAGTAGATTAAGAAGACTACAGTTCACATATTACAGACCAAAACATTTAAAAAAACTTGTCCCATATTTGCAGAAATTAAAACAAGATACGTAGCCTCTGAAGCCCCGATCCACGTTTCTCAGTCGGTCATAGACACATAAGGCCAGATCCTCGCTGCTTCAAGTCGCTTGCGGTTATAAGGCGAAACCTGGTCGACCGTTTGCTGGATATGAGCGGCATGATCATACAAGTTCTCCATCCCTTCAAAAGGTCTATGAAAGTTCAGAGGGAATGGCACTTTGTAAATGACGTGATCATCTGGGCCGATCATTTCCTCAATCGATTGCAGATAAACTCGACCCCAATTAGTCTCAGCAGCTCTGCAATTAGCAATCATCTCCCGAAATTGTGTAGCGGTATGGAGGGGCTTGATACAGTTTGGCCAAGTGGACCCATATTCTCCGTACCAGATGCGGCATGGATTCTGATTGCCTTCATCCTGCTCCTTGAGAACCAGCTGCAGTAGTCTAGCCACTTTGAAAGTTTGAGGATCAACATTGTGGATGAAAAATTTCCTACCACCACTGTACGACACTAATTTGAGGACATCATCCATAAACAAGCCCTGATGCCTTACGACTAATTGAAACAAATCAGGGGATTGAGCTGCAAAAAAGAAGCAGCAACTACATTAGTACAATTTAAACACTTATAGGTCTGTATGAATTTGATGCTCATAATTTAAATTCTATAGCAAATTTGGCTTATACAGGAAAAAGGTTAAAGGCAAGGGTTGTTCTTACAAATCTCCGATGAATACTTGACCAGTTTTTGCTTCAGAAATGACTCATTGTTAGAGCCTTGACTTGTGGCCATGGAGACGGGTTCCACGCTATTGTCTGCAGTCGAATTGTCACTGGAATCGTCACTGGAAGACATTTTATCAGAGATGGACCTTTCAACTTCTTTGCACTAAAAATTCAAGAGACAGAGAGTAGATGAGAGTTAGTGGTGACTGTAAATGTGGTGAAAAACATTTATTTAGAATGATTGCTAGAAGATATATTTCACCACGTGGATGACAAACCAAAGCTGTAAAATTAATGTTTCTAAGAAACCATTGAATAAAGTCTCAAGTATGAACTAGAAAGACTAAGTGCATATATTGTTGTGTGTAACATATTGTAAGTATAGTTCTTTTCTCATTTATGTAAAGATCCTTGGAATGAAATGGACGTGAAATCAAATCTTTTTATGGATGAAGTTTAGACCAAGATCTTATTTACAGTAAACTTGTAGTGCATTGAGCTATAGTATTGGTGCAACTTTTAAAACTATTAAAATGTCCAAACAATGAACTAGGTTGGTCTCTTTAATCATCTATTTATTTGTTTTAATGTTTAAAACATCAAATATTGAATTAGTAACCAACTTAACGCATTCATTTGGGCAGATATACATCTCCTCAATGCCATAATTACAACCTGCAGGGATTAATCCCATCATCACTTGCTTTTTCATATTCCAATACCAGCATTACTCCTAAACAATTTTCAACCAATCAGCTTCATTTCTTCTTTACTCACTTCACACTCTTAACTCCAACTAGCAATACTAAATCTTAGAGCATTCACAATAGTCTCTCTATAAAAATTTCCCTAAAATCGTTTTAAACTCAACCCCTATAATATTTTGAGTACTACGTATTTAACAATTTACTAATCCGAGATTTCCTTTTAGTGATTTAATTTAAATATAAATAATAATTTTAATAACCACATATTCTAAATATAGTATATAAATTAATGATTAATGCACAAAAATATGATTTAGGCATGCACAAGTGTAGGCATATAAAGAGAGTGACGGACGGAAAGAGTGTTCCCTATTTATTTAGGTGGTTGATAGATAACGCGGAAGCATAAAAGATAAAACAATTCTTTTTATCGAAGCGCCAAAGCGAGGATCAGTAATGGTTCTCCATTTACCCCCGTGGTAAATGGGGAACCACGGGGATAAGCTACTAGAATCCCCTACAGTAGTACATGGCAAACAAGCCATCAAAACGAAGCAAAGCGTCAAACGCATACAGGCGAAGGCAATGCGTCTGTTTTATCATAAACTGGAATAATAATAATAATAATAAAACCTGATTTTGTTAATATTCTAACACGTATTTTGATTTTTTGCCAATATTTAAGCAAAAAAATACTGTGAATGGTCCACCCCACCAAAAAAGAAACCCTCCTAGCCCTGAGACGGGTGGCCATGCACTGTGTGAACCGAACCGAACCCATTAGGACCATTATGTGAACCGAACCGCCTAGTAATAAAAAATGGTTAAGAAAAAAAACAAAGAGCCCATTCATAAAGTCACTGGCCAAATCTCGTCCCAATCATCTACGCTCTCCGTCATCCCGCCTCAAAACAGTCGATCATTCAAACCTCGGCAGCGCTTTCAGGGTTTTGGTGATCAACCGCCTCTTTTTTATTTTTAATTTTTAATTTTTAATTTAACTCTCCGTCGTTATACTTTTGGTCAAATACATTTGTATTTCCAATTGTCGATTCAAATTGTGAGTACACATTAGGTTAGTGATGTTGGATTGTTAATCGATATGCTTGAATCGAAGTTTGTTTATGTAATTGTTCCCCATCATGCTTCTTAGAAAGTGTGATTGTGTGCGCGCGTGTCCAGATTGTTTGATTAACAGTGCTTTCAGACTTAGAATCGGTGCATTCTATTCATGTTACTCGAATCGGTTAACAATTTGTTTTGTTTTTTTGTATATGTTCAGTTCATTCATTGATGCTTCTTATTTGAAATAGGTTACACCAAGTTTGCAGACTGTTAGGAAACTTGTAATTTTGATGAGCAATTAACCATGCTAAATTAAGAACAGTCCAGTAACTAGTACTCTTAAGGTCCATAGGATTTTAGAATTTTTAAAGGACATTGTAAAAGAGGAACGTTTGCTGATGACTTAGATAGGTGTTAGATAAGTTTTATCTTGGTGGATGACGTACTTTAATTTCTGTGAAGAAATTAATTTATTGACACTTTAGCGTATGATGTATTTTATTTTCTGACAAGAAAATATCTTATTGATGCTTAGCTTTAATTAATCTTATTTTCTGAAAAGAAAATGACCTATTGAAGCATTTGCTGAAGATGTATTTTGTTTATTACAAACAAATTATTGAAGCAAATAAGAAACCGGTCAGAATCTTGAAGACTTTTGAAGATCTGAAGACTTGAAGACTTGAAGACTTGAAGATTGCTGAAGACTGGTAAGGCACGTGTTGCTCAGAAAGTGAAATTTTCAGCAACAGCATTGCATAAGTGAAAATCTGAAAGACAGGGTAGGTTGTGCTTGCTGAAACTGAGAATAAACACTTGCTGATAAACGTATGTGACCTCTTGCTGAATGTACTTGATTTTGCGCTCCATTGTTACTGTTTGAATTCTATTCAAAAGTGCATTTAATGCAAAGCTTACACGCGAAGGACATGAAGACTAGAAGACAAACAAAGGTTGCTGCTGAAAGTACAAAAGCAAGATAGTGACATGTTAAGGAACAAAAGCCTTAGGATTTGAAATTCAAACGGCTCCTTACTTGCACTATAAATAGAGGTCATCCGGCAAAGAGTTGAAGTGTGTCAACAACGTGATCAAACTCTCACTTGTGCTTAAAACTCACAAACCTTCAAACACTCTTACTGCCATTGATCCGTTCCAAGACTTAAAGCTTGAAAAAGCTACTTGTGAAGAAGTAGAACAAACTCGGCTAAGAAATTAGTTAAGTGTTCTTTCTTTCGAACAAGAACAAGTCTTGACACCAGAAACAATCAAACTTGTTTACTGCAAAGTATTCCATGTTGTGTTTCTTAGATTACTTGTTGTAACTGAATAAGTTATAATTAAGTTATCTCACCCCAAAACTCTCTAACTGAAAATACACCCTTTCAGACGTGATATTCAGGGGGAACTTAATCGAGCAAGTTTTTGCTGATTAAAAGTACCAAGTTTGGTGGAGAACAAGGTTGAGTTCTCTAGTTTAGGTTGGAGACAAAGCAAGTGTGCTTTGGTTTCTGTTGAATCGCTTTAGATAGGAGATTGTAAGGAACCTCAATCATATCTTAGTGGATTCAGTCCTAGAAAGGACAAAGTGGATTAGTTGGGAGATTACGCCACTCTCAGATACCACTCTAAAAGCGTTTGTGTGATTTACTTACTGCATTTAGCTTTCAGCAAATTTATATCTGTTTGTACACAGTCACTCACATCACTTGCTGAAACACTTTACTTGCTGAAAAAGCACTTATTGTTTCAAAGACTTCCGCTCTCTGATTTTAAGTATCAGCAAACCAAGCTACTGTAAAGTAACTTACGCTTGCTGAGAAAGTTAAGTATCAGCAACCTCATTACTGAAAAGTAATAAGTACTTGCTGAGAAAGTTTTAAACGACAAAAGTTTGAAAAGACTATTCACCCCCCCCCCCTCTAGTCTTTTCTTGTTGTTTAAAGGGACCAACAAGTGGTATCAGAGCAGGAGGTTCTTTAGCCTTCTGCACTGAACCTAGATCCCCTTAAGTGCTTTCCTTAAATCACTTTCACTTGATCAAGTTTGGTAGTGCTTTGCTGACAGGATGTCTTTAGGAGATGCTCCCTTGCTGAAGCTGGAAAATTACGAGAAATGGCGAAACAACATGATGTTACATCTTGAGGCCATTAGTGATGAGATGGTCACCGTCATTAATGATGGACCTATCAAGATCACCAAGGTTGAAAGGAGTTTCCCTCATAGAACCACTGAAGCTGGAAAGGAAACCATCCAAGGCGAACCATCAGATACGGTTGTGCCTAAACCAAGACAGGAATGGACTTCTGACGAAGCTAAGAGATTCCGTCTTGATGGCCAAGCAAGAAATATCATCATCAGATCAACTCCGGATACCATACAGTGCAAACTGTGGGGTGCCAAGACTGCTAAGGAGGCTTGGAAAATGGTTCAAGATCTTTGTGCTGGATCTGACAAGACCAAGGAAAACAAACTTGAAGTACTTAAGCTGAAGTTTCAAAACTTTAAGTAAGGTGCTAACGAGTCACTGGAAGACTTGGACTTCAGATTCACAACTCTTGTTAGTGAAATGGCAGCGCTGGGTGTTGGAAATTTTTATTCAGATTTTGAGAAAGTGAAAACTATCATCAGGAGTTTGAATCAAGAATGGATCCATACTCAAAATTTCTATTATAATCAAGGAATGCCTGACATTACACCAACTGAGTTGTTCTCTCATCTTGCTACTGTCAATTATGAGACAAAGCAAAGAGAAAATGTGTTTGCTGAAAAATCGCAAAACATTGCTCTTGCTGCAAAGCCGTCATCTTCTGAAAAGAAGAATGATAAAGAGCCTGCTGATGAAAATGCTTTAGTTGTTAAAAACATGAAGAAATTCATCAGTAAGGAACTTGAAAGGCGAAAAGCAAAAGAGAAGCTGAAAAAGCATCTTGGTAACAACTACCATAAGTACAAGAATGATACTAGCTCGCTGAACAAGCAAACTCAGCAAGCTACATCATCAGAAGAACCAGCAGTTGGAAATGATCTATGTTTTACTGCAAAAAGCCTGGACACTTCAAAGCAAATTGCCCCTTGCTGAAAGGCAAATCTGCTGAAAAGAAGAAGAAGTTCAAAAGAGCTTTCATTGCTGAAGAAAAGAAGAAGCTTCAAGCAAAAATCGTTGCATTGTGCATTGAGACAAGCTCCGAGGACAGTGAGGATGAAAGTTCAGACACCGACAATGAGGAAGCCACTCTAGACGTGGAGATTGGCAAAGAAGTGTGTGGAATAGCTATGGAAGCTTATCCAGATGTGTCGAATTACGAATTCTGCCTCATGGCCGGTCAGGTAAATGATTCTACCTCTGACTCTGATTCAGAAAGTGAAGACGAGATTGACCTTGACAAGATTCAAGGAGAAATCGAAAGATTTGAGAAAACTCTCAGCAAACAGCAAGAAAAACTTCAACTTGCTGAAACTCTGACCAAGCAAACTACTGAAAAGTACGTTTTGCTGAAGAAAGAGACAGAACAAAAGGATGTTGAAATAAGGCGTCTTAAGAAGTTGATTGCTGAGGCTGCAGAGAAAAATTCTCAAATGGCATTAGAATTAGAAGAGTATCAGTCCTCAATTCTAAAGTTACTTGCTGAAATCCAAGAAATGAAAAAGATGAAAATCAATTTCAAATCTTATGTGGAAGCGAGTAACACGCTGACTGAACTAACTCTTATTTGAGAGATCCATCTCAGAAAGAAGGTTTAGGAGCAACGTGTGAAGGTGATAACGTAGAAATCTTGAGAAAAGATAAATCACCTATCTCATTTGTACGTGCTACTGATAGTAGTTCACCAGTGATCTATCAGTTTGGTCAAACTAAGGTTGCTGAAACATGCAATCAAGTACCTATGACCATAAAGCCCGCTGTTGCTGCTCAAAGTAACAAGACTTTAAAAGGAAAACAGGTTGCTGTGAAGCAAACTGGAAAGAAAAGAATGTCGTGAAGCATTCCGCCAAACAAGTTGCTGAAAAGCAAGTTGTTAAGTCTAAAGGCAAGATTACCAAAAGTAATCAGAAGTCCTTTGCTGACAAACCTGAATCAAGTAAGGTTGCTGATGCTAAAGCTCAGCATTCTCCAAAGAGTGGACTCGGTTTCAAAACCAAACAAAGTCAACTCTTTCATGAGTATAAGCAAAGTCAGCAAAGATACTTCAAAGAGATGAAGAAAACCAAGCCTAAGAGTTCTGAAAAGACTCCCAATGCTAGGACTAGAAGGAACCTTGCTAGAAAAGAACTTACTGAAAGGTATGTTCAGCAAAAAGGTCAACAGAGCAAGACACCACATCAGAAAGTGGATTTGACCAGCACGAGTCAAAAGTCTTTTAGCTCAAAACCTCCTAGTTCCTCAGCAAGTAGAAAACAAGTCAAAGTTGAAAAACTTCAGACTTGGGTTTCCACTGGACGCATTCTTGAACACGTTAATGGACATCCATCAATGGATAATTAACTTGTTTGCTCTTGATTGTGCAGACTGCAGCCACGGAGACAAACGATGCAATCTGGCACTTTGATAGTGGTTGTGGAAAGCACATGACGGGCAACAAGAATAACCTTATAAACTATAGACGGTGGTCTAAAGGTCCAACAATAAGGTTTGCTGGTGGAGGCTCCGGATCTAGAAAAGGCTATGGTGATGTGAAGTTGGGATGTATAACCATTTCTGGAGTTCTTTATGTCAAAAATCTTAAGTTTAACCTTTTCAGCATGAGTCAATTTGCTGACAAAGGATACTTCATCGAAATTAAAAGTGATGAATGTAAACTTGTAGATTTTGAGACTAAAAAGGTTATAATGACTGCAAGAAGATCAGGAGGATTGTACACCGTTGATTGGTCTTCAGCAAACGTTGAAAAATGCCTTGTCTCAGATCATGATTGCCTTGCTGAAAAAGCATGGTTATGGCATAAACGAACAAGTCATCTAAACTTCAAGACGCTGAATAAGCTGTCTAAAAAGGCACTTGTAGTTGGATTACCTAGGGTTACTTTTAAGAAGGATGGTGTTTGCAATGCATGTCAGCAAGGAAAGCAAACCAAATCCTCTTTTAAGAACAAGGCAGTACCGTCAACTACAAAACCTTTACAACTCTTGCACATGGACTTGTTTGAATCTTCTTCAACAAGCTATGCTGGTAAGAAGTATGGTCTAGTCGTGGTAGATGACTATTCAAGATTCACTTGGGTAGTATTCATCAAGCACAAATCTGAAACCAAGACTGAAATACCTAACTTGCTGAATAAGCTTGAAGTCATGAAAAATGACAAGGTAAGAGTCATAAGGACAGACCATGGTACTGAATTTGTAAACCAGTACATAACTGAATATTGTACCTCCAAAGGTATTCAACATCAGTTATCCTCAGTAAGGACACCACAGCAAAATGGTGTTGCTGAACGGAAGAATCGTACCCTGAAAGAAGCCGCAAGAACAATGCTTGCTGACACTGAGATAAGTGAGGCTTACTGGGTTGAAGCGATTAATACCGCCTGCTATACTCAGAATAGATGTTTGATTACTAAGGAATACAACAAAACTCCTTATGAATTGTTTGTTGGAAGACCTCCTAACATCACTCATCTAAGAGTATTTGGTTGTAAGTGTTTCGTTCTTAACAATGGTAGAGAATACCTAAGAACATTTCAACCAAAGGCAGACGAAGCGATATTTCTTGGCTACTCCTTGCATAGTAAAGCTTACAGAATTTACAACAAAAAGGCACAAAAGATTGAAGAATCTGTGCATGTTGTATTCTACGAAAAGACACAAGGTATGCCTGCTGAAGAAGAAATATCGGAATGTATGAAAAAGCTAATCATACATGAGCAAAGAACTGAATCTGATGCTAGGCAAATCAAGTCAATTGAACTAAATGATGATTCTGACAATGATCTCCTCCCCGAGTCATGACAAGATAAATATAGTTCACGACAAGGAATTTCCAGCAAAAGATGCGGTTGCTCCGGAAGTTGCTGAAATTATGCAATCTCCAGTGCCTGCTGATGAAATATCTCAACCCAGCAATGCTGAGCAAGCAGTTGCTGACGATCAAATCTCAGCAGAGACACAAATTCCCAGTAGTACTGAACAAGTACATACTGAAGAGTCACATGCTGATGAGCAAACATATCCTGATCCAACAAACAGAAAACTTGTTAATAAATGGATTAGAGATCATCCCTCTACGGATATGATTGGCGATATTAATAAACGCCAAGTGACTAGATCCAAAGCTACTCAAGGACTTGCTGAAGAAGCAACTGTCGTAGAAGTAGAATCTTTATTCTCTTGCTTTGTTTCAGAAATTGAACCTAAAACCATAGAAGAAGCTTTGAAGCATTCTGAATGGATAAAGGCAATGCAAGAAGAATTGGATCAATTTGAAAGAAACAAAGTCTGGAAACTTGTGCCACTTGCTGAAAATAAGAAAGCTATTGGTACAAAGTGGGTGTTCAGAAACAAGCTGAGCGAGTCTGGTGAAGTAACAAGAAACAAGCACGGTTAGTTGCTCAAGGTTACTGTCAGACTGAAGGATTGGACTATGATGAGTCTTACGCTCCAGTTGCAAGATTGGATGCAATTAGGCTTTTCTTGGCCTTTGCTGCTCACAATGACTTCATTGTTTACCAAATGGATGTTAAGAGTGCATTCTTAAATGGTGAACTTGCTGAAGAAGTCTACCTAGAACAACCCCCCGGCTTTGAACTTCCCTCAGAAACCAAGATGGTATATAAGCTTCAGAAAGCTGTATATGGTCTAAAGCAAGCACCAAGAGCATGGTATGATACCTTAGCTAAGTTCTTGCTGGAAAATGGTTTCAAGAAAGGTGAAGTTGACAAAACTCTTTTTACCATGAACCATGATGGTAAATTAATCTTAGTTCAAATTTATGTGGATGACATAATTTTTGGATCTAAGGACAAGCAACTTTGTGAGGATTTTGCCAAACTCATGACAAATAAGTTTGAAATGAGTATGATGGGAAAATTGAATTATTTCCTAGGGTTGCAAGTCAAGCAACTCAAAGATGGAATATTCATAAACCAAGCAAAGTATGTGAAAGAAATGCTCATAAAGTTTAGGATCAAAGAGGATGAAAAACCTGAAAAGATCCCTATGAGTGTTGGTACCAAATTGGGCTATACTAAAGAGGACAAAAGTGTTGAAGAATACAAGTATAGGAAGCTCATTGGTTCCTTGTTGTATTTAACAGCAAGTAGACCTGACATTCAGTATGCTGTTTGTGTGTGTGCAAGATTCCAATCGGATCCAAAAGAATCACACTACAAAAGGCAATTAAAATACTGAAATATGTTAAAGGTACAGTCAATGTTGGATTATGGTATCCAAAAGATTCTGGACTTGAATTGGTTGGCTATTCTGATACTGATCATGGTGGATCAACTCTTGATAGAAAAAGTACCTCTGGAACTTGTCAGTTTTTGGGTACTAGATTAATATCATGGTTCAGCAAGAAGCAAACGTGTGTCGCCAATTCATCTACAGAATCTGAATACATTGCAGCTGGTTGTTGCACAGCTCAAATCCTATGGATTCAGCAACAATTAAGAGATTATGGTATTTCTGCAAAGAAAACACCAATCTTTTGTGATAATACAAGTGCTATTGCAATTACGCAAAATCCTAAGTTTCACTCTAGGACCAAGCACATTGATATTAGACATCATTTCATTAGAGATCATGTGGAAAAAGGTGATATTGAGGTTGTGAAAGTAGGTACTGAAGATCAGCTTGCTGACATCTTTACCAAGCCCCTACCGGATAATAGGTTCGCAATGCTAAGGTATAACCTTGGATTGATTGAACTACCTCAATAAAGGATACACTTGGCAGAATGCTGAAACAGGTATTCAGCAAGCCAAAGTATTCCTGTCCAAAAGACCAAGTCACTGATTTCTTCTAAGAAATGATAAGTCACAACATGATTGCTGAAACAGGCATTCAACAAGTAATTCCTTCAAAACAGGTATTTGTTAGGAAACTTGATCACTTGCTGAGACAGGAACTCAGTAAGTGAAAGAACTTAAGGATTGCTGAGACGGGTACTTAGACAATCAAAAGATACTGAAACAGGTATTCAAGTATCAAAGGAATTTTCTGAAACGGGAATTCAGAAAAAGAGCAAAATCTCATCTCTCAGATTTTACCAAAGGATGTCTCAAATGCAAAAAGAATTTACTGATACGGGAAATCAGAAATATCTTTTAAACTTAGAAAATATGAGATATCTAAGTAAGGGGGAACTTTCAGCAAGTATCTAGATTGTTAATTCAAACTCGCTGAAAAGATTCTTGTCTATTTCAGCAAGCAATCTATCCCTTATTACTCGGTAAAATCAATTTGTGACGTTAAGCTGGCACAGATAAACTCGCAATAATCATGACATGAAATTCAATCGTGGCCATTGATTAAAAGGAGTTATTAATCTAACGGCTAACAAAACAAAGAGAGAGAGTGCTCTGACGGTTTTAGTTAGTGGGCCACTACGCATTCAATGCAAAGGCTCCACTATCTCCAGTGTTTCTCTGTTTTACCCTTGCTGAGAACTCAAATCGATTGAGTTTCTCACACACCAGAGACACTATATAAAGAAGGAGTTAGAGAAATGACAAAATTCTTTAACTCACATTTCCTTTCTCTGCAATTTCTAGCCTGAAACTACTGTACCTCCGATCAAAAAGCAAACTATCTTTTTCGTACACTTTCTTGCTCTATATAAAGAAATGGCTCCCAAGAGACAGTCATCTAAGTCCTCAAAATCGCAAAGGTTGACAGGGCTGAAACAGGCATTGCTCC
>CM051458.1:27229481-27265682 GCA_028274465.1 Plantago ovata
AGCTCAGACTATTTTGGATGAGAAGGCCGCAACAGAGAAAAGACATGAAGAGAACATGATGAATATTCAAAAAGAGTTAGCAACAATGAACTCTGATCAACAAGAAATCATCATGAAGTATAACAGTCTCAACACTCTTGCTGAAAATTGCAATGAGTTTTATTCTCTGCACATCACTCCGATGTTGCAATCCATGTCTAAGGGGGAAAAGAAGACTAGAAAAAGCAATCAAACCCCTCCTACTCCTGCTGATGTTGTGCCACTTCCACTAGAACCTCTTGCTGAAAGAGAGCAAAGTTCTAAAAGACAAGCAGAAACTGAGTTAAATTCAGCAAGTACCAAAAAGAGAAAAACCGCTGCTGAAACTCAAGATTTCTGTCACATTGAAAGTCATCACAATCTGAATGAAGATGATGAAGAAGATGATGACAATCAAACAATAGCTCAAGCCATAAGAGCTAGACCCTTAACAGCCATAACTCCGTCTGGCCACTCAAGGCATTTTTCGTCTGACTCTTCAGCAAGAGATCAAGACAATGCTAAAACAAGAAGAAGAAGGCAAAGACAGGAAGAGAAAAGGCTGGCCAACATTGCTATTGGCTCCGGCATTGAATATACAAAGACAAGCAATGATGAAACCACTCAGAATGTGATCAGAAACATTCATGGTTGCTGGATCTTAAAGCTGGAAGATTTGTTGGTAAATGAGTTCTTTCCTACAGCCTGTTTGAATCAAATGTTCAAATGGATTGAACTCAAGGTCCAAAAGAAGCAAAGGGAAGAATCCCTCCCAAGAAATATTGCTAAGAAATGGTTGAATCTTGAGGTTTATGTAAGAAGAGTTGCCATTGGTAAGACATTTAGACAAGAACCAGATATAGTCAAACCACCTGGCATCGCTTTCTATGCTGACCCGGTAACAAAGAAACCTAAGAAGAAACTTGGATTGATTCCTTATGAGTACTTCTATCTGACTGCTTAGGATCAAGAAGATGATCTTCTCTGGTTAAGAAAGATTCATCCAAGAAACATTTCAGATACACAACTTCTCCATGCCAGCAATTGGGGTATGCATTTGTGGGTTGTTAACTACATGGAAATGAATGCTGAAAAGCATCATCATACTGCCTGCAAAAATGCAAGAATTCTTCAACTACAAGTCCGTAGGCTACTGGAAAACTACGAAAAGGATTGTGTTGAATTCACTGCACTTGCTGAGAAGAGTGTAAGAGAGATTTTGAGAAAATCCTCTGAAAGAGCTTAAGTCCCTGCAATGGTTTTTCTTGTAAAAGTTTTTGTTTGCTGATTCCTTGTTATCTATGCTTTCTTGTAAACTTCCATTTGATAACTTTCAGCAATGAATTCTTTTTGACTCTTATTGGTTTTTGATTATGCAACTTACTTATGCTTACTGTTTATTTATTCAAGTATGCTTGCATTAATCATCTGATTTTTTCAACATCAGAAACCTCTAAAAGGGTAACAATTAATTTAGGAGTAATTATATGGTAAGGCTAGCCTTTCCTACCAACATGGAAAGGCCTGGTTTTTTATTGAAAAACCAGAAAACAAAACCGCTAGGCGGTTTTTCGCTCCGGTTTCTCGCTCAATTAAAAACCGACCTACTATATAAGCAACCAAAACCAGCGAGAAAAAGAAAAAATCTAAAAACACATAGTTGAACGTGAAACTGTGTGTTTTCACGTTTTTCTCTCTCTCTCTGCCGATCGAACAATCTCGCCGGAAATTTGACGGAATTTCACCGATCGGGGCTCGTTTTCACCGGATTGGAGCAGGAAAATCTCTGACGCACGTTGATAAGGTGAATTAACCAACAATTCTATTATTTCTATATGATTTTTCAATAGTATTTGATGATTTCTCCAATTTAGATCTATTTTTTCTGATCGGTTGTTGTTTTCCTGGATTTTTTGATGAATTCACTGTACGGAACATTCCGATTTAGCTGCTAGAATATTCGAATCTGCAAATCAACGATGGTGAAGAAGGAAGCTTCTCAGATCTGGAAATTATTGAATAAATTGAACCAGAGCAGCAAATCCGTACGTTACTATATACTTTTAAGCCTTCCTGTCCTGGTTTGATATTTATGTAGTATGTTTGTGCATATTTTCATTCGATAACACCGCGCTAAGGTTTTTAAACTATCGTGTTATGGTTTTAACCGACGTTGTTATAATATGTTTAAGCCTTTTTGTTGCTGGTTTTAAGTTTGTCTGCCATGTTTCTGGATTTTTTCATTGAATCACGTCGTGTTATGGTTTTTAATCTAAATTCCTGATAATTACCAGCTGTAAGCCTTGTTGTTATAGCTCTATGTTTGTGTAGTATATTTTTGCATTTTTTCATTGCATCACGTCGTGTTATGGTTTTAAGCAACATGGTTATAATATTTTACTTCTTCAGCATGCTATTCTAGAAGGATGCTCGTCGAATTTGCAATTAATTGAAGAAGTGCAACATGAGCAGCAATTCTGTAAGCTGGTGTACTTTAAGCCTTTTGTTATGATTTTAAGCTTCTACATTATATTGATTAAATAGTGTCATCCTATAGTGTTTAGTATGTATGGTGTACTGTTATGGAACCTTGTTATGACTTTAAGATATCATGTAATGATTCAAAGCAACATTTGATATGATTTTTTAGCGTGCATTATATTCAAATGCTATTGATACAGTTTTTAGTCATATTGGTGTCGTTTTAATTACTATTGTTATAGTGTTAACACCTTGTGGTATGGTTCTAAGCATGCTTGATATGGTTTATGTATTAAGTAGATTGTTAATGTTGTCTCATAGTTTTAAGATAGAATATATGGTGTGATTTTAAATCATGTTGTTGTTGTGGTTTTATTTTATGGGAACCAAAGCGGTTATCGGGTTGTTTACGTGTTAATCGTGCTTAAGTTTTGAGTAGGTCCATTGCCAAGTTCCTACTTCAAGGTCACTTCTGTTCATAGAAAAGATGAGGAGATAAATGTGGTGTATTTTGACATTGTTATAATATGTTTAGTTTGTCTAGTATGTTAGTGCATATTTTCATTTGATAACACCGTGCTATGGTTTTTAATATGACGTGTTATAGTTTTAATTGACATTGTTATAATATTTTTGGTTTGTCTAGTATGTCTTTCTGTTTTTTTTTTTCATTGGATAACAGCATGTTATGGTTTTTAATATGACATATGTTATGGTTTTAATCGACGTTGTTATAACATTTTCAGTTTGTCTAGTATATCTCTGCATTTTTTTCGTTTGATAATTAATTCCATGTTATGGTTGTTAATGTAACATGTTATATATGGTTTCTATTGACGTGATGTTAATTCAACATCGATTCTCTCTTTTTTTTTGCGTGTATGTACAGAATTTTACTGTGTGTTTTTGCGTATTTTGATGATTCTTCTTTGCTTTCCTGTTTTTCGATTGATTTACGTTCCAATTTGTTGATCAAACGTTCAGATTTCAGATACTTGTGAAATCCAATTTGAGATGTGGAAGTAATTGAAGAAATCGAACCTTAACAACAATTTCGTAAGCTCGTGGATACTTTTAATCCTTGTTGTTATGCATGATTCTAAGTTTGTGTAGTATATTTCTGCATTGTTTCATTGAATCAAATTGTGTTATGGTTTTTAATCTGCATAGTATACTTTTAATACCGGTTGTTAGGATGAATTCCAGTTTCTAAGATATTCTAATTGTTACAGTTTCTAGCGTACATACGGTCATAAGCTCTCCTAGTTATAACATTATGTTCTACTGTTATTCTTTTATACATCACATTTATAGGTTCGTAATTGGAAACATGTGATTCTAGCAACATTTTTATTGTATTTCACATTTTCAGCATGTTAATTGAACCTTTTACATTATTCTAATTGAAATCTAGTGTGGTTATAAGTTGCATCACTATGGTATTAAGGCATGTTGTTGTAATTTGAAGTTTTGATGCTATGGATTTTAGTAATATAAGTTATTATTTTCATGTCGTCAATTGGTATATTGTTTAGGTATACATTTATAATTTTAATTGGTCATGGTATGTTTTACGTGATCGTATTATTATGGTTTAAGCATGGAGATGAACAAAAAATTTAAAGAAATGCTTTTTTTTTTTCATAAACAAAAGGACGGAGATTCATAATTTTATCACCGCTACCTGTAGGTGAAGATGCTAGGCCGACTGCTATTTTCTGGAGAGATGGAATGACAAAGGATGACTTCAAGTATCAGAAACACCAATTTCGTTGCTTCAAAGATCACGAACAAGTTTACTCACGAGAAGCCAATTTCAAAGATCCAGATTCATTTTGCATAAGAAACACCACATGAACGCTTGTTGTAATTTTGTTACTTTGAGAATACTAGTTTTAAAAACTCCAATTGACTGAATGTTTCAGTCCTGACATGAATATAATGAAGCATTCAATTTTACACTTGTTGGCATGTTCTCATATATCTCATACAGCAATTGGTGTGTTATAAGTACCCTTGTTGGGGTTTTATGTATCCAAGTTTTGGTTTTAAGTACCCATTATGTTGTTGTTCTAAAAACTCAAATTAAGATTTTAATGGAGAACGGTTGTTGTAATTTTGTTGATTTGATAATACTAGATGTGGAAACATCAATTGACTAAATGTTTTAATCCTTACATGAATAAACTATTTAATGTTAAACTAGTTTATTGCATGATGTCTTGATTTTACGTTGCACCTTAAATAAAGTATAACAAAAGATCTTAGAAGTATAATATGACAAAATATATCATCAGTAACTCTTATGACAAACCCTTAAAACCGTAACATATATCTCTTATAACCAGTTGGTGTAGTTATTAGTATCCTTATTGTAGTTTTAAGTACGTACAATTGTGGTTTTAAGTATCCACTATTGTACTTCTAAGAAATCAATTAAGAATTTAGACAGAAAACTAAACTTCACCATACCATGCTTGCATGTTTAAACCACTTAAGACCATACACAAACTAATTATACAAGAGCAAAGACTAACTGTTAACATCACACATTGACACACTACTCGATCCAGAAATAACATCCAACACACACACTTGTCCAACAATCGCAAAATCTTCTATCTTAAAGTCATAACATCATATATATAAAAAACTATAACCAGAACATATAAGAGTTTCATATTAAACCATTGCTTTAAAACATACACAAACTAATTGTTCAAAAAGGCCAAAAGTAACTGCTCAAATTAGAAACTATTTCAAATAACATCCAGATAAAATAGTTTGTCCAGGACATTATACCCAACAGTCGAAGCATCTCGTATACTAAAACCATAACAAGACGTGTTAAAACTATAATGTATACCCTTAAAACCATAGAATCATTATTTAAAACAATAACCAGAACATACAATAGTATTATATTAAACCATTGCTTAAATATATACACGAACTAATTGTTCAAAAGGGCAAAAACTAATTGTTGATCAAAAACTACTTCAATAATATCCAACATAAACACTTTGCCCAGGACATTACAAATCCTACTTCTTGAGAATATTGTTGACTTTTGATGTAACTCGCCAATTATCAATCTCGCCAACTATCAATCTTTCATTCAATTGTCCTCAGCTCTATCATAATCCAAAACACCAGCAGTTGTACCAACAAACTTGGGCTTGCCTCTTCTTTGATCTTCTCTCCCTACATCGTTAATTTAGAAGCATCAACAACTGCAAAAAAATAAAACGTAAAATATCAGCAGAACTTTTAAAAGCACAATATTATACATTAAAATAAAAATATAACCCCTTAAAAATATAGCATGATCCCTTAAAACCATAAGAGTACACCGAAACCCTCTCAGCAACAAAACTAAAGTAGCAGAACTTTTAAAAGCACAATATTATACATTAAAACAAAAATATAACCCCTTAAAAATATAGCATGATCCCTTAAAACCATAAGAGTACACCGAAACCCTTTCAGCAACAAAACTAAAATAGCATAACATTACACCCACTTAAAAACTATAACATAAGACCTTAAAAGTATAATATCATCAACATCTAAAAATATAAAATCCCCGCTTCCATAACCCCTTAAAAGTATAACAAGATCCCTTTAACCATAACAATACGCCTTCACTCCTTCAGTTACAAAACTAAGGTACCATAACATTACACACCCTTAAAATCATAACAGACACACTTAAAATCATAAAACGACTTATGAAACTAACAACACCACAATTACGAAAGCATAAACATCACATAACCCTTAACTGTTAACAATATGCCTTAAAAACATAAAAGAATCCCTTAAAAAGCATAACACGATTTAAAGCAACATTTAAAATATTACAAAAAAAAAAAAAAAGCAGCGTGAATACTAAATTATCAGAAACACAAACAAGCTCAGAAACCAAAAACACATTGCAAATAATTACAGAGGAAACACACCATATCCATTATAAGCATACCAGAAACACTTAGTACTGAAAAAAATAATTCAACAACAGAAACTAAGTATAATAATAAGCATACCAGATACACTTAAAACAACACCAAAATCCATCGGAAACAACACCAAAAATATCTTATAAAGCATACCACAAACACTTAAAACTGTAACTTGAACCATAACATCACACAAACAGAGCATATAATAGAAAGAATACAATCACAAACACTTAAAAACACAACAAAAACAGATTCACAATATCAAAATCAACAACTAAACTAACATACCAGTAGTGGAAGAATCAACTCTCCGTCGTGAAAACTTCTTCAACGGATTAACAACGTCTGAAACACCAGAAGAACCCTTCCTCTTCGTCATGATTCAAATCCCTAGCTAGATCTGTGAAATCGGATCTGAGAAAAAACCAAATTCGGAACCCTAGATCTCACAAAATACATTGAGAACACTAAATCAAACACAAAGGTAGCATAAACGAAGAAAATATGAGAACAATCGGCGTGTTTCTTCGATCAATCGAAAAAGTTTGAGATTTAGAAGCAGGAGAAGAAGATGAGAATTTGCAGAGAGAAAAAAGGGAGTTCACACCGTAAACACGTTGATTATGTGTTTTCTGCGTGAATCGTTTTTTATATAAGCTACAGTGAACCGGGTTTTATAAAAAATCGAGCGGTTTAACCAACAACGAGTTTTTGACAAAACCAGTCACAAAACCACCGAGTTTTGCACAAAACCAGGCCTTTCCTTCGTATTAGGAAAGGCCGGCCTCCCCATAGACTTTAGCTTAATTTAGCCATGGATTGCTAACATCAAAAAGGGGGAAATTTGTTAGGAAACTTGTAATTTTGATGAGCAATTAACCATGCTAAATTAAGAACAGTCCAGTAACTAGTACTCTTAAGGTCCATAGGAATTTAGAATTTTAAGGACATTGTAAAAGAGGAACGTTTGCTGCTGACTTAGTTAGGTGTTAGATAAGTTTTTTCATTTGTGGATGACGTATCTTGTTTTCTGAAAAGAAAATGAGTTATTGACACATTTGTGTATGACGTATTTTATTTTCTGTAAAGAAAATAATTTATTGACACTGTAGCTTATGATGTATCTTATTTTCTGAAAAGAAAATAACCTATTGAAGCATTTGCTGAAGATATATTTTGTTTATTACAAACAAATTATTGAAGCAAATATAGAAACCGGTCAGAATCTTGAAGACTTTTTGAAGATCTGAAGACTTGAAGATTTCGAAGACTTGAAGACTTGAAGATTGCTAAAGACTGGTAAGGCACGTGTTGTTCAGAAAGTGGAATTTTCAGCAACAGCATTGCATAAGTGAAAATCTGAAAGACAGAGTAGGTTGTGCTTGCTGAAACTGAGAATGAACACTTGCTGATGAACATATGTGACCTCTTGCTGAATGTACGTGAATTTGCGCTCCAATGTTACTGTTTGAATTTTATTCAATAGAGCATTAAATGCAAAAGCATGCACGCGAAGGACATGAAGACTAGAAGACAAACAAAGTTGCTGCTGAAAGTACAAAAGCAAGATAGTGACATATTAAGGAACAAAAGCCTTAGGATTTGAAATTCAAACGGCTCCTTACTTGCACTATAAATAGAGGTCATCCGGCAAAGAGTTGAAGTGTGTCAACAACGTGATCAAACTCTCACTTGTGCTTAAAACTCACAAACCTTCAAACTCTCTTACTGCCATTGATCCGTTACAAGACTTAAAGCTTGAAAAAGCTACTTGTGAAGAAGTAGAACAAACTCGGCTAAGAAATTAGTTAAGTGTTCTTTCTTTCGAACAAGAACAAGTCTTCACACCAGAAACAATCAAACTTGTTTACTGCAAAGTATTCCAAGTTGTGTTTCTTAGATTACTTGTTGTAACTGAATAAGTTATAATTAAGTTATCTCACCCCAAAACTCTCTAACTGAAAATACACCCTTTCAGGCGTGATATTCAGGGGGAACTTAATCAAGCATAGTTTTGCTGATTATAAGTACCAAATTTGGTGGAGAACAAGGTTGAGTTCTCTAGTTTAGGTTGGAGACGAAGCAAGTGTGCTTTGGTTTCTGTTGAATCGCTTTAGATAGGAGATTGTAAGGAACCTCAATCATTTCTTAGTGGATTCAGTCCTAGAAAGGACAAAGTGGATTAGTTGGGAGATTACGCCACTCTCAGATACCACTCTAAAAGCGTTTGTGTGATTTACTTACTGCATTTAGCTTTCAGCAAATTATATCTGTTTGTACACAGTCACTCACATCACTTGCTGAAACACCTTACTTGCTGAAAAAGCACTTATTGTTTCAAAGACTTCCGCTCTCTGATTTTAAGTATCAGCAAACCGAGTTACTGGAAAGTAACTTACGATTGCTGAGAAAGTTAAGTATCAGCAACCTCATTACTGAAAAGTAATAAGTACTTGCTGAGAAAGTTTTAAACGACGAAAGTTTGAAAAGACTATTCACCCCCCCCCCCTCTAGTCTTTTCTTGTTGTTTAAAGGGACCAACAGATAAGCAGATGCTAAGTATTAAAACTATATGGAAGAGTAAGAAACTCCAAAATATTGTTTAGTGATAATATAATTGATTGAATATAATACACACAAATGGCCTTATATAGACTATATATATACATTGACGTGACAAACAAATAGAGACTACTACTAGTACTAGAAGACTCCTAAACTAATACTTCTTATAAAACATTAACTAAGTAATTAACTAACCATATATAAGAGGTCACGTATGAGTCCAATTGGTCTATCGTCGTCATTCGGCATCTTGGCTCGCGTATTTCTTCAAGAAAAGTTTGATTCGCGATCTCGATTCTTATTATTCCTGAAAACACTAATTTGTTCGACATGGACCATAAAATGTAGATACTTGACATATATAAGTAGCAAATTGAAAATGCTACACGAATTGTTCAACAACACGAAACCATAATTAAACTACATAACAACAAAAGCAGATCCAAATATACGAAAACTAAACATGATTAAGAAATCCATGTGCTATCGGGGCAATTTAGGCGGTAATATTCCCTCCCAAACTCCACCCCGAACTCCGCTAACAGTCTGATTGTAGCTTCAGCTTTTTCCTTTTCCTTGACAACAACATCAATCTGCTCATCAGAGAACTCCGCATCGCCCCCATTGGATATATCATCCGGCAGCATGTAGTACTCCCCATCGCTAGCAAGGTAATCCACATCTTGGAAGTAAACCTCCAGCCAAGCATTGTTCGTATAAGCACGAGAAAACATCACCTGCAGGTCATTGGTTGTCTTTATCGGAACTAGTTGACTGGTAAGTGATTGGAGGCCGTCATCCGTTGGCATACCAGGGGAGACATACCACACCCTCTTTGGCGTACCATTTAGCAGATCCATTTTCTTACCCACATGGAACAAGTCCATGAGGGTGAACTGGGAGCAGTCTACCTCGGTGAGCTCCGCAATCTTCACGTCGTTACCGTGATAAGCGACCTTGCCATTGGTGGCCTTATCAAACCTTCCTCCTCCAAAGATGCAGAGATTGACCCTGTATTGTTCCATTTCTGAAAAAATAAAAGGTATGTTAAATATGAAAACTGGTTGTAAAAAATGGTCATATGTATAAGCAGGAAGAAGGAAGCAGCATGGCACTCGAGCACATATCTTTAGAGAAGTTAATGGAACCGCAGATGGACTAACAAAAGAAGGAAGCATCAATTATGCAAATACAACCCTATTAAAACAAGAACCAAAACAGACCAAAGCGTGTTATTGTTTTAAGAGAACAGAGTTAGCTAGTTTTCACTTCACTGGTTTCCTTCCATATTTCATACCTTTCTGTAATTCATCTTATCCAATTCAATCTTGTAAATAAAGTTCAATTTCGATTGTAATCTTACCTTCTCATCAATGGAATATTGCAGTTTCTTTTAGATTCTATTTGTCAATAATGAACATTCAAATAGAAGTGACCATGGTTGAAAACAGTTTCATAAGAATGATAACTTAATAAATTTATGGTCTACTATACGGTTGATAACTATGTTCAAATTATTTTGCTTAGTGGAGTCAAGTGAAGAATCTACACTATTTAGCACGCACAATTTCCATATTATTAAGTAAAAAAATAAAATAAAATATTTAAGAACCAAAACACCAACAGTAAAAAATGCATACATTTCTTGAAATAACCAACAATGCGAGAAATTTCTAATTTATAACCATCAAATACAAATAATAATAATAATAATAATAATAATAATAATAATAATAATAATAATAATAATAGTAAAAACAAATTAATAATAATAATAATAATAATAATAATAATAATAATAATAATAATAATAATAATAATAATAATAATAATAATAATAATAATAATGATGATGATGATAAACAAAAGTCTAAACTATACCAAGGGTAAAAATGGCAAGGACGGGACTTAAATTAAACTCCCAAAAATCCAAACGGAACTCTCAAATAAAATTTAAAGAAAAACAAATTGTAGGCAGGAATATGAAGGGTCAGCCACCGATCTTCAACCCAATTCCCACTATGTAATCTGATTCAACTAATTATCACATGCAAGGCAAAATATATTTGGAAGATCAAATTTGACAGACAGATCATTCATTATTCACAGCATGCACAGTAAAGATTGCCCTGAAGAAGCTATGAACATATACAAAATAAAGAGATCAATGTAAATAAAAAAATTTAAAAGATTAAGGATCATACTGTGGGTAGACGCAAGCTTCTTTGCCTTGTGGAGTGACTCTGGATGAGTGGAAGAGAGTGAGAAACTAGAGAGAGAACCAGATAGGTGAAATGGTAATCAAAGAATGAATGTGAGAAGGTGAGAAGTCTTTGGCTTCACTATTTAGTTTTTATAAGCTCCACTTAAATTTCAATTTGCAAGTAAATACGGATGGATGGTACTAGTAGAGTATAGTAGTTGAGGAGCAATTAGAGGGTATATTTTGTGTGTGAGTTCCAATAAAATCGATTTGACATGCACAGATACATGATTACATGCTAGACCGATAAGTATGACTCTCTCCTTTCAGCTTTTTTTCTTTCTTTCTTTCTTTCTTTCTTTTATTTATTTATTTTTTTAATGTTTTTGTTACTTGTAGTTGTATCTCTAGTAGTATCTCATAATTGTATTAGAGTGTAGGATATATCATTTTTGCTAGATAATTTTTCTCTTGTTAAAATTCCATCATCAGGGATGGACGAGTATTAAGGGTTCAATCTCTTGTTCATCCTATTATCGAATAACATGTCCTTTAGGATTATAATCAATTTAATTAGCATCTACAATATTTAAGACGAAGTAGTAGATAAATATGTTTTAAGATCCCGTATCGGAGGCCATCTCGGACTACCTCCTAATTAGAAGGGTCAACCCGGGTCATCTCGGACATTTGTCTCGGAACAGATAAAGAATATGTAAAATCATTCGATGTATATAATAAATACTATACATATTTAATTATTTATCAACAAATGACATTGAAAATTCAAACATAAATGTCATATTAACTCATTGAAACCATAATAAAGTCATAGACTCATAGTAGTAGTACATCACTAGAACATTAAAATGATCCAATTTAAACGAACAAGCTAGTTCAAACTTCAAATATTACAATGATCCAAATAAACAAGTTCAAGGTTCAATCAAGTTCTTTTTTTTTTTTTAGTTCAAAATCCCGAGTCCGATATTTTCCTGATTTTTTGTGGTTTCGTCCCGCAAAGGGCAGCGAGTACCGGTTAAACCGGGTCAGCTCGTGTTGACACGACCAAATCCGGCCAAAAACTTGGAAAGGTCCCGGGTTCCGCCCGAGTTTTTGTGGTTTCGGCCCGCAGAGGGCACCGAATACTGATTAAACCGGGTCAGCTCGTGTTGACCCGGCCAAAAGGGAAAGTTTCTATTCCACTCAACAATTTTTTACTTCCTCCATTTCATTAATACTCCAACTTCCTAGGTTTTTATTTTAGGCGCTCTCAAACAGATTTCCTAATCCAAATATAGAAAGTTTTTCAACTCACTTATCAATTTTTTATTATTTCTCTCTCCTTCTTTATAACCACTGTTTCACACTCTATCATATTTTATCACCTTTTCACAATTAAATACTCATACAAATCAATGAAATAATTTTTACTCCGTACCATTTAGGAAGTAACTAAAGAAATGGAGGAAGTACGGAATATTATATTTCTCTCTCCTTCATTATCACCACATTATCATTCTCTCTTATATTTTACCCCCACTTACAATTTAATGTTCTTAAACCCTAAGAGCTCGTTTGGTTCTGAGTAGGAAAAGGAAAATGATTTTTTCCTAGGAAATCCGGTTCATAAATTGAAGTAGGAAAACAAGTAGGAAAAATAAGTGTTTTCCTTGTTTGGTTCATTAACCCTATTTAGGCGTGTTAGAGTAGTAAAAAATATTGGCAGTGGATTGTTTGAGGAGCTATGGCATTCGTTCGAATATGAAAAAGCATGTAATGATGGTAAAAATTCAGCTGCACGTAATTATGATGTGAAGGGATGTTTATCTGATTTTCTTTTGGCTGGTAATTATTAATGTTTACAATTAATGAAATTACAGATTGTATTCTTTTTAATTCTTGTACAATAAAACCATAAGAAAGTCTGTCTAATTAAAATGAAGTTGAATGTAGAATGTATCCCAAGCAGAACCAAAAATATTTTAATTCTACCATAATATTTACAAATTATGTTATCTCCATAGCTGGCTTAACATGGGGATTAATGTTTGATGTGTTAAGTATAGTTTTGTTGCTTCGGATCCATTAGGCGATTAGGTTGTCGAGAGTTTAAACTCCGGTTGCGGATATAGAAGTGAACTACTACCATTCTAGATAAGATCATGCGTCACGTATTTTTGTTAATAAGGAATATCGTTCTACACAAAACTTATAAAAGTTCAGTACCATTAAATGTTACAAATTGCATTTGTATGATTTACAGTCTTGCTTAGTATACAGTGTTATAATTTCGTGGACATTTGATCATGTAAAACCATACCAAACAATTTTATTTTGTGACTTAGCCAGCATTTTTAAACTTGATTGACATGAGAATAGAATACGTAAAGTCTTGTTACTACATTAGGCTAACTTAATCTTTTTAATTTAAATAGTTCTACTTTATTGGGTCTTTGTATCTTGTTGACAAAATTAATTTATTATTGCAATGCACCTTTACTGTAGGAATAGGCTATTAATAGATTTTCTTACGGTACTTGGATTCTTGCTCACATTAAGCTTCTTTTTTGTTTTTTTAGTATCCGTTTTTATTTATTTAGGTTCTAGCCAAAACTTTAAATAATATGAAGATACTCATAATAGCTACTAAAAAATTCAAGTAAAATACTAAAGTGGATCTGACAATAACGTATGGTGATTGATGACTTGATGTGATGATGTATAGGAATCTCTGTATATTCATGTCCTAATGCATGGTTTGTTTGGAAGTAATAGGGGTCGTGTATACTCAAAACTAGTGGCATGAATTATACTTCTAGTTGTTTAACAAGGTGATTTTAAGAGTTTTCATTAGTAGCATATGTTATAGTTGCTGGCCTAGATGTGCGGTGAATAAAGATTTGTGGGATTGGTTAATTATTTAGAGTTGTCTTCAATTACCAGTGCCTATTTAGGCTTCTCTTTCCTGTTTTGTTTGGCCTCTTGTTCAAGGTCAGCAATTCGGTATGTTGTACAGTGTATAATCTTGAGTATATCTTATACTCTTTATGGAATAAACAAATTTAGCCGTTTCCAAAAAAAAAATTTAAGAGTTGTAGTTTGACTCCAAATCCTTGTTATATATTACTACCAAGTAAAATACTCCCACATCCGCAATTCCATACTCTAATACAAATAGACACCAAACAATTCCGTTCTCTAAATGTTTTAGCAGGGATATGGCCATATGGGCCTGATAACATGTAGAGATAGAGATGTAAAATCAATTAATTTAATTTGATGGCAGGATAACATATAATAATATATTAAATTTAAATAATATATTTCGATAAATACACAAATTTGTAGTAATAAATTTTAAAAATAGCTTTAAACAATTAGTAGTAATATTCCGATGGATAATTTTATGAACAATGTATTAGATATCGACTTTTAGACGAATTAAAATTCAATTATACTTTATCACGCGGGTACCGCGTGTCAATTTACTAGTAGCTTATTAAATTTTGGACTAAATAAATAAGATTATTCAACTTTAAAAAATATATTAACAAGCATATTATTCGTCTGAAGTATATGTTACTAGGAACCGCATCACACGCTACGCGTGTGAAGCGTAATCTTGTAAAATATTATTATTTTATTAAATAATATATTGAAATAAATGGAGTGAATATATAATCTTCACATACATAATGACTTCAAACATAATAAAAAAAATTAACTAATTGAGTAATTAAACTTAATATAAATGGTGTGCTATAAATGTATATATTTTTTGTAGTTATGCAATTAATAGTTTTGAATTGAACTATATTATAATTAGACATACGAAATGTGTTACATTTATTATTGGACGGAGGAAGTATGTTTTTTTTATAAGAACATGTAACGCCCGACTAAAATAAATTAAAAAAAAAATAATAATAATAATAAAATAAAAATAAATAAATAAAATAAAATAAAATAAATAAATAAATAAGCATTTGCATGCGAATTCTTTACAACTTAACAATGTGTATTATCGAACATTTGAATTAGTCGTAACTACTAGCAAATTAGCTTCTTATTCTAAGTAATATTTTGTCACATGTTTTAATATTTATTTAATTATTTTCACTCTTCTTAAACAAGCTACTACTAGTAAAAAAGATAAGTATAAGATTTAAAACCAAAGAAAAATTGAACAAGTGTGTGTTTGTGGAGTGAAAAACGTGGCTCATGGGGTTACACAAATCATCTTAAATCATCATTAACTAAGATATTCACCTACTATAAATAGGTCATTTTTGTTGTAATTTTTCATCAATAACCACGATCACAATTCACAATAGTTGAATGACACGCGGTACCCACGTGAAAATAAAAATGATTAGGATGCACATTATTGACAAAGTCAATTTAAATAGAACAAAACTCTAATTTTAGTATATATGTGAACAACCGGATATAATGAGTTGAGGGAGAGATTTGTGGTAACTGCTAATTTGGGACTAATAACTGTAACTAAGAATTAAGATATTTTGTCCCTAATTATTTACACTGAGCACCCTATTTTTTCTTCACTTGTAAAGATCATCTATTCAAGCTAGTCCAATGTGAAAGTGGTCTTGTGAAATTAAATTTGGTTTATGAAGAAGAAGACGTAACAGGTACAATTTCATAAATATATAAAGTCACTTGATTAACAGTTACAATGAATGATCCTGGAAGGAGAAATTTTTGGAGATGGCTAGTAGTGGTAGTGGTGAACTGGTGATTTCGAACTGATTTACTTCCTAAATTTAAGCTGATAAAAAAATCTACTTAAAATCTCAACGTTAGTTATTTCTCTCACCTCCAATCGAGCTCGAGGAGCTTGGTGATTATTTAATTGAGAACACAATTGATGATCAAATGGATGAAGCTTATAGGCAGGCAAGGAGAACTTATCAGAACAAAAAGGCTTTGGGCAGGGATGTTATGTAGTAAAAAATACGGAGTATTTAGAAGTATTAATATAGGAGCTTATATTCATTGTAATTGAGTTACATTATTTTGTATAAACAATACTGAAAAATAGAAGCAAAGAAATGAATATAAACTTAGCCAAATAAATGAAGAAGTTGTTTACATTATGTTTAATCTTCCCATTTGACTTAGGTCAATTAAGATAAGATATCAATATTTTAATAACAAATCATGATAGATGGAAGTGAGAGAGGAGTAATTAGAGGGTATATTTTGTGTTTGAGTTCCAATAAAATCGATTTGACATGCATAGATACATGATTACATGCTAGACCGATAAGCCTGAGTCTCTCCTTTCAGCTTATTTTCGTTCTTTCTTTCTTTCTTTTATTTATTTATTTTTTTAATGTTTTTTTACTTGTAGTTGTATCTCTAGTAGTATCTCATAATTGTATTAGAGTGTAGGATATGTCATTTTTGCTAGATAATTTTTCTCTTGTTAAAATTCCATCATCAGGGATGGACGAGTATTAAGGGTTCAATCTCTTGTTCATCCTGTTATCGAATAACATGTCCTTTAGGATTATAATCAATTTAATTAGCATCTACAATGTTTAAGACGAAGTAGTTGATAAATATGTTTAAGATCTCGTATCGGAGGCCATCTCGAACTACCTCCTAATTAGAAGGGTCAACCCGGGTCATCTCGGACATTTGTCTCGGAACAGATAAAGAATATGTAAAATCATACGATGTATATACTAAATACTATAAATATTTAATTATTTATCAACAAATGACATTGAAAATTCAAATATAAATGTCATATTAACTCATTGAAACCATAATAAAGTCATAGACTCATAGTAGTAGTACATCACTAGAACATTAAAATGATCCAATTTAAACGAACAAGCTAGTTCAAACTTCAAATATTACAATGATCCAAATAAACAAGTTCAAGGTTCAATCAAGTTCTTTTTTTTTTTAGTTCAAAATCCCGAGTCCGATATTTTTCCGATTTTTTTTGGTTTCGTCCCGCAAAGGGCACCGAGTACCGGTTAAACCGGGTCAGCTCGTGTTGACACGACCAAATCCGGCCAAAAACTTGGAAAGGTCCCGGGTTCCGCCCGAGTTTTTGTGGTTTCGGCCCGCAGAGGGCACCGAATACTGATTAAACCGGGTCAGCTCGTGTTGACCCGGCCAAAAGGGAAAGTTTCTATTCCACTCAACAATTTTTTACTTCCTCCATTTCATTAATACTCCAACTTCCTAGGTTTCTATTTTAGGCGCTCTCAAACAAATTTCCTAATCAAAATATAGAAAGTTTTTCAACCCACTTATCAATTTTTTATTATTTCTCTCTCCTTCTTTATAACCATTGTTTCACTCTCTATCATACTTTATCACCCTTTCACAATTAAATACTCATACAAATCAATGAAATAGTAATTTTTACTCCGTACCATTTAGGAAGTAACTAAAGAAATGGAGGAAGTACGGAGTATTATATTTCTCTCTCCTTCCTTATCACCACATTATCATTCTCTCTTATATTTTAACTAAGATATTCACCTACTATAAATAGGTCATTGTTCTTGTAATTTTTCATCAATAACCACGATCACGATTCACACTACATGCACAAAAAATGTCTCCCCATAACAAACATCCTATATTTAGCCATACACACTATCAATTAGCCAAAGTCTTTTAAATCCTACATAATCCTTGGCAGATCAGTCAAGCCAAGGACCATAAGGGGTGAGTAATTTCTTATCTTCTTCCAACTACCAGCCTTCAATTCATTGATATACTGCATGCTACTGTTTATTTTCCTCTTTGATGATAGTGTTTGAATGACCTTACCTTAATAGGGCTCTGGATTATAACTTTTTGTACACTTTTAGGAAAACTGGATGGCATTGGTTGATATCCTCAGAATATCTTGATTGTTCTGATTTCTGTTTTGATATGAACATTGAAGTTTGCCTAACAAGATGGACCCTTGCCATCTTCTTTTTATTTTATTTTTTAATTGAAAATGTAGGGTAATCATTACTTTTCTTAATTAATGTGCATTAGCCTAAAATTTCAATTAATTAAATATGCAGGTCAAATTCTATTTTCAATTGGTTAGACTGAGGTGTCATAACACTAGAGGTCATAGGTTCAATTCTCGCCAAGTGCGGGATTATTTATAGTTTATTACTAGCTTTGTAATAGTTCGATTATTAAAAAAAAAGGTCAAATTCTATTTTGTCTACTACTTCACTCCATGAAGTCTCTCCACACACGTACTTCACTTGTCACTTATGAAAAAGCTTATCAGGGAAGAGTGGAACAGAAAAAGACAGTAAAAGAAGCATGTGATGAAAATGTGTTTTTTTTTCTTTTTCTCTCTCTCTTTTTTTTTTTTTTATAATAATGAGATATATTGGATAAATTGGGTTAAGCGATTTTTAGGTTACATCAATGAATTTTTTTTAAGAGCACGAATGAATTCATCAGGCCCTTCATCTCTTGAAGGACGTTAATTGATTGGCAAAGGCGCTACTGCTTTCAAATGTTTAATAATCTGTAGGGGGAGATCTTTAAATTTTGTGGCTATGTATATTGTGATAGCATGGAGGATCACAACTTTGATAGCATGGATGCTAGTTTCTTCTAACAGGATCATTGGTTGTAATTCTAAACCATAAAACACCGAAATCCATTATAACTAGGAAACAAGAAAATGCATAATTTGTATATTAGTACATACCATGCAATTCCAGAAAACACAAACGTTTTAAAGTAGATTAAGAAGACTATAGTTCACATATTACAGACCAAAACATTTAAAAAAACTTGTCCCATATTTGTAGAAATTAAAACAAGATACGTAGCCACTGAAGCCCCGATCCACGTTTCTCAGTCGGTCATAGACACATAAGGCCAGATCCTCGCTGCTTCAAGTCGCTTGCGGTTATAAGGCGAAACCTGGTCGACCGTTTGCTGGATATGAGCGGCATGATCATACAAGTTCTCCATCCCTTCAAAAGGTCTATGAAACTTCAGAGGGAATGGCACTTTGTAAATGACGTGATCATCCGGGCCGATCATTTCCTCAATCGATTGCAGATAAACTCGACCCCAATTAGTCCCAGCAGCTCTGCAATTAGCAATCATCTCCCGAAATTGTGTAGCAGTATGGAGGGGCTTGATACAGTTTGGCGAAGTGGACCCATATTCTTCGTACCAGATGCGGCATGGATTATGATTGCCTTCATCCTGCTCCTTGAGAACCATCTGCAGTAGTCTAGCCACTTTGAAAGTTTGAGGATCAACATTGTGGATGAAAAATTTCCTACCACCACTGTACGACACTAATTTGAGGACATCATCCATAAACAAGCCCTGATGTCTTACGACTAATTGAAACAAATCAGGGGATTGAGCTGCAAAAAAGAAGCAGCAACTACATTAGTACAATTTAAACACTTATAGATCTGTATGAATTTGATGCTCATAATTTAAATTCTATAGCAAATTTGTCTTATACAGGAAAAAGGTTAAAGGCAAGGGTTGTTCTTACAAATCTCCGATGAATACTTGACCAGTTTTTGCTTCAGAAATGACTCATTGTTAGAGCCTTGACTTGTGGCCATGGAGACGGGTTCCACGCTATTGTCTGCAGTCGAATTGTCACTGGAAGACATTTTATCAGAGATGGACCTTTCAACTTCTTTGCACTAAAAATTCAAGAGACAAAGAGTAGATGAGAGTTAGTGGTGACTATAAATGTGGTGAAAAACAGTGATTTAGAATGATTGCTAGAAGATATATTTCACCACGTGGATGACAAACCAAAGCTGTAAAATTAATGTTTCTAAGAAACCATTGAATAAAGTCTCAAGTATGAACTAGAAAGTCTAAGTGCATATATTGTTGTGTGTAACATATTGTAAGTACAGTTCTTTTCTCATTTATGTAAAGATCCTTGGAATGAAATGGACGTGAAATAAAATCTTTTTATGGATGAAGTTTAGACCAAGATCTTATTTCCAGTAAACTTGTAGTGCATTGAGCTATAGTATTGGTGCAACTTTTAAAACTATTAAAATGTCCAAACAATGAACTAGGTTGGTCCGTATAATCATCTATTTATTTGTTTTAATGTTTAAAACATCAAATATTGAATTAGTAACCAACTTAACGCATTCATTTGGGCAAATATACATCTCCTCAATGCCATAATTACAACCTGCAGGGATTAATCCCATCATCACTTGCTTTTTCATATTCCAATACCTGCATTACTCCTAAACAATTTTCAACCAATCAGCTTCATTTCTTCTTTACTCACTTCACACTCTTAACTCCAACTAGCAATACTAAATCTTAGAGCATTCACAATAGTCTCTCTATAAAAATTTCCCTAAAATCGTTTTAAACTCAACCCCTATAATATTTTGAGTACTACGTATTTAACAATTTACTAATCCGAGATTTCCTTTTAGTGATTTAATTTAAATATAAATAATAATTTTAATAACCACATATTCTAAATATAGTATATAAATTAATGATTAATGCACAAAAATATGATTTAGGCATGCACAAGTGTAGGCATATAAAGAGAGTGACGGACCGAAAGAGTGTTCCCGATTTATTTAGGTGGTTGATAGATAACGCGGAAGCATAAAAGATAAAAACAATTCTTTTTATCGAAGCGCCAAAGCGAGGATCAGTAATGGTTCCCCATTTACCCCCGTGGTAAATGGGGAACCACGGGGAGAAGCTACTAGAATCCCCTACAGTAGTACATGGCAAACAAGCCATCAAAACGAAGCAAAGCGTCAAACGCATACAGGCAAAGGCAATGCGTCTGTTTTATCATAAACTGGAATAATAATAATAATAATAAAACCTAACCTAAGCGACTCTTTAAATATAATCAAAACCACCAATGAGGTCAAGCTCAATTGGTTAGACTGAGGTGTCATGACACTAGAGGTCATAGGTTCAATTCTCGTCAAGTGCGGGATTTAAAAAAAAAATATAATCAAAACCCAATCAAGGACCTAGAAACAATAAACCAAAATATAACTTTAATAAATATAAAATAAAGACACCAAAACAATAATATAGCAATTAGGCCCGCTGCCTAATTCATGTTCTCCATCAGTGGTCCATACAAGGTTTAGGGAATCTGATTTTGTTAATATTCTAACACGTATTTTGATTTTTTGCCAATATTTAAGCAAAAAAATACTGTGAATGGTCCACCCCACCAAAAAAAAACCCTCCTAGCCCTGAGACGGGTGGCCATGCACTGTGTGAACCGAACCGAACCCATTAGGACCATTATGTGAACCGAACCGCCTAGTAATAAAAAATGGTTAAGAAAAAAAAACAAAGAGCCCATTCATAAAGTCACTGGCCAAATCTCGTCCCAATCATCTACGCTCTCCGTCATTCCGCCTCAAAACAGTCGATCATTCAAACCTCGGCAGCGCTTTCAGGGTTTTGGTGATCAACCGCCTCTTTTTTATTTTTAATTTTTAATTTAACTCTCCGTCGTTATACTTTTGGTCAAATACATTTGTATTTCCAATTGTCGATTCAAATTGTGAGTACACATTAGGTTAGTGATGTTGGATTGTTAATCGATATGCTTGAATCGAAGTTTGTTTATGTAATTGTTCCCCATCATGCTTCTTAGAAAGTGTGATTGTGTGCGCGCGTGTCCAGATTGTTTGATTAACAGTGCTTTCAGACTTAGAATCGGTGCATTCTATTCATGTTACTCGAATCGGTTAACAATTTGTTTTGTTTTTTTGTATATGTTCAGTTCATTCATTGATGCTTCTTATTTGAAATAGGTTACACCAAGTTTGCAGACCTAATAGTCCAAAGTATTCTCTCAATACCAAAGTTAGTGATGTAAGTATTTTGATTGTCAACAGTATTTTGCATGGTTATTGTATTGTTTCTGTTACACTCTAATCAAATTCTCATTTTTTCATGTGTTAATTTTGTAGGGAGAGCAGTCATAATCATGTGTATCCAACAAAACCCAATGATACACACCTTACCAAACGGGCTAGGCAGGTAACGGATGTACACCCGACAACCCCGGCAAAAAAACCTACACCACAGCCCCCCAAGGCTCGGATAATTAGGGAGAGTCGCAAATCCAACTCGTCTTCGTCATCAGACAAGGTGGCAGGTCATGTTTTTATTTCGAAAGCAATTAGTACCGTGAATCTTATATGTTCTCATTTGTTACAATCACGATGAATAGGTAACGTATTGTACACGGATGAGTATTACGCAACTGTCAACGCTGAACACCAAAGTTAAAGATAGACTAGCAGAGGTCTTTAAGGGGAGTTGTTTTGAAGGTATAACCAAGATTAACTTTGAAAAACACCACAGGGACCTGGTGCATTGGTTAATTCGAAATTATAATCCAGTTGCATGTGTCTTGAGAGTCAATGACCTGACGTTTCATGTCACTGATGCTTTGGTTGGAAGCGCCCTAGGGGTTCCATCAACAGGGCAGGAAATCATCATAGATGAAACTGACAAAACTGGTTATGAAAATTTCAGTAGTCATTTCAGTTTTAACCAATACGATAGGGTAGTTATGAGCGATTTACGCAGAGTTTTGAAGCAAGGTGGTCAAAATGATCAAGTGTTCGAGTTGCAGTACCTTGTATATGCTTTTGGAGTGTTACTATTTTCGGAGATGTCCCTTCATTTACATTGCAAATTTCTAAACCTCCTGGTTGATATGGAGAACTTACATAAAAAGAATTGGGCAAAGTTGATAAGAGAGACAACGAACGAAGCCGTGGCCGCATATAAAAAAAAACAACCTATATGACTGCATGCCCATTTCTGTTGGAGGTACAATCAAATTTCTTTGACACCTGCCATTTGTCTGATTATTTAGCATGATGGGATCGTGAATTATGTTGTCAGGTCCTCTTCTTTTCACTGGTGTCTCCATCTAAATCGAGAGGGCATAAGGTATGCCTCTCGAGTGACATGCCGTACGTTGAACAGCTCACTAGGAAATTAGTCCGTGGCATCATGCATGACTTTAAGCAATCTTCCGAACAATTGTACAAGGATCCAAAGGTCATAACCTTTCTTGCTGTAGTAGTAAATTCATATACAGTGATTTTCTCATGTTTCTGTTTTTAATTGTTTAACTACAAGAGCTCAACATTTTTTCTAAGACTCTTTTAAATGTTTCAGGCTTGCGTGGTGAACGGGGCAACCACTAACTCTGTAATCAGGGATCAGTCCGACCCAGAGGCAGAGGGAGAAGGCATATCGATTTCCAACGTACGTTGCGCGGAAGACGGAGATTCGGATGAAGACCAAACTACGTCTGATAGATACGAAGATTCGGATAACAGGTCTAAGAGGTCCAGGAATGATATGCACTTTGTCCCCCCTGCAATGGGCACGCGAGATCCGCAACAGACTGTGGATGAGCTTGCAGATATCATATGGCCAAATTCTATTAAAGGCTTGCAGTTGGGAGATACGATCGAGACAAAGTTGGAGAAAATGAAAGAGAATCTGGAGGACATGCCACGCTTGGCTGCGGCAGCAACAAGAGATACTATCAAAGAAGGCTTGACTGGTACTCTGCGGAACCAATGCAATAAAAACTAGTCAGAGTACAGCGACTGTGTGATTGGGCAACAGGGAAAGCCCAATGGTAAGAATGTGTTAGGAAACTTGTAATTTTGATGAGCAATTAACCATGCTAAATTAAGAACAGTCCAGTAACTAGTACTCTTAAGGTCCATAGGAATTTAGAGTTTTAAGGACATTGTAAAAGAGGAACGTTTGCTGATGACTTAGTTAGGTATTAGATAAGTTATTTCTTTTGCGTATGATGTATTTTATTTTCTGAAAAGAAAATATCTTATTGATGCTTAGCTTTAATGAATCTTATTTTCTGAAAAGAAAATAACCTATTGAAGCATTTTCTGAAGATATATTTTATTTATTACAAGCAAATTATTGAAGCAAATAAGAAACCGGTTTGAATCTTGAAGACTTCTGAAGAATTGAAGACTTGAAGACTTGAAGACTTGAAGATTGCTGAAGACTGGTAAGGCACGTGTTTACTCAGAAAGTAGAATGTTCAGCAACAGCATTGCATAAGTGAAAATCTGAAAGACAGAGTAGGTTGTGCTTGTTGAAACTAAGACTGAACACTTGCTGATGAACATATGTGACCTCTTGCTGAATGTACGAGAATTTGCGCTCCAAAGTTACTGTTTGAATTCTATTCAAATGTGCATTTAATGCAAAGCTTACACGCAAAGGACATGAAGACTAGAAGACAAACAAAGTCGCTGCTGAAAGTACAAAAGCAAGATAGTGACATGTTAAGGAGCAAAAGCCTTAGGATTTGAAATTCAAACGGCTCCTTACTTGCACTATAAATAGAGGTCATCCGGCAAAGAGTTGAAGTGTGTCAACAACGTGATCAAACTCTCACTTGTGCTTAAAAACTCACATACCTTCAAGCACTCTTACTGCCATTGATCCATTCCAAGACTTAAAGCTTGAAAAAGCTACTTGTGAAAAAGTAGAACAAACTCGGCTAAGAAATTAGTTAAGTGTTCTTTCTTTCGAACAAGAACGAGTCTTGACACCAGAAACAATCAAACTTGTTTACTGCAAAGTATTCCAAGTTGTGTTTCTTAGATTACTTGTTGTAACTGAATAAGTTATAATTAAGTCATCTCACCCCAAAACTCTCTAACTGAAAATACACCCTTTCAGGCGTGATATTCAGGGGGAACTTAATCGAGCATAGTTTTGCTGATTAAAAGTACCAAGTTTGGTGGAGAACAAGGTTGAGTTCTCTAGTTTAGGTTGGAGACAAAGCAAGTACGCTTTGGTTTCTGTTGAATCGCTTTAGATAGGAGATTGTAAGGAACCTCAATCATAACTTAGTGGATTCAGTCCTAGAAAGGACAAAGTGGATTAGTTGAAGATTACGCCACTCTCAGATACCACTATAAAAGCGTTTGTGTGATTTACTTACTGCATTTAGCTTTTAGCAAATTATATTTGTTTGTACACAGTCACTCACTTCACTTGCTGAAAACTCTTTACTTGCTGAAAGAGCACTTATTGTTTCAAAGACTTCCGCTCTCTGATTTTAAGTATCAGCAAACCAAGCTACTGAAAAGTAACTTACGCTTGCTGAGAAAGTTAAGTATCAGCAACCTCATTACTGAAAAGTAATAAGTACTTGCTGAGAAAGTTTTTAAACGACGAAAGTTTGAAAAGACTATTCACCCCCCCCCCCTCTAGTCTTTTCTTGTTGTTTAAAGGGACCAACAAGTGGTATCAGAGCAGGAGGTTCTTTAGTCTTCTGCACTGAACCTAGATGCCCTTAAGTGCTTTCCGTAAATCACTCTCACTTGATCAGTTTGGTAGTGCTTTGCTGACAGGATGTCTTTAGGAGATGCTCCCTTGCTGAAGCTGGAAAATTACGAGAAATGGCGAAACAACATGATGCTACATCTTGAGGCCATTAGTGATGAGATGGTAACCGTCATTAATGATGGACCTATCAAGATCACTAAGATTGAAAGGAGTTTCCCTCACAAGACCACTGAAGCTGGGATGGAAACCATCCTTGGCGAACCATCAGATACTGTTGTGCCAAAACCAAGAGAGGAGTGGACCTCTGACGAAGCCAAGAGATTCCGTCTTGATGGCCAAGCAAGAAATATCATCATCAGATCAACTCCGGATACCATACAGTGCAAACTGTGGGGTGCTAAGACTGCAAAGGAAGCTTGGAAAATGGTTCAAGATCTTTGTGCTGGATCTGACAAGACCAAGGAAAACAAACTTGAAGTACTTAAGCTAAAGTTTCAAAACTTTAAGCAAGGTGCTAACGAGTCACTGGAAGACTTGGACTTCAGATTCACAACTCTTGTTAGTGAAATGGCAGCGCTGGGTGTTGGAAATTTTTATTCAGATTCTAAGAAAGTGAAAACTATCATCAGGAGTTTGAATCAAGAATGGATCCATACTCAGAATTTCTATTACAATCAAGGAATGCCTGACATTACACCAACTGAGTTGTTCTCTCATCTTGCTACTGTCAACTATGAGACAAAGCAAAGAGAAAATGTGTTTGCTGAAAAATCGCAAAACATTGCTCTTGCTGCAAAGCCGTCATCTTCTGAAAAGAAGAATGATAAAGAGCCTGCTGATGAAAATGCTTTAGTTGTTAAAAACATGAAGAAATTCATCAGTAAGGAACTTGAAAGGCGAAAAGCAAAAGAGAAGCTGAAAAAGCATCTTGGTAATAACTACCATAAGTACAAGAATGATACTAGCTCGCTGAACAAGCAAGCTCAGCAAGCTACATCATCAGAAGAGCCAGCAGTTGGAAATGATCTATGTTTTTACTGCAAAAAGCCTGGACACTTCAAAGCAAATTGCCCCTTGCTGAAAGGCAAATCTGCTGAAAAGAAGAAGAAGTTCAAAAGAGCTTTCATTGCTGAAGAAAAGAAGAAGCTTCAAGCAAAAATCGATGCATTATGCATTGAGACAAGCTCCGAGGACAGTGAGGATGAAAGTTCAGACACCGACGATGAGGAAGCCACTCTAGACGTAGAGATTGGCAAAGAAGTGTGTGGAATAGCTATGGAAGCTTATCCAGACGTGTCGAACTACGAATTCTGCCTCATGGCCGGTCAGGTAAATGATTCTACCTCTGACTCTGATTCAGAAAGTGAAGACGAGATTGACCTTGACAAGATTCAAGGAGAAATCGAAAGATTTGAGAAAACTCTCAGCAAACAGCAAGAGAAACTTCAATTTCCTGAAACTCTGACCAAGCAAACTACTGAAAAGTATGTTTTGCTGAAGGAAGAGACAGAAGAAAAGGATGCTGAAATAAGGCGTCTTAAGAAGTTGATTGCTGAGGCTGCAGAGAAGAATTCTCAAATGGCATTAGAATTGGAAGAATATCAGTCCTCAATTCTAAAGTTACTTGCTGAAATCCAAGAGATGAAAAAGATGAAAATCAATTTCAAATCCTATGTGGAAGCAAGTAATACGCTGACTGAACTAAACTCTTACTTGAGAGATCCATCTCAGAAAGAAGGTTTAGGAGCAACGTGTGAAGGTGATAACGTAGAAATCTTGAGAAAAGATAAATCACCTATCTCCTTTGTACGTGCTACTGATAGTAGTCCACCAGTGATCTATCAGTTTGGTCAAACTAAGGTTGCTGAAACATGCAATCAAGTACCTATGACCATAAAGCCCGCTGTTGCTACTCAAAGTAACAAGACTTTAAAAGGAAAACAGGTTGCTGAGAAGCAAACTGGAAAGAAAAAGAATGCCGTGAAGCATTCCACCAAACAAGTTGCTGAAAAGCAAGTTGTTAAGACTAAAGGCAAGATTACCAAAAGTAATCAGAAGTCCTTTGCTGACAAACCTGAATCAAGTAAGGTTGCTGAAGCTAAAGCTCAGCATTCTCCAAAGAGTGGACTCGGTTTCAAAACCAAGCAAAGTCAACTCTTTCATGAGTATAAGCAAAGTCAGCAAAGATACTTCAAAGAGATGAAGAAAACCAAGCCTAAGAATTCTGAAAAGACTCCCAATGCTAGGACTAGAAGGAACCTTGCTAGAAAAGAACTTACTGAAAAGTATGTTCAGCAAAAAGGTCAACAGAGCAAGACACCACATCAGAAAGTGGATTTGACCAGCACGAGTCAAAAGTCTTTCAACTCAAATCCTCCTAGTTCCTCAGCAAGTAGAAAACAAGTCAAAGTTGAAAAACTTCAGACTTGGGTTTCCACTGGACGCATTCTTGAACATGTTAATGGACATCCATCATTGGATAATTAACTTGTTTGCTCTTGATTGTGCAGACTGCAGCCACGGAGACAAACGATGCAATCTGGCACTTTGATAGTGGTTGTGGAAAGCACATGACGGGCAACAAGAATAACCTTATAAACTATAGACGGTGGTCTAAAGGTCCAACAATAAGGTTTGCTGGTGGAGGCTCCGGATCTACAAAAGGCTATGGTGATGTGAAGTTGGGATGCATAACCATTTCTGGAGTTCTTTATGTCAAAAATCTTAAGTTTAACCTTTTCAGCATGAGTCAATTTGCTGACAAAGGATACTTCATCGAAATTAAATGTGATGAATGTAAACTTGTTGATTTTGAGACTAAAAAGGTTATAATGATTGCAAGAAGATCAGGAGGCTTGTACACCGTTGATTGGTCTTCAGCAAACGTTGAAAATGCCTTGTCTCAGATCATGATTGCCTTGCTGAAAAAGCATGGTTATGGCATAAACGAACAAGTCATCTAAACTTCAAGACGCTGAATAAGCTGTCTAAAAAGGCACTTGTAGTTGGATTACCTAGGGTTACTTTTAAGACGGATGGTGTTTGCAATGCATGTCAGCAAGGAAAGCAAACCAAATCTTCTTTCAAGAACAAGGCAGTACCGTCAACTATAAAACCTTTACAACTCTTACACATGGACTTGTTTGAATCTTCTTCAACAAGCTATGCTGGTAAGAAGTATGGTCTAGTCGTGGTAGATGACTATTCAAGATTCACTTGGGTAGTGTTCATCAAGCACAAATCTGAAACCAAGACTGAAATACCTAACTTGCTGAATAAGCTTGAAGTCATGAAAAATGACAAGGTAAAAGTCATAAGGACAGACCATGGTACTGAGTTTGTAAACCAGTACATAACTGAATATTATACCTCCAAAGGTATTCAACATCAGTTATCCTCAGTAAGGACACCACAACAAAACGGTGTTGCTGAACGGAAGAATCGTACCCTGAAAGAAGCCGCAAGAATAATGCTTGCTGACACTGAAATAAGTGAGGCTTACTGGGTTGAAGCGATTAATACCGCTGCTATACTCAGAATAGATGTTTGATTACTAAGGAATACACAAAACTCCTTATGAATTGTTTGTTGGTAGACCTCCTAACATCACTCATCTAAGAGTATTTGGTTGCAAGTGTTTCGTTCTTAACAATGGTAGAGAATACCTAAGAACATTTCAACCAAAGGCAGACGAAGCGATATTTCTTGGCTACTCCTTGCATAGTAAAGCTTATAGAGTTTACAACAAAAAGGCACAAAAGATTGAAGAATCTGTGCATGTTGTATTCTACGAAAAGTCACAAGGTGTGCCTGCTGAAGAAGAAATATCAGAATGTATGAAAAAGCTAATCATACATGAGCAAAGAACTGAATCTGATGCTAGGCAAATCAAGTCAATTGAACTAAATGATGATTCTGACAATGACTCTCCTCCCCCGAGTCATGACAAGATAAATATAGTTCACGACAAAGAATTTCCAGCAAAAGATGCGGTTGCTCCGGAAGTTGCTGAAATTACGCAATCTCCAGTGCCTGCTGATGAAATACCTCAACCCAGCAATGCTGAACAAGCAGTTGCTGACGAACAAATCTCAGCAGAGACACAAATTCCCAGTAGTACTGAACAAGTACATACTGAAGAGTCACATGCTGATGAGCAAACATATCCTGATCCAACAAACAGGAAACCTGTTAATAAATGGATTAGAGATCATCCCTCTACGGATATGATTGGCGATATTAATAAACGCCAAGTGACTAGATCCAAAGCTACTCAAGGACTTGCTGAAGAAGCAACTGTCGTAGAAGTAGAATCTTTATTCTCTTGCTTTGTTTCAGAAATTGAACCTAAAACCATAGAAGAAGCTTTGAAGCATTCTGAATGGATAAAGGCAATGCAAGAAGAATTGGATCAATTTGAAAGAAACAAAGTCTGGAAACTTGTGCCACTTGCTGAAAATAAGAAAGCTATTGGTACAAAGTGGGTGTTCAGAAACAAGCTGAGCGAGTCTGGTGAAGTAACAAGAAACAAAGCACGCTTAGTTGCTCAAGGTTACTGTCAGACTGAAGGATTGGACTATGATGAGTCTTACGCTCCAGTTGCAAGATTGGATGCAATTAGGCTTTTCTTGGCCTTTGCTGCTCACAATGACTTCATTGTTTACCAAATGGATGTTAAGAGTGCATTCTTAAATGGTGAACTTGCTGAAGAAGTCTACCTAGAACAACCCCCTGGCTTTGAACTTCCCTCAGAAACCAAGATGGTATATAAGCTTCAGAAAGCTGTATATGGTCTAAAGCAAGCACCAAGAGCATGGTATGATACCTTAGCTAAGTTCTTGCTGGAAAATGGTTTCAAGAAAGGTGAAGTTGACAAAACTCTTTTTACCATGAACCATGATGGTAAATTAATCTTAGTTCAAATTTATGTGGATGACATAATTTTTGGATCTAAGGACAAGCAACTTTGTGATGATTTTGCCAAACTCATGACAAATAAGTTTGAAATGAGTATGATGGGAAAATTGAATTATTTCCTAGGGTTGCAAGTCAAGCAACTCAAAGATGGAATATTCATAAATCAAGCAAAGTATGCGAAAGAAATGCTCATAAAGTTTAGGATCAAAGAGGATGAAAAACCTGAAAAGATCCCTATGAGTGTTGGTACCAAATTGGGCTATACTAAAGAGGACAAAAGTGTTGAAGAACACAAGTATAGGAAGCTCATTGGTTCCTTGTTGTATTTAACAGCAAGTAGACCTGACATTCAGTATGCTGTTTGTGTGTGTGCAAGATTCCAATCTGATCCAAGAGAATCACACTACAAAAAGGCAATTAAAATACTGAAATATGTTAAAGGTACAGTCAATGTTGGATTATGGTATCCAAAAGATTCTGGACTTGAATTGGTTGGCTATTCTGATGCTGATCATGGTGGATCAACTCTTGATAGAAAAAGTACCTCTGGAACTTGTCAGTTTTTGGGTACTAGATTAATATCATGGTTCAGCAAGAAGCAAACGTGTGTCGCCAATTCATCTACTGAATCTGAATACATTGCAGCTGGTTGTTGCACAGCTCAAATCCTATGGATTCAGCAACAATTAAGAGATTATGGTATTTCTGCAAAGAAAACACCAATCTTTTGTGATAATACAAGTGCTATTGCAATTACGCAAAATCCTAAGTTTCACTCTAGGACCAAGCACATTGATATTAGACATCATTTCATTAGAGATCATGTGGAAAAAGGTGATATTGAGGTTGTGAAAGTAGGTACTGAAGATCAGCTTGCTGACATCTTTACCAAGCCCCTACCGGATAATAGGTTCGCAATGCTAAGGTATAACCTTGGATTGATTGAACTACCTCAATAAAGGATACACTTGGCAGAATGCTGAAACAGGTATTCAGCAAGCCAAAGTATTCCTGTCCAAAAGACCAAGTCACTGATTTCTTCTAAGAAATGATAAGTCACAACATGATTGCTGAAACAGGCATTCAGCAAGTAATTCCTTCAAAACAGGTATTTGTTAGGAAACTTGATCACTTGCTGAGACAGGCACTCAGTAAGTGAAAGAACTTAAGGATTGCTGAGACGGGTACTCAGACAATCAAAAGATACTGAAACAGGTATTCAAGTATCAAAGGAATTTTCTGAGACGGGAACTCAGAAAAAGAGCAAAGCTCATCTCTCAGATTTTACCAAAGGATGTCTCAAGTGCAAAAGAATTTACTGATACGGGAAATCAGAAATATCTTTTAAACTTAGAAATATGAGATATCTAAGTAAGGGGGAACTTTCAGCAAGTATCTAGATTGTTAATTCAAACTCGCTGAAAAGATTCTTGTCTATTTCAGCAAGCAATCTATCCCTTATTACTCGGTAAAATCAATTTGTGACGTTAAGCTGGCACAGATAAACTCGCAATAATCATGACATGAAATTCAATCGTGGCCATTGATTAAAAGGAGTTATTAATCTAACGGCTAACAAAACAAAGAGAGAGAGTGCTCTGACGGTTTTAGTTAGTGGGCCACTACGCATTCAATGCAAAGGCTCCACTATCTCCAGTGTTTCTCTGTTTTACCCTTGCTGAGAGCTCAAATCGATTGAGTTTCTCACACACCAGAGACACTATATAAAGAAGGAGTTAGAGAAATGACAAAATTCTTTAACTCACATTTCCTTTCTCTGCAATTTCTAGCCTGAAACTACTGTACCTCCGGTCAAAAAGCAAACTATCTCTTTTCGTACAATTTCTTGCTCTATATAAGAAATGGCTCCCAAGAGACAGTCATCTAAGTCCTCAAAATCGTCAAAGGTTGACAGTGCTGAAACACGCATTGCTCCGGTGACTGCTCCTGACTCTCTGACCCAAGACACAGCGAAAGTTGTGTTGAAAAACGACCGAATCACTGTAAAACCTATGCCTCCGTCATATCTTGACACTGCAAAGTGTGAGATGTTGATGCAATGGGGAGGGTTTGCAAAAGAAAAGTACATTAGGTACTTTTATGAACAAGAACTTGATGACCAAAATGAAGAGGCGCTTGAGTTCATCAAGCAGCAAGGCCTCATGAACTTTATCTCTGCTCGCACTAAGCAAGTGAGCATGATTGATACTATGGAGTTCTACAACAATGCAGAAATCCAGTCCCTTACAGACAGTAATGGAGTCACTGAAAAAGTGATCCTTACTTATGTTCAGAACACGCAAATCGTCCTGAAATGGACTGATTTAGCGGAGATTTTTCAGATTCCAACCACTGGAACTGAAGATGACGTCACTGCTTCTGACGAAGAAATTGAAGCTTTCTACAGTGACGTCAGAAATGCAAAAATGAAGAAAGGCGAGATAGCTCCCGTGACTTGGACAAAGCACGTTAAGAGAAAGCATCTCTGCCATTCACTTGGTCTAGTAGCTCTGCTACTGATAAAGTTCTTGACTCCCAAGTTGGAGGAATTGACCAAGTAGGCCTGAGAAGATGGCCATTGCTGATGCATATCTATGAAAATAAATCGGAACTTAACTGGGCTAAGTACATTTTCAACAGGCTTGTTGATTGTGTTACTAAGTTTAAGGTAAAGGTAGAAGACAACAAGGTCTCACCTTCCTTTCCAGTTATGTATGGAATCAAGATATGCTATATCCTTGAACATTTCAGGATTCAGCTAAGAAACCCATTGCCAATCAAGAAATCTGTGTGCAATGTGGGAAGATCTTTCTACAAGCAGAATGTACCTAAGATTGCTGGAAAGAAAACCAAGAAGACAACAACTGCAAATGTTGTCAGCACAAGCCAGCAAGAAAGGTATACAACAGCTGCAGATGTTACCACTCAGCAACTTAGAGATGAAACTGCTGTTGGTGGTGGTAACACAAATGAAACTGCTGTAGAAAATCAACAAGGTACGTGTACAACACCGTTGCTGAAAATGCAACAATAGATGACTCTGGGAAACTGGAGAAATCTAAAAGAAAAAGAGGAAAGCTGATGATGACACTCAGACTGCAGCGTCATCAGCAAATCCCGTACCTAAGAGGAAACGGACAAGTAACAAAAGAAAGAAGACACTGGCTTCTCAGTCAGTCCCTAATGTCCAAGACTCCTCAGTCAATTCCCAGACAAATGCTGAAACGCATTTGCCAGTAGATGTTGCTGAAATAATTACTGAAACATACATCAGCAATGTTGAAGTGTTTGCGGAAGCCTTCAACAATCAACTTAACGTTGATAACTCTACTGAGAATAGACCACAAGGCAGTGGAAATGAAATTCCTGCCCAAGTCCCAGATATCTACATTGTAGATAATCTAGATGATCAAACCATGGAACCAGTAAGCGACATTGCTGCTGATCTGCAAAGAGCGGCACTTGCTGATGCTGCTGAACAGATGGTTGCTGAACAAGCAACTCATCAAGTTGCTGAAACCCAGCTTGCTGATGGACCAGTTGCTGAGATAGCAATGGTTCCAGTTCCTGAAGTTGCTGAAACTCAAGAAGCATTATTCAAAGACGCATCTCTTGATGCTGAGAATACTGGCCCAAGTTCACCCAAGACTTCAATTGACAAAGTCCAGCTTGTACTGGAAGATTTAAGCAAACAAATGGAGTTGGAGATTGAAGAATCATCCAACAAGTCAATTGATCTCTTCATGACAAGCAGTGAGCTTAAAGGTCAAGATGCTTCTGCTCAACTTGTCAATTCAGAGACAAGGGAGATTGCTGAAACCGCACAGCTTTCTCAGTTAGAGCAAAATCAGAAGTCTGCTGAAGAAACAGTCCAAGAAGCTGAAGAAACTGTTAATGCTGAAAGGACTGAGCCACAACCTGTCCTTCCTCAGCAGGTAGTTAATTCAACCATCAGTAAAACTTCAAATTCTGAAAATTGTTCTTTTGCTAAAATTATTCTTTCTCTACAGACTTCTCAAGATGCAAGTCAGATGGTTGCTGAAGCCTCTGCACCAGAACCAACACTCCCTGCTCAGCAGGTAGTTAATAATTTTGGTATAAAAACTAAGTTTGACAGCTTAGTACTTGTGTCTAATTTTAATTTATTTCAGGATGAACAAATGGAGGATGCTACTCAAGCTCCTCATGGAATGGAAATTGTACTACATGAGCTTGCTGACTCTCAGCAGGTAAATCATGTTTCAGATTTAAACTCTAAAACAATTCTCCAAACCAATCCTGATCTAAATAAAATTCTTTTTCAGGCTCAAAAGGAGACCACTGAAGTGGTACTCATCACTGAAGATCAGCAAGTAAGTTCTGAAGAACTTTACTTGAGCTTCAAGAGGACAACTTTGTCAAGAGTTGCTAAGTCCGTCAGCAACTGGCAAAGATATAGGAGAATGGACTTCTCAGATCTTCACCTTCATCTCTCAAATGAGAAAAAGAGATCTTCACTGTTGAAGCTCGAAACATTTGTCCACTCCATCCTTCCTGAAGAAATGACATATTCTCAGCAAATGAGTTCAAATCTGATTGCTCAAATCAGAGAGAATATGAAGGCCAAATTTAAGAGTGCCTCTCCAGCTGAACAAGCTGTGATGCTCAAAGGCTCTTTTGTTCCTGTGGTGGCTGATCCCCACAAATTAACTGAGGAAGAGGAAGTGACAAGTGTTGCTTTGTATAAGCACGTTGAGCTAGTCATTCTGACAGATGATGAAGAAGAAGAAGAAGATGAGAACATTCCCACTGATCCCAGTGATGATGAAGGGAAAGATTCTAAGGACAAAAGGATGACGATGATGACAATCAAGGTCCAAGTCCTGGTGCTGGTGGATTGAAGTTGACAGTTGCTGAAACTAATCCCTCTGACAATCAGCAAGCTGAACAACAACAATCTCAGCAAGAATCTCAACCTCCTCCTGCTGCTGCTGAAAATCAAGCACCTGTACAAGGTGCTGATACTGAAGAAGAATACGCCAGAAAAAGGGCTGCCTTGAAAAATGGCAAAAGTCCAGTTTCTGATGCCAAGGTTACTGAAGAAAACCTTGAAGATGAGGATGAAGAAGATGAAGATTACCAACGAGCTCTACAAAATAGTCTCGTGATCCATGCAAGGCATACGCAGGATCTGGAAATTGGTGAATCTTCAAGACCAAAATCAAAGGAAGTTCCATCCCTTCCACTTACTACTGGCGCAACTCCAGTTATTGAGTCTCAAACGTTGCCTTCAGCAACTACTCAATTAAAACTAACTACTGGCGAAACTCCAGTAATTGAGCCCAAACTCAATTGAAACAACTATCTACTGGTGAAACTCCAGTCGTTGAGTCTGAAGTGTTGCCATCAGCAACCACTCAACAAAAAGGAAGTGAAGCTACTGACAAAGGCTCCAAAGTCGCTCAACTTGATGAATCTGAGGATGATGACGACTTGTCAGAAAATGATGATGACAATCCAAGCGAGACCCAAAAGTCGTTCAGATTCCTCCTCCTGATTACATCAATGATTTAGACGATGGACTAAGAGCCGAATTGCTGAGCGTGATGATCAGTTTGCTTCTGAAATTAAGGTTCATTCCTTAACACCGCATTTAGTGCCGTTCCCAAGAGTTGAGGAGTTTACTCCCAGAATTCTAGCACTAAGCAA
>CM051458.1:27265782-27319336 GCA_028274465.1 Plantago ovata
TGTATGATATATCAATTTTATTAGTTGATTCATTAGTTGATTTTGGTAATTATTCACAATTAAAACACCAATTAACAATTATTCATTAGTTGATTTTGGTAATTATTCACAATTAAACTATTATTTCACATGTTAATTGGTGTTTTTCATTAGTTGAATATGCATTATTGTTATGTCGATGCCGCATATGAAAAAAGACAGTATTTATAAACCAAAACGTCAATTTAGCTCTGATGATAGAGAACCTGAGGATACTAGGCCACTTGGAATTTGAATATCGTCCATATGCGGCATCGACATAACAATAATGCATATTCAACTAATGAAAAACACCAATTAACATGTGAAAGCTGCATTACAGATTTCGAAATTGAGTGTTTCCAAAGCCTACAAATGTATCAGATGGTTTTTAGCTAATCGGAAGAATACATTTCGTACGTCTAATATCATTCAATTCAAAACTATTCATTGCATAACTGCAAAAACTATATATACATTTATAGGACACCATTTTTGTTAAGTTCAAGTACTCAATTAATTATTTTTTGGTTACATTTGAAGTCATTATGTGAAGATTATATAGTTACTCAATTCGTTTCAATACATTATTTACGGTTCACACACATATATAGCGTGTGACGCAGTTTATAGTAAATTATAAAATATTAATATGGAGATTAATTGAGCTACTAGCTATTTAGTGGCTCTTTTCCAAGGGCTACTATTTAGGCTTCATCGGAAGTGTTTAATTTTTGGGCTTCTTTGGGACTTAATTGGTACTTTAAGCTCTAAAGAGCCCCAAAAAAGCATCCATAAGGAGTGCTCTAATGTAGATAACGTAGATTGTGAGGTTTAAGTAGTTGACGGATTCTTTTGTACTATCATAATAAAATGAAGCACGGACATCAAGGATTCTCCCTCATAATAGGCTTTAAAAATTAATTTTCTCTTTGAAAATTTATAATCGAATAGATGGAGGAGTTCAAACTTAAAATCGACTTTCAAGTCAAACAATTTTCATCCGTGTTCTAACTTCTAACTTCTAACTTCTAAGTAGTTACTTACTCAATTCATATTTACCTTTAACACTTTATTTTATTCTATTTTGATGCCCGCTACGTGCGACTAATCAGACCAAGCAATGTCTGACACTCAGACCCTTTTTTAAACGACAACTCTCCCGACGATGTTTTTAAATTCACATAATTCGAACCTAAAACCTTACTTAGCAGAGAACCTTACCTTGAACTTGCACTTTGACTCTTTTTTTTCTGGGCGTATAATGCAAATTACAAAAGCTTCGATAACATATTGCAACTTCTTCAAAGTTTTGGGCTTAAACTATAAAGCAAGCGAGTCTCTGCATTTATATACCGGCAGCCCCTGTTAACATAAAACCCTAGACACCGAAGCAGCGCCTCAATTCAGGGTTTATAGCTCAGACCTTGTTTTTACAGCAAAATCGAGAAGCTCGCTCAGGTAAAATTTCTGGTTCTCTTTCGTCTATGCTGCTTAGCCCATATCACGAATTTTCTTTTCCTCTATGACCCAGAAAGGATTTGAATTGATTCTGTGTGTTCTTGATGCAGGGCAGTTAGTTAATTAGTATTCAAGATGTATCTCCAGTGCTATATTAACGAAAATGGTGACAAAGTTTACACCACAAAGGTAAGAGATTCAGATATATGCTTTAAGGTTCTTTGTTCTCTATTCTTGAATTTTACTTGGTTACATTGAATAGTTCTAGGTTAGGTAATGATTGTAATTTGTATCGTATTCGTGTTTCGCTTTCGATTGCGACTAGTTCATTATAGGGCTAATTGATTGATGTAATCATTTAAAGACAGTTAGCTGGAAGTACCAAGTTGCATTACTTAGTTGACTTAGTTGAATGGAATTTCAGTTTTAGTATAGTTGGTGATTGTAGTTTGTATCGTATTCTTATTGGTTACCGATTTCGATTGTGATAAGTTTAGTTTACCAAGAATGGGATTTGTAGCAATTTTTAGAGAATTGGGTAAGGGAGATAGTACTGCCTGCCTGGAATAGTTTTAGGGACTGAATACTGATACGAAGAACGAGCTACGAGCTTTCGTTTATTGTTTTAAGCATCATTGTTGTTCAAATTATCCGTTATCCATTATGATGAGCTTCAGTTGATAATCGGAAGCTTTTCTCTTTGCAGAAGGAATCTCCTCTGGGTTTGGCGACACAATCTGCCCATCCTGGTAAATTGCTTTGAACTTGAGTTTTCGGTTTGAGCTGTTTGTATTTCAGTTTCTTGTCTATGTTCATGTTTGCATTTAGTTTGTTCTGAGATAACTCTGTTGTTTCCCTTGAGCTTAGTGCTATTTGTCCTTATGCGGCTCTTATTTTGTGCTGTCCTGTAACTTGGTTGTGTTGAAACTAGGAGGGGTGAACTGCAAGTATGGTGTGATTAACTTTTGTTCACGTAATATCAAGTCATCAATCGACTATAGACAGAACTTGTATTAGGCAGTCTTATCAGTTGGACACCATATATTGAAAATCATCAGTCTTGTATTTATACTAGTTGCCTCCTACTCAAAAGGTAGTGTGCTTGTACCGAAGGTTAGGCCTAATCTTTCCAAAAGCTTTCTCTTTCTACTAACTGCCCACCACCAATCCACCATCCCAAGTTTTGACATATCCGTCCACCTTAAATATTGGACACCTAAATTCATCAATCGACTAGTGATTTATTTGTTTTGTACTGGAGTCTGAAATTCTTGGCAGTAACGAATAATATTTTGTGTTGCTGTCAGTGACTAAAAAAATCATGAGATTCCTTGTAAAGAGAATTGTTTAAAACGTTCTGCTGTTCCCGTGATTGATATTATGAAACAAGCATGATGGAGGGTGGAGTTGTTTATTACCTATAATAAGATAAGATGGTAATAAGCTGCAGCCTCGTCTAGTCCTCTTAGGAAGATGAAGATCAGTAGGTGCGGATGTTTGTGTTAAGCAACACATTGGTGTCTGAAACACTTATGCAACTATTCAAGAATAGGTTTTCATTTATTGAACCGACTGAATTTATTTAAGGAGAAACCAACAACAACTAAAGTATATCCTGTGAATAGAAACCACAGAAGAATTTTACTTTTGAAACGGCAGAAACCACAGAAGAATGAATGGTTCATATGCCGTGTTGTTTATGTTCATGTATGGCAGCCACCAAGTTAGACATTCTTCTGCTTGCTGGTCTTTTGGTCTTGGAATTTTACAATCTTTCCCTTAACTTTTACCACAAACATCTATTGAATTGAATCTTTTCTTATCTACTCTATTGCAGCTCGTTTCTCCCCTGATGACAAGTACGCTAGGCAAAGAGTTCTTCTGAAGAAGAGGTTTGGTCTGCTGCCAACCCAGCAACCAGCATACAAGTACTGAAAATGGTTCCTGTTATCCCCATGGAGTTATTCATCTTTACTTACCCAAGTCCGTAAAATTTCAGAAAACAATTATGTTCTCAACTAAATTTAAACCTACTTAGAACGCTGTTGTGTCTTTCATCTATCTATTATGATGTTGCAAGCAAAGTTCACCTCAGTGGCTAAGCTCGGATTTCTTGGATTAGACTAGCTGTTTATGAAGATTGGAGTATTTCTATGTAAGCTTTATGTGTTACTGTAACAATCAGTTTCTTTCATGGTGGAGCACTGAAAGTTTGCCATGTAAGAAACAAGATCGATTCTTGGTATCAGTTTCTCTACCATGTTGTAACGTCTAATTAAGAAATTAAGGTGACAAGGCATGCTTTTATTAGGCGTATTTGCAATAATCGTTAACACACCTACAAATTTTCTCTGCTAGGACAAAATCTGGTTGTCAAGAACTCGAATGTGATTGTTTAATATCTCTAGCTGCAGCTAGTTCTGTAAACTTAAATATCAAGTGTCAATGCTTTTGGTTTTGTGAAATGTCAAGTTTATTCCAAACATTACTCATGTATTTTTCCTTTTTGTGTAATTGAATATGAATGCTGACATGAGTTAGGTTCTGTATTGTATATAAGACTCTAAACCTAAGTCAAGATTCCCTTCTTCACCTGGGTTGGTTGTGGTTCTACAATTATGTTTCTGGAAGGCACTCTGAAATGAATTAATAGAAGGGAATGATACAGAGGGAGTATATACACCATTTCAGACAAAAAGGGAGGATTATTGTGTATTAGTTAACACCAGGGAATGGATTCTTAGCTACGACTTTAGATAAACAAAGTAACAACTCAAAAAATGACCTTTTAGTCTTCCAACTTTGCAACTGATGTTGTTGAAGTATCTGTTGTTTCCTTTTTTCCAGATGCACCAAAGTAACACATATACCTCCCCCCCCTCCTAATAAGTTCAGTACTTCTAGGGAAAAAAAAACTGAGATGAGGTCTACAAAGAGAAGAGCTGCACTGGAGTCTCATCTGCTTATTTAATGTAATATGTAATGTTGAGAGTGCTCTTTCTGTTCATTTATTCTTAAAACCTGAAACAATATCCTTTCGAATAAATTCTTGCCGGATTCTTAAAACAAATTTTGAAGTTGGGTAGTATTCATCTATGAATTTCTTCTCGTGCGTGTGAATGAGTTGTGGAAGTTCAGAATAAAGGAGGTGACCATGGGAGTCTCTATGAATCTTGATGTTGAATAATTGTGACAAACAAGAAGTAAAATATGATCTTTCGCTGCAGCATAATTGTTATGTATATAGTATGTATTTTCTTTAATGTTCAAGAAAAATAAAAACTAACTTTCCTCTTGTCTTCCGAAAACCTTCAAAGCAGAGACAAACATGAATTGGAACTGGATTTCAAGAGATACTGGGAAGAGTTTCGGTCATCTGGGTCCGAAAAGGTATTGCAATGACCAACAAAGTTGTGGAGTTAAAACATTCCTCAGCTGTCAATATTATTATTCTCATCATCATTTTGCAACTGCAGGATAAGGAGAAGGCGTTGAATTGGACTGTAGAAATTTTTTGTAGATTAGTGAAGCAGCACCCAGATGTTACTCAATTAATTACCTTGTAAGTGGACAATTTCTTCCCTTTATCTGAATAGTACTAATGCATTTAAATTCTCCTTAGGTTGATGCATTATAAATTGTTTTTGGTTTAGAAAAGTTACTGTTTAACTTTTAGCCCATGGGACAGTTCTCTTATCTGAACTTTGTAAGGGTATATCAAACATGCTCTCACAAGATGATCACTGGGTTTGTCCTGCTGGTTCTGTTTTCTGTATCTTTTCCAGTTTAAGGTAGAGTGTTTGTTTTACGTTTTCTCTATCTTTAGGAGTGGCAATTTCACTTGTAGAGTTAGACAGGTGGAGTGACTGAAACTACCATTTTTTTAGTCAATAAAAATAATTTGTTTGTTTGTATTAATTTTTCTTGTGCTACTACTATGACTTCTAATTTTTGTTGATGAAAATATATTATCTCTAGGCTGAACTATCTTCTATTGCAGGTTAGTAGAGACACACATTTTTTCTTTTGTTGTGGGGAGGGCATTTGTGACGGATATAGAAAAGTTGAAGCTTAGCAGCAAAACAAGAACTTTGGAAGTTGAGAAAGTTTTAGTATTTTTCTCAGAAACCACGAAGGTGCACCCCAGATGTTATATCTGAAGTTTCTTCTTTATTTCAGACGAATGATATTTACTTATTCGTGATAACTCATGCTTATAGTTCTATGCAGGATGGCATTAAACATGGTGCAAACCTATTACATGCAGTGGAGGTCCTTGTATCAGGGGTTGGTGCATTTACTGAAAATTTCTTTATTTTGGACATTTCTCTCTCTCTTTCTCTCTCTCTGCTTATTTAATTCTCCAATTTGAATAATTTCTATGAGAAACTTTTTACTCGAAAACCATAGTTCTGGACAACTAAAAGTGAAGATGCCCTCAATATTCTTTTTCCCAATTCTTCAGCACCACATGCAATTGCCCATTTTTCTTACACATTGTGTTTGCTGCTTTGAGTCCTATGCTGTGAAAAAGCAAAGATGATGTTATTGGATTTCTTATTCCAGTCTATACAATAAGCACTGTGCCCTATCGCCCCACAAGATAGATGGCTGACCTCCACATGGTACTATAAGAATTGGTTGATAGCGTGTCTCAGTTACTGTGAATGTGTACTGAAAACGTTTTATATGCTATTTATTTGATTAAAAAATTAATCCCGTTAAACCTGAAAAACTTAAAAATCTGTCTCATAGCAATTTAGGGTTCATTGTTGCTATTGAAGATTGAAGCGTTCTACAGATTTCTCAGTAAATTGTTGCCTCTATATCTGCCGCTGCCTTGCTATTTCTTTTTCTTTTATTTGTTGTTTTTTTATTACTATGACCACTGAATGATTTGAGTTGTGCTTCTTTTCTTTGTCTTGGCCTGCCTTGCTCCTTTTATTTGTGACTTATGGAAGATGTTCCTGTATGTGCAGCCAATTGATAAACAATCATTCCTTGACTCGGGCATTCTGTGCTGTCTCATTTATGTGTTGAATTCTCTTCTTGTTCCTGATGGGGGCAATCATAACGTTGGGGATCGCTTGTCAACCGATGAAAGTGAGGATGCTGAAACAAGACCCATCCGCCGGCTTGAGGTGTTGTACTGTTAATTCAGATATGTGACTAAAGTCTGTGCATTTGGCATTAAATATAAGCAGGGAATGGTGTTTGAAAATTGCTAGTACAGAATGTAAAAGGAAGTTCCGGGATCATAACAATAAAATACATCTTTTATTAATAGGAGTATCATTTTTCTTTTGTCCATAGAAGTGTCGTTTTCCTGGTTGAATTCTGGGTTTAGAACTAATAAATGTGACCAATCAAATGCTTTTCATTCGTCTTACTATATCTGCAATATTCTCAGGTTGAGGGCAGTGTTGTACATATCATGAAAGCATTGGCCAGCCAGCCTTTAGCTGCTCAAAGTCTTATAGAGGATAATTCACTTCAGCTGTTGTTTCAAATGGTGGCCAATGGTTCTGTGGTGGTATTTTCTCAGTATAAGCAGGGTCTTGTTCCTTTACATGCCATTCAGCTGCATAGACATGCTATGGAGGTATTGGAAATTTTCACATGTCCTGGAATAGCAATAGTTGTTCTGTTCAGTAGTTTAACTTCTGAAGCAAATTCATCCTTGTTTCTGGAATATTGAATTTCTGTTTGTTATTCTTGTTTCCAGATTCTTGGTCTTCTTATGGGTAATGACAATGGGAGCACAGCTAAATATATACACAAGCATCAACTGGTACGTACACATGGTGCATGTTATTAACATTACATATACAAAGTAATTTTTTGCTGACTGTATGATCTTGCTCAACTAAAGCACTCACAATAAGAATGTTCACTTTATAAAAGTGGAGAATCTTGCTTTTCACTTTGACATTATCATTGTTTTGTGTCAGATTAAAATTCTCCTGATGGCTGTGAAGGATTTCACTCCTGATTGTGGTGATCCTGCATACACAATGGGAATTATTGACCTGCTTCTTGAGTGTGTTCAATTGTCGTATAGACCAGGTAAAAGGATATTGTTATCTTTATGTTCATCATTCCATAGAAAACTAGCATGGCTTGATCTAATTCTGAAAAAGGTAGTATTGCAAGAGCTGGATCACATTGGTGTCGGATCTAGTCCAGCTCATGCAAATCTGGCAAGTTATTAAATTAAGTTATTGTTTAATAGACTCGGATGCTGATGTACTATTGCTTTTTATCCTATAGAGGCTGTCGGTGTCCGGCTCAGGGAAGATATTCGTAATGCTCATGGATATCACTTCTTGGTTCAGTTTGCTTTGACCTTGTCGAGGAATCAAGGTGGTCGAACTTTTGATTTGAAGTCACTTTCTGAAAATGATTATGCTTCAGAGAATTCTGCAGCCAGTGGTGTAGAGAGGAGCTTGGAAGATGAAGGGGAAAGCAGCTTACCACAAAGTCTTTCCCCTACTCTGTGTAGGCTTTTGGATGTCATTGTTAGTTTTGCCCAAACAGGTCCCTCAGGGTTATCGGGACCAAAAGCTTCAAAATATTCTCACACAAAGCCTAATGGGCATGACAGAAATCGCATTTCTTCTTCTGACCGATTGGTGGACGACAGCTGGGAGAAGGATAATGACAAGGTTAAAGATTTAGAAGCAGTCCAAATGCTGCAGGACATTTTAATCAAAGCAGAGACTACAGAACTTCAGGCAGAAGTTCTAAATAGAATGTTCAAGATATTCTCTGGTCATATTGAAAACTATACATTATGCCAGCAATTGAGAACTGTACCTCTCTTGATCCTCAATATGGCAGGTTTCCCCTCGTCTTTGCAAGAGATAATACTGAAAACTCTTGAATATGCTGCGACTGTTGTGAATATCATCCCTGAACAAGAGCTTCTTTCTCTTTGCTGCTTACTGCAGCAACCGATCACCTCCGAGTTAAAGCATACAATTCTTTCTTTTTTCGTAAAACTCTTATCATTCGACCAGCAGTACAAGAAAATTTTAAGAGAAGTTGGTGTGCTTGAGGTTCTCTTAGATGATCTAAAGCAGCACAAATTTCTGCTGGGGCCGGAGCAGCATATGAGTGGCCATGGTCACTCAGAAAGAAAAACTAGCCCAAGCAGTTTCAAGAAGCATATGGACAATATGGACGCAATTCTATCTTCTCCCAAGCTCTTAGAATCTGGTTCTGGTAAATTTCCTCTTTTTGAAGTAGAGGGAACAATTTCGGTTGCATGGGATTGTTTAGTGTCATTACTAAAGAAAGCAGATGCTAGTCAAGCAGCCTTCCGTTCTGCTAATGGCGTGACCATCTCATTTCCTTTCTTGGCATCTGATATTCATCGTCCTGGTGTCCTGCGGGTATTATCATGCCTGATGATTGAGGATGTCAAACAGGTACACATTGATTTGTTCTGTTATTATCTTATATTAACAGTATTCATTCATTCTGATTTTTGAGCCTGCTATTATTTGCAAGCTTTCTCCCACACTGCCTATGTATAAAAAGCTTGTCATCTACCCATAGTAATGAGTATTTATTAATGTCAATAAGATTGCCCCTAGCATCTTAGATGAAACCTGGAAAGTTATGCCAGGACAGTTTATCTTTTGAAACTGTGTTTACCAACATCTGTATGCAATTACTTGAAATATACTCTTACTCTTTGCCCTCCACCCCTCCCAATTCCCTTTCTTTTCACTGTACCCATGTCCCATGCCCAAAGGTTTGAACGTTGAATTCAAGGCAATCAAACTCATCAAAAACATCCCCTGCCTTAGCTCATTTACGACTCTGAGGCTTCCAAGAATTTACTCATGCGGTTAATTAAGCTATATAAATATCAGGTAGATATACTGTAATCAATTTCTCGCGGAAGCATAAACCATTATATACTGTTCTATTTTCCAGATTGTCACTGTTTCTTTGCCTCTACAGTTAGCGAAGGTCAAACACTAATCAATCTTTTGCATCATTTGCTGAAAATTTATGGCTTTTTATTTTTATTTATCTATTATTATTTGTTTTTTGCATTTCTAGACTTTATTGAACATGACCTTCAATTTGGTAGCATGTTGTGTTTTTAGAGTCATATGTATGTGTATCATGCTATTCCGGGAAACAAAGATACATGTGTTTTAAATTACTTGAGTGTACAGCTGATTAAGTTACTAATTTTTATTATCTCAGTCTCATCCAGAAGAATTAGGCACCTTGGTTGAAGTTCTAAAAAGCGGGATGGTGATAAGTGCTTCAGGATCCCAATACAGGCTTCAAGATGATGCAAAATGTGATGCTTTTGGAGCGTTGTGGCGCATATTAGGGGTGAATAGTTCAGCTCAGAGGGTCTTTGGTGAAGCAACTGGATTTTCTCTGCTATTAACAACTCTCCATTCTTTCCAGAGTGATGGGGAACAGAAAAACCAACTTTCTATACATGTATGCATTAAAGTGTTCACATACATGTTGCGTGTAATCATAGCAGCAGTTTGTGATAATGCCGTTAACCGGACGAAGTTGCACACGATCCTATTTTCACATACCTTTTATGACCTTCTTCATGAGTCTGGGTTAATTTGTGTTGATTCTGAACGTCAAGTGATACAATTGTTGCTGGAGCTTGCTCTGGAAGTAGTTCTTCCACCATTTATGATACCTGAAACAGCAACAGCGGAGAATATAGGAAATGAATCAGATACATTTCTTTTGATTACACAATCAGGTTCTTTTGTTCCAGACAAGGAACGAGTATATAATGCTGCTGCTGTCAGAGTTCTGATACGTGCTTTGCTGCTCTTTACCCCAAAAGTGCAACTAGAATTGCTAAATCTTATTGAAAAACTTGCCCTTTCTAGTTCCATCAATCAGGAAAACCTCACATCTTTAGGTGCGTTTGCTAGTTCAGATTTCTTTTTAAAAAAATTATTATTATTATTATTTATTTATTTATTTATTTTTATCTTTTTTTATAATTCCTGATTTCTTACATCTGTTGATTAATTATCACCTCAAATTTGCTAGGTTGTGTGGAACTTCTTTTAGAGACAATATATCCCTTCATGTCTAGCTCTTCACTATTAGTTTCACATGCTTTGAAGATTGTGGAAGTTCTTGGTGCCTACAGGTATGATAATTTGGTGCCACTTGTGGAAGTTTTTTTTTGTGATGTTTACCGTAAGATTAAACTGTACATTACCTGGTTGACAGGCTATCGCTCTCAGAACTCAGGATTCTTGTTCGGTATATATTGCAAATGAGACTTGCTAGTTCTGGTCGATTTCTGGTTGAGATGATGGAAAGGTTGATACTCTCGGAGGATATGGGCTCAGAGGATACTTCTCTTGCACCCTTTGTCGAGTTGGACATGAGCAAGATAGGACATGCTTGCATCCAGGTGCCATTAGGAGAAAGGTCATGGCCTCCTGCTGCTGGTTACTCTTTCGTTTGTTGGTTTCAGTACCGAAATCTTTTGAAAACACAAGGAAAGGAAATTGAAGTTCTAAGACCTAGTTCTTCGAAAAGGCATATGGGTAATGCCCAACAACATGGAGCTCAGGTTTTACGAATATTCTCAGTTGGGGCTGTGGATAACGGAAGCACATTTTACGCTGAACTTCGTCTGCAAGATGATGGGGCTCTAACCCTCGCAACAAGCAATTCTTCCTTGTTGACTTTCTCCGGTTTAGACATGGAGGAAGATAGATGGCATCACCTTGCTGTCGTGCATAGCAAACCAAATGCCTTGGCCGGGCTCTTTCAAGCTAGTGTTGCTTATGTATATCTCAATGGAAAGCTAATACATACTGGAAAACTTGGCTATTCGCCGTCTCCTGCTGGGAAGTCCCTTCAGGTGACTATTGGGACACCGGTATCATGCGCAAGGATCGGTGATTTGTCCTGGAAACTGAGATCTTGCTATCTGTTTGAAGAAGTTCTCTCACCTGGTTCCATATGTTTCATGTACATTTTAGGAAGAGGATATAGGGGGCTTTTCCAGGATACTGATCTGTTGCAATTTGTTCCTAATCAGGCATGTGGGGGTGGCAGTATGGCTATCTTAGATTCTTTAGACACTGATTTAACATTGACCTCTAACATGCAAAAGCCCGAGAGTGCTGCCAAGCAAGGAGTTACCAAGGTTGAGCGCAGTGGGTTTGTTTGGGATTCAGATAAATTAGGAAACCTTTCGCTGCAGCTGTTGGGAAAGAAACTCATATTTGCATTTGATGGAACAAGTACAGAAGTATTCAAGGCATCAGGAACTTTATCTATGCTTAATCTTGTGGATCCTTTGTCTGCTGCAGCTTCTCCTATGGGAGGTAAGTGAAACTAAACTTCAGTTCTTTTTTGATCTATATGCAGTTCAAACCATAGTCACACAAGTCAAGGGACAGTCCGGATCAAAACACGGGGATGGGTTTGAAATTCGGTATAGGTTGTGAACCCAGGACGGTTGGGGGTATACTCATTATTTATTTTTATTTTAATTATTATTATTATTTTTAAAAATCATCTCCATTTTTTAAATTAATAATTTATTAATAAGTGAGACAGTAATGAATAAGTTCATAACTCACAGAGTCATAGATGTTTGTTCCATGAATGACTAATCTATAGTTAATATGAATGATAAATGATTTATGTATTAAGATAGTACTGTATTTTACTACAATTTGACTCATTAATAAAATGCCTAAATGCATGAATGATGAGACTAAGACCACTACTATTGGGACGGTCGACCAACCGAATTGGTTCGCCATCCACATCGATTTTGGGACGAGCGTACCAATTTGGAAGTCAAAGTACATTTGATCAAATTCTGTAACTATGGTTCAAACGTTTCCAATAACACATCACTAGTTAATTGTTTCATTATGTGTCCCCTCCCCCTCTAACCTCAACCTACTTAACAGGTATACCGCGTTTTGGTCGGCTTCTTGGAGATATTTACGTCTGTAAGCAATGTGTTATTGGTGACACTATCCGCCCTATTGGTGGCATGGCTGTGGTCCTTGCACTTGTTGAAGCTGCTGAGACAAGGGATATGCTTCACATGTCATTAACGTTACTCGCATGTGCTCTTCACCAGAACCCACAGAATGTGAAAGACATGCAGAAATACCGAGGATACCACTTGCTAGCTCTCTTCCTTCACCGCAGAATGTCATTGTTTGATATGCAATCTCTTGAGATCTTTTTCCAAATAGCAGCATGTGAAGCCGTTCTCTGAACCAAGAAAAATTGTAACCGCTCGAAGTTCACTGTCACCTGTTAGTACCATGAATGAAGCCAGCTTTGAAGATCTTAATCTATCAAAGTTCTGTGAAGAATTTTCTTCAGTTGGGTCTCATGCGGATATGGATGATTTTTCTGTTCCAAAAGATTCGTTCAGTCACATTTCAGAGTTCGAAAACACAGACATGTCAACAGAGACGTCTAATTGCATTGTCTTATCAAATCCTGATATGGTTGAACATGTTTTGTTGGATTGGACCCTTTGGGTGACAGCTCCTATCCCAATTCAAATTTCTTTACTTGGATTTCTCGAGCATCTTGTTTCCATGCACTGGTACAGAAACCACAACCTAACAATTCTACGGAGAATCAACCTCGTTCAACATTTACTTGTCACATTGCAAAGAGGAGATGTTGAAGTGCCAGTTCTGGAGAAGTTAGTTGTGTTACTCGGTGTCATTTTGGAGGATGGGTTTCTTCCATCTGAACTGGAGGTGGTTGTGAGATTTGTGATCATGACATTTAATCCGCCTGACTTGACATCACAAAGTCATATTACACGAGAATCAATGGGGAAACATGTAATTGTCAGAAATATGTTACTAGAGATGCTAATTGATCTGCAGGTTACCATTCAATCAGAGGAACTACTCGAGCAGTGGCATAAAATTGTTTCTTCAAAGTTAATAACCTATTTTCTTGACGAAGCAGTTCATCCTACCAGTATGAGATGGATCATGACTCTTTTGGGTGTGTGCCTTGCATCATCTCCCACGTTTGCTCTCAAATTTCGGTCAAGTGGAGGATATCAAGGTTTAACCAGGGTGCTCCCAAGTTTCTATGATTCTCCAGACATATATTACATTCTCTATTTTGTCTCATATTCAGTAAACCTGTGTATCCGAGATTGCCGGAAGTCCGCATGATTGATTTTCACGCACTCATGCCAAATGATTGTAGTTCTGGGGATCTTAGATTCATAGAGCTTTTGGATTCAGTAATTGCCATGGCTAAGTCAACATTTGATAGGATTTACACGCAGTCTGTGCTGGCATATGAAAATGGCAATCTTTCTCAAGTTGGTGCTAGCCTTGTGGCAGAACTTGTAGAAGGAAATGTGGACATGGCTGGAGATCTCCAAGGTGAAGCCCTGATGCATAAAACCTATGCTGCACGCTTGATGGGCGGAGAAGCATCTGCACCTGCTGCTGCTACTTCTGTTCTGAGATTTATGGTTGATCTTGCCAAAATGTGTCCCCCTTTTTCAGCGGTATCCAGACGGCCTGAGTTTCTTGAGAGCTGTATTGACCTCTATTTTTCTTGTGTCAGGTCTCACTTCTTTTAATCTAGTGTTTATCTTTATTTTCTTAATATAGATAAGTTGTTTGATATATGATGCATAATCAAATAATGTATTGCTTCACTTATGGTTTACCTTTATTATTTCAGGGCAGCCCATGCTGTGCGGATGGCTAAGGAACTAGCCGTAAGACCTGAAGACAAGAATCTGCATGATGGCGACGATAGTAGTTCCCAGAATACATTCTCCAGCTTGCCGCAAGAGCATGAGCAGTCAGCAAAGACCTCTATCAGTATAGGTAGCTCTGCTCAGGGAAATGTTAGTGCTAGTTCTGATGATATGCCTATATTCCCACATAGCAACTCAAATGATAAATCTGAAACTGAGGGTGCTACCGCGGGACATGAATTAGGCAGATCAGTGAAGGAAGGTGTGTATAGATAAGTTGTTTGATATATGATGCATAATCAAATAATGTATTGCTTCACTTATGGTTTACCTTTATTATTTCAGGCAGCCCATGCTGTGCGGATGGCTAAGGAACTAGCCGTAAGACCTGAAGACAAGAATCTGCATGATGGCGACGATAGTAGTTCCCAGAATACATTCTCCAGCTTGCCGCAAGAGCATGAGCAGTCAGCAAAGACCTCTATCAGTATAGGTAGCTCTGCTCAGGGAAATGTTAGTGCTAGTTCTGATGATATGCCTATATTCCCACATAGCAACTCAAATGATAAATCTGAAACTAAGGGTGCTACCGCGGGACATGAATTAGGCAGATCAGTGAAGGAAGGTGTGCAGTCAGTGGAGAGTGCACATGGCAAAGTGGGATATCATGTGTCGAATACCACCTCCAGTAGTAATGAGTTCAATTACCCGCAATCTGAAAATCACACCAGATCATGCCGATCAGAATGGTTCACAGACTTCTATGCCTATCATGCCGGATTCCCCTATTCTATCTGAAAAATCTAATTCCAAGATCCCACTAACTCCGTCCTCATCTCCTGTTGTAGCACTGACATCATGGCTGGGGGGCGCTACCAGGAGTGATTCAAAGGCCCTGTCTGCCTCGACTCCATCGCTGGAGTCTGCTATGTCCGCAAATGAGTCTTCTTCGTATTTGAAGTCTGCTTCTCAAATCCATAATGCGTCAAACACATTGTTCGCGATGAGTTCGAAGCTTCTTCTTGAAGTGGATGATTCTGGATATGGTGGGGGTCCGTGTTCTGCTGGAGCCACTGCCGTTCTGGATTTTGTAGCAGAAGTAATTTCAGATTTTGTTACTGAGCAGATGAAAGCTGCACCAGTTGTCGAGACTGTATTGGAAAGTGTGCCTCTTTATGTTGATGCTGAATCTGTGTTAGTCTTTCAGGGATTATGTCTTACTAGATTGATGAATTTCCTCGAGAGGCGTCTTCTACGTGACGATGAGGAAGATGACAAGAAGCTAGACAAGAGCAGGTGGTCCTTAAATTTGGATGCACTTTCATGGATAATAGTAGACCGGGTGTACATGGGTGCTTTTCCCCAGCCTGCTGGTGTACTAAAGACTCTAGAGTTCCTGTTATCAATGTTACAGTTGGCAAATAAAGATGGGCGAATTGAAGAAACGATTCCTACTGGCAAAGGACTCCTATCTATTGGGAGAGGAAGCAAGCAACTTGATACTTATATACTTGCGCTTTTTAAGAACACGAATCGCACAATACTGTACTGTTTTCAGCCGTCATTCTTGTTGACCATAGGGGAATGATCTTGTGTCACGCTTGGGTTTTCAGTCTGAACCTAAGAAAAGATTGTTTGTTTCCCCCTCAGAAGAAGAGGGAGGGGTTGATATTTTGACAGTCTCGCAGTTACTGGTTGCTCACAGACGAATAATATTCTGTCCCAGTAATCTTGATAATGACCTAAATTGCTGCCTTTGTGTAAATTTGATTGCTCTTCTCCACCACAACAGGAAACATGTTGAGAATGCAGCGGTTGATATTCTAAAGCATCTTTTGGTGCACCGTAGGGCTGCACTCGAGGAATTCTTTGTGTCTAGACAGAACCAAGGGCCATCTGTGGATGTTCTGCATGGTGGATTTGATAAGCTTTTGACTGGAAATTTATCTGGGTTTTATGAATGGCTTCACAAATCTGAATCAGTTGTCAATAAAGTATTGGAACAGTGTGCTGCCATTATGTGGGGTCAGTACATTGCTGGGTCAACAAAGTTTCCTGGGGTGAGGATTAAGGGAATGGATAGTCGTCGCAAGAAGGAATTCATGAGAAAAGCAAAGGATCTCTCAAAAATTGAGCAAAGACACTGGGATCAGGTGAATGAACGAAGAATCGCACTTGAATTGGTCCGTGATGCTATGGCCACGGAACTACGAGTTATGCGCCAGGATAAGTATGGATGGGTGCTTCATGCTGAAAGTGAATGGCAATCACATCTCCAACAACTTGTGCACGAGCGAGGAATTTTCCCAATCAGTAAATCATTTAGCAATGATGAAGAGCTCGATTGGCAGCTTTGCCCCATCGAAGGCCCGTACAGGATGCGGAAAAAGATTCAGCGCTGTAAGCTAAAGGTTGACACCATCCAAAATATTCTGAATGGACAATTTGAGTTTGGAGAAGATCTTTCAAAAGAGAAAAATGAAAATGGACTCCTTACATCAGACGATTCAGATACCTTTTTCAATCTCTTAGCTGAGAAGCCGCAGGATGAATCATTTAGTGCTGACTTGTATGATGGATCAAGTTTTAAAGGACTAGATAATGCTCAGGATGTAGCCTTTTCTGGCGTTGGATGGAATGATGATCAGGCAAGTAGTATAAATGAAGCAAGTCTACACTCAGCTGCAGATTTTGGTGTCAAGTCCAGTGCTGCGTCCAGTCTCAGAGCCGAAAGTGTCCGGGATAAGTCTGAGTTAGGATCTCCAAGACAATCTTCTTCTGCAAGAATTGATGATGTAAGAGTACCAGAGTTCAAAACAGATAAAGAACTGAATGACAATGGTGAATACCTGATCAGACCTTATTTGGAGCCTCTCGAGAGGATCAAATTCAAGTACAATTGCGAAAGAGTTGTGGGACTGGACAAGCATGATGGTGTGTTCCTGATTGGAGAACTTTCTTTCTATGTCATTGAGAATTTTTACATCGATGAATCTGGGTGTATATGTGAAAAAGAGAGCGAAGATGAGCTTTCCATTATTGATCAAGCTTTGGGCGTTAAGAAAGATTTGTCTCTTAGTATGGATTCTCATGGAAAGTCAACTTCATCATGGGGTGCTGCAATGAGGTCATATAGTGGGGGTAGGGCATGGGCGTACAATGGCGGTGCCTGGGGTAAGGAAAAAGTGTTCACTAGTGGTAATGTGCCTCATCTTTGGCGTATGTGGAAGCTTGACAGTGTGCATGAGCTTCTGAAGCGTGAGTATCAGCTTCGCCCAGTTGCTATTGAGATTTTCAGCATGGATGGTTGCAATGACCTATTGGTTTTTCACAAGAAAGAGAGAGAAGAAGTATTCAAAAATTTGGTGGCATTGAATCTTCCAAGAAACAGCATGTAAGCTATGCACTTGATTCTATCTCGTTTATTGCTATTCTCCTTCGATTACTCATTGTTTATTTATCAACAGAAAAAAATATCTTTGGTGAATTTTCTTAGATTGCCCAAGTAATTGATATAGTCACCTCAAAGTCAGAGTAACACTAAACTGGCCTCTTATGTACAATTTGAATATGTTTTTTGGTGTCGAACTGCATGGCTGTCCACCTTTTGAGAGAACTCTGTTGGCAAAATATCTTGTTTTAAGAATCAGACAGGTGCTCCCTGTTGAAAAGTTGCTCGATGTGTGGGATGTTCAACACAATTTTCTTTTCGCGGTGTTTTATCCTTTTCTTTTATCAATAACTAAAGTATGAATGAAGTTGTTGAAGAAATTAATATGTTAGAGTGGCCTGTTACTCTGCTGTACTGCATAGGAGAGGTGATATAACATCTTGTATTACTGTGATATTCTTGTCCCCTTTCCTTTTCTTTCCTTCCCCTCCCCCTGTGAGAGATGGCATACTCCTATGAATTGTGATACTTGACTTTGTGTTTCGTATAAGTTATCTTCTTTTGAGTACTTCACTTTGTGTATCGTATAAGTTATCTTCTTTTGAGGCCTAAAGTTTGAGGTCATTTTTGTTTGTTTTCACAGTTTGGATGCAACAATATCTGGCTCAACGAAACAGGAGACCAATGAAGGCAGCCGTCTTTTTAAGGTTGTGGCAAAATCATTCTCCAAAAGGTGGCAAAATGGTGAAATCAGCAATTTTCAGTATATTATGCATCTCAATACCCTGGCAGGTCGTGGATATAGTGATCTCACACAATATCCAGTGTTTCCCTGGGTGTTGGCTGATTATGAGAGTGAAAATCTGAATCTATCAGATCCGAAAACGTTCAGAAAACTTGATAAACCAATGGGCTGTCAAACATCAGAAGGAGAGGAGGAGTTCAGGAAGAGGTTTGCTGCTCTTCTGGCACTTCTATAAACTAATATGAAATTGATCTCCTCTACTTGATCTTCTTAACTTCTGAACTCCTTGATATATCCTACTCCTTTTTCTGATATGCCCTCTTTTCATTTCTGATATGCCCTCTTTCCAAAAGCTTTCTCTTTCTACTAACTGCCCACCACCAATCCACCATCCCAAGTTTTGACATATCCGTCCACCTTAAATATTGGACACCTAAATTCATCAATCGACTAGTGATTTATTTGTTTTGTACTGGAGTCTGAAATTCTTGGCAGTAACGAATAATATTTTGTGTTGCTGTCAGTGACTAAAAAAATCATGAGATTCCTTGTAAAGAGAATTGTTTAAAACGTTCTGCTGTTCCCGTGATTGATATTATGAAACAAGCATGATGGAGGGTGGAGTTGTTTATTACCTATAATAAGATAAGATGGTAATAAGCTGCAGCCTCGTCTAGTCCTCTTAGGAAGATGAAGATCAGTAGGTGCGGATGTTTGTGTTAAGCAACACATTGGTGTCTGAAACACTTATGCAACTATTCAAGAATAGGTTTTCATTTATTGAACCGACTGAATTTATTTAAGGAGAAACCAACAACAACTAAAGTATATCCTGTGAATAGAAACCACAGAATAATTTTACTTTTGAAACGGCAGAAACCACAGAAGAATGAATGGTTCATATGCCGTGTTGTTTATGTTCATGTATGGCAGCCACCAAGTTAGACATTCTTCTGCTTGCTGGTCTTTTGGTCTTGGAATTTTACAATCTTTCCCTTAACTTTTACCACAAACATCGATTGAATTGAATCTTTTCTTATCTACTCTATTGCAGCTCGTTTCTCCCCTGATGACAAGAACGCTAGGCAAAGAGTTCTTCTGAAGAAGAGGTTTGGTCTGCTGCCAACCCAGCAACCAGCATACAAGTACTGAAAATGGTTCCAGTTATCCCCATGGAGTTATTCATCTTTACTTACCCAAGTTCGTAAAATTTCAGAAAACAATTATGTTCTCAACTAAATTTAAACCTACTTAGAACGCTGTTGTGTCTTTCATCTATTTATTATGATGTTGCAAGCAAAGTTCACCTCAGTGGATCCCATTGTGCTGTAACTGATGGATTTTGTTAGGCGCGCGAGTGGTTGTATTTACATTACCTTCAAATCTGTTTGAATTTATCTTATGTGACTTGAGTTGTTCTGTGTAGTATACTCTATATATACATGAAAGCTAGGTGTTTAGGAGAGCTCATTTTCATTCTCAAGAGCTTTCACATTATGTGGCAATAATTTTGAGAGGATGGAAAAGATTCAATTTCATTTGTTTTGGTAAGTTTTCATTCATCTAATTTTGGTAATTTAATTATTCTTCCAAACCCAAAATCGTCCAGCTATATATAAATTAAACAATCCGAAATTATACAACAAAACAAATTCTGGAATTAAAAAATAATATGTTAATTGAATTATTATACAACAAAATAGATTTCGGAATTTAAAAGTAAATCGTTTATTAATTAAATGTTGAATTACGGTGTCAATTAAATTCTTGGCAAAATGAATTTTAAAATTAATAATAAATATTTTTAAATTTAAATGGTGAATTAAAATGTTAATTAAAATCTAGGTAAAATATATTCTGGAATTAAAATTAAATTCGTAGACACTATTTTACGAAAATCAGTTTAATTGTTTTTAGTTTATTCATTTACAATTAATTTTAATTATTGAAAAATGATATTTAATAAGTCAGTGATTGAATTATTTGTGCTTTTTATTTTAAGAATAATCTTTTTTGCAAATTCATGGAAATAATAAATTAAAAAAAAAATTGCTAAAGCTGTGGCCAGAGGGAATTGAGCCCGGGTGGCATACACCATGAACATCACCATATTCGACTCGCTGTGGCCAGAGGGGATTTGAACCCGGGTGGAATATACCATGAACATCACCACATTCCACTCGGCCACAACTTTTCAATCGTTCATTGTTTACAACATCAAGTACTGGTGTTCGATTTCATTTTTTTTTTTTGTAACAATATCTTTAAGTTATTTTGGTAAGTATTAATTTTTATTGTCTTTCTTTTCTTCCCATGCACGCCTCATCAATGCTGAAAATCAAAATATATGGAATGTTCAGATTTTGTGCTTACATAATGTGGTAAGTAATTTTAGAATTCAAAAGGAGATTGCATGAATTAAGGATCTTCTAAACCCTAAAAAACAATTATATATAGCTAACCTCATTCTGTATCCTCTCTATCAATCTCCGTATTTTTATATATAGCTAACCTCATTCTGTATCCTCTGTATCAATCTCCGTATCCTCTGTATCAATCTCCGTATCCTCTGTATCAATCTCCGTATTTGTATGTATTTTTTATTCTTATTCAATCCGTATTCTATTAATCATTCGCTAATGATATGGAATTTTTGTTCTTATGACTGCAGATTTGTCTTTGTTTTTTCCGGGATGATGAATTGAACGACATTACTGACCAAAGGAAGCTCGATGCTAATTGGGTTAGTTTTTATCATTGTTGTTGTATTCTGATTAAATTGTTCACTCATTGATTAGTCTAATCTTCTTGATTAAATTATTTTTGACGTTGGATGATTTTACGAAAGCTTTGATCTTGCAATTATCACTAATCAAGAAGATTAGTCAGAATACATTTCTATTTCGCGATGCTAATTGTAAGTTTTATTTAATATAATTGAATTTTATGTATTCTTATTCAATCCTTATTTTATTATACATTCGCTAATGATATTTTATTTTTGTTCGAATGTCTTCAAATTTGTCTTTTCTTTTCCGGGATGATGCATTGAACGGCATTACTGAACCGATGAAGCTCGATGCTAATTGGGTTAGTTTTTATCACTGTTTTTGTATTCTGATGAAATTGTTCACTGCTCATTGATTAGTCTAATTTTCTTGATTAATTTTTTTTTGATGTTGGATGCTTTTACGAAAGCTTTGATCTTGCAATTATCACTAACAATTCGTAGTCAGTCCTGTATTTTTTTTTTATTCTTATTCAATCCGTATTCTATTATACATTCGCTAATGATATTTTATTTTTCTTTTAAGGTTGATGTTTTCGAGTAAAAGACCTTCCATCGAGTACAACCTTTGCTAGACATTTTAATAGAAGTGAATCATCCAATGTCCGATTACGCGACATGTATCTATAAAATGTTGAATAACAACAAAGATATTAGAGAAGATGGATTCTTACTGTGTGGCAAGATTGCTTCGATGCCTTGATTGTTGTTGTATTTGAAGAAATGTAAAGAAACGGGGTTGGAAGGAGTATGCAAATTATATGATGGCGTGTTCATTACTAAATTTTGTATTCCTAAGTTTTTTTGTATTCATTCTATTCCAGAGTTAGTTTTTGTTGATGGTGATTTTTGCTATAGGTGTTTTGCTGATAATTAGATACATAGCTACGGTTGTTCGTCTGATTATTCAATATTCAATGTATCTTTTTAGTTTAAATGTAATTTACCGGCTTTGTGTCCAATCATATAAATTTGATATTAATTATATGACTTTAACATTGTTGGCCAATGTTTAAAATTCAAAATTATCAATCAACACTTCGAAGTTCTATCGTACATTATGGTGGATTCGATCTAGGATAAAACACTGGAAGATATTAAAAAGAAATTTTATGATCAAGTTAGCCGTGGTACAATTTTTTTGATTTGTTAAGTATTTCAATTTTAATTATTTATACTTATTCATTTTTCATGTTTACACCGTTTCTTTAATTTATTTTATGCTTTTAAATTTATTTAGTAACAATTAAGTTTTTTTTCGTAATAATTACTCTCAATTATTAATTATTAAATCAGTGATTAATTGACTAAATCATTTAACTGAAAAATTAAAAATCGCAAAAGCTGTGGCCGGACGGAATTGAACCCGGGTTGCATATACCATGAACATCACCACATTCCACTCGGCCACAGCTTTTCAATCGTTTATTGTTGACAACATCAAGTATTGGTGTTCGATTTCATATTTTATGCTTTTAATTTTATTTGGTAACAATTAAGTTTTTTTTCCGTAATAATTACTCTAGATTATTAATTATTAAATCAGTGATTAATCGAATAAATCATTTAATTGAAAAAAAAAAAAAGTTGTGCCAGAGGGATTTGAACTCGGGTGGCATATACCATGAACATCACCACATTCCACTCGGCCACAACTTTTCAATAGTTCATTGTTGACAACATCAAGTATTGGTTTTTGACGTAATATTTTATGCTTTTAATTTGGTGATATTAACAATTAAGTCTTTTTCGGTAACAATTACGATAGAAAATTAATTATTAAGTCAGTGATTAATCGAATAAATCATTTAATTAAAAAAAATATTGTTGTGGCGAGAGCGGATGATGAAACTCACTACATTCCACTCGGCCACAGCTTTTTAATCGTTCATTATTGATAATATTTGGTACTGGTACTTTATTTAATGTGCCTTTAACTTGAATAATCGAAGTCGGATTTTTCAAATATGATCATTTTCTTCCACTTTTAGAGGATAGACTAACATATATACTAAGTCGAGTTATTTCATGGCCGTTATTAGTCTTTCGTTGTTGGATGAAGACGTAGACGTATGATATATCTCATTTAATTAGAATTTTCACTATTCATGTTTGATTTTTTTGAATCATTCAAGTTTATTTACAATTATTTTGATTCATTAAGTATTTCTCAATAAAGACGTAGACGTGTGAAATTTCATTTTGGATGAAGACGTGGATGTATGTATCGGAGTGTCTATGCTAACGACATGTTGTAACGTCGTAATGTTACGACTTTACACTTGTAAACACTTGTAATCATGATCTGGACGGTTGGAAATCATTTACAACCGTCATCTATCATTTACAACTTGATTATCTTGGTTGTAAATGAGATTTTCCGTTTACAACTGAGTTATCTTGGTTGTAAATGATAAATTCCGTTCTTATTAAATTTTTTTAACGATGGTGGGGATTGAACTCTGGTCGCTGGATTAAAAGAATCCAAACATTACCAATCAGCCACGTTTTGATGTATGCACAATATAAAAAACAATACTACTTAAGCATACAATTTTTCATCCAATTTTAAATATCAAAGAAATCATGCGCTCATAACCCTAGCCGTTTATTAAGACCCATAATGTTTTCAAAAATAAAATTCTTCCCAGATTTCGTCTCCGGCCGAACCCTCGTGATGCAAAAGCACACCGATTGTCAACTCCACATAGATTTAAAAATTTCTCCCATATATCTTCTCCGCCCCGATAAAATATTTTCAACCCAGATTTCGTCTCGTCTCCGAAATCTCGAAAGATCGATTGGAATTGCAGTATGTCTTCTACCCCGTCTCGGCCCTATGTCTTTTTCGCCGATTAGAATTGCAGTTTTCGGATATTTATTCTACAGGTAAGTGATCATATATATATTTTTTCAATTTAAAAAAATGTGTATTAAGTATTAATTTGAAAACTGTGATCAACTCATGTATGACTTTATTTCATGATGCAAACATTTATTTTGAATATATCAGGGTTTCTTTACTTATCATTTGTTGTGCATTCAGTGGTTATACCATTAAGCCTATTGTCTTGTTGTGGTTGAGTGTTGATGTAGACAAAAACAATTAAGAAAAAGGTTGTTAATAATGATGCCATTCAACAAAAAGTAATCATGAGATTCATTCAAATGAGACTTTTAAGCAAACTCTAAGGAACTTTTGAGTGCATTTCAATTTAGTACATGGATTACTAATTCTGTAACATGGATTACTGATTCTTTTTCTTGTCTTGAAATTATTAAAAGTTCTTTCTCATCCAATTCACAAACTAGGCGCCGTGGCACACTTCCAAAATTCTGGTTAACAGTATAAGGTCTTTTATGAATAAGATCATTTATATCCACGCTTTGCCTCAAACAATTTGGGCAACTTGTTCATAAATTTGTTTATATTTTACAACAAGTTTCGGGGGATTGGTATAACTGAGAATTTAACTAATTCTGTTGAAAGGTCAAAGAACATTATGCACAACATTTGAACTACTTCTTTAAACTGTTTTTTTTACTGGACCTTTCAAACTTTGAACTATTATTTTCCTTTATTGACTCAGCTGATCTTATCTCTATCCTTGGGGAAGTGGAGATGTCAGTTTGACCATTGGAAACTGTAATGCTTTAAATGAACGGCTATGAATGCTGCATATACTGCATTGAGACTGTTTAGTGGGTAGATATGTGTCTATATATATCACTACTTGTTATGTGATTTTTGTGTGTGCAAAAAAGTTTATTCCATTAACCTCTCTGCAACCTTCTTCCCTTACTTGTGCCTTCTTCCACCAGAAAGTATGACCTACTACAATACTGGTGCTCACATTTCACCTTCCGATGGCAGTGACTTGGATAGAATGATACTTTCTCGTTTGCTAAGTATCATTCCCAAACTCACGGTTCATCGAGTTTCCAAAACCTATTTTTTTGCCAAATCCTAGAGGTCGACCTAAACCCAGAAGAGTGAATCATTGGCTTTCCTCGGAAATTTTCTTTCTTCATAAAAAGGGGGAGAAGATTGTCCAAGAATATGGTAGCATGGCGTAATGATTCTACAGAATATGCTAGCAAGGCGTAATGCCTCCTAGATGTTCTGCTTCTCCATCTTTTTCGTTTCTACTCTCCCTCCTTCATAACGGGGATGCAGTAGTTAGATTGTGTCCAAGGCGGTGCATCAAAGCTCGTCTGCGACAGGCCCCCCATACCCTAAAGTAGTCAATGAGCTCGTTTCTCAGGGACGTGGGTGGATGTTTCCTTCAAGCAATGTGCATTGTTGTTAGGAGAATGAGATGAAGTAGTATTTTATTCATGTTTCTTTTGCGTCCTATGGTCACAGTTTTGTGCTATTTGTTGATCTAATTAACTATTATCAAGGCTATGTATAAAATTTACTTTTGGTTGAATCAAAGTTGTGCCTTTTTATTATCATTTACTATTTTTTTTATTGTATTGTATTTAGTAATATTGTGTGAAAATGATCTATTGCATAAAATAAGAAATAGAGGCAGAGGAGGCCATTTTAAATTTATTTTTTCTTTCTTTTTGTATAAGAAAATTTCTTGAATGTGAGTTGTGATGAATCCTGACCCCTTGCTAGTGGCCAATGAATCCGGCTATCCTATGCTGTGGCTTTTCAAATAAACCATCTACAGTATTTACCATGCAAAAAAGCTGCTTTGATCCATTGAAATTGCTGAAAAATTAAAAATGGACTATTAGCATGTAGTTTTCTGATTTTTGTAACATTCTTTGGAAACAAATATAACATGTAAATTACTGTTGCTGTGCCATGTGATGTAATGTGTGATAACGTGTAAATTACTGTTGCTGAAAAGGATTGTCAAGTTTTTCTGTTGCTACTGACTGGTAAACATGCACTACATGATACTGCAAGTGCTGAATAGGCACCACCCATGAGCAATCAGCGGTGAATTTTACATGTACTGTAAAATGGAAATTTCAATTTTGGTTTCTCTGGATGCTATGCACAATATGGAGAGGAACTTCTGATAAGTTGTAGCAAGAGGACATAAGTATGATGGAATCCCTTTTTAGTATTTGCATAAGTGTGCATGACCTCTTATTCTCATACCATTGACAGTTTGGGATCGTTCATAAGAATGCAGAAACTGTTAGATCGTTTGTTTGTGTTAGTGTGGATTATATATATGGTAGATATCATTTTCAGTTTATGAAATTTGAATTGGTCAGTAATGTTATGCTCGGATTCATGATCGAAGGTGCTACGAAGGTCCAAGAGGAATATAATTGGTGGATTTTTTCCAGAGGCAGTTGCGATGGATGGCAGGCGTGCTACTTATGGCCTAATATGCACTGGGCTTATCTCTGCATGTTATGTTCAAATTGTATTATTCAGTATTTCTATTTGATTCACGTACTGACTATGTTCTATTTGTTTGAATAAATCCATCATTATTTGATTATATAATGCCAGTGATAATGTATGTCATGTTCGAAAAATTAAGGATTTGTGCCTGGACAGGATAAAAGTCCAACAAAAATCATATACATACGTAATCGGCCTAAAGGAAAGTCCAACATCCATTCGGCCCATTACCGCATTTAGCCCAAAATCGATAATAAAATAACCGGGTTTTCTGGGTTAGCGTTATTCAAATCAATTAGGGATTTATTAAAAATTATGGTCGTATTTGGAGATTTCACCAAATCACGTTTCTAGGGTTAGGGTTCATCCAATCAATTTGGGATTTCTAAAATTGATTTTGGAATTTAATACCCCAATTCTAAAAAAATCATATACAATTAATGGGCCTTAACATAGACTTTGGACTTTAGCAAGAGGAAAGCCCAACAAAAATCATAAAATATGTAATGGGCTGGAGATGAAGGAAGCCCAAAATAACAATTTGATTGATCTGTCAACAGACATTCCGGCCTATTAACCACTTTTGGCCCAAATCCATAATAAAAACGCCCTTCACTTCAAACGCCTAATGTTAATTTGGGGATGAAATCAATCTGGTCATATAATGCCCCAATTTTCTAGGGTTAGGGTTTTACAAATCGATTTAGGATTCCTCAAAAAAACTAAGGGCGTATTTGGGGATTTCACCAAATCAAATTTCTGGGGTTAGGGTCCATCAAATCAATTTGGGATTTATAAACAATTAAGGGCGTATTTGGGTGTTTCATCAAATCCAAATTCTAGTGTTAATTTGGGGAGCTCACGAAATCGATTTGGGAATTTAGTGCCCTAAATGTCTAGGGTTCGGGTGTTTCTAATCCATTTGGGATTTCTTAAAAATTAAGGATGTATTCGGGGATTTCACCAAAATCAATTTGGTGTGGTTAGGGTTCATCAGATCAATTTCTCAAACGCCAGGTGTTAATTTGGGGATTTCTTAAATTTATTTTCTTGCGTTTTTTACTACTTCAATGTAAAACTGTAACACAACATACTATAAATTTCCCTAAATTTAGCCCTTTTGGTAAAATTAGAATGATACATTCAGGAAAGATTACCATGCCCCCGCGCAAGGATGACAAGCACAAATCCAGTAATGGCCCCAAACATATACTGTACCAGAAAATTAAACACATGGTACATGGGTGAATCAACACTCTGGCTCCAAACCTATTGCTGATTTCTGTAACATGTCGTCAAACAAGTCTCCAAATCCCCGCTCATGATATATATCCCTTATATGTATGTATTTTCTTTCTTTCGGGTCAGACACACGTATGAAAAGATGTACAGATCGGTATCCAGCAGCCTCACATGCCTTGATATGCTTCAATAGATCATGATCCGAATTTATAAACTTAAAATCACAATGACCGTCAGTTGATACAACAAAACGATCGCCTCCTCTGTGGGGGAAGGAAAATGCTGTCACAAATCGGCTAATGATTTCTTTAATTCCCCCAGTCTGTTCTGAACCCTCAATGGTGTGCACATGCCTATAAAAATAGGCTCCGTCCCTATCTTTGATCCGAGCACGTATTGAGATTGTTTTGCTGCAAAGCATCATAAGATATATTTCCATTTTAATAATATAGAAGTAATTATTAGTTAATTAAAGTCGACCTATTTTATGAATCAACTGTCAAATATAAACACATATGCAAAACATTATCATTTTCATTCACCTATGGTAAATACTGTTCTCCCGGGAGGTATACAGTGACTCTGCCAACTTCCTGCGAGTAGCAATTATTTCTTCCTACGTAATCCAATCACAAGAGTTTAATTAATAAACGTTGCCAACCATAACTGTAGAGCATGGCTGAAAAGATCACATCTATATTGAGAGTCTTACTTCATTAAGTGTTCTGTTGACGGCTTCCCGAAACATCAAGAAGAGAGATGCGTATACGCCGCAATCGAGACTGCATTTGTCAGATTCAGCATGTATAAGAACATATTTATTTATACATCACTCAGTTCTGGTAAATAATAACCTGTGGTAATGTTAGTTGCTTACCCGTTGCCTTGATTTGGCACAGTTGGCGGATAAACAACTTTGAATTTGTTCCATTGCTTCTGTTTAAAATCATCTAAGCCCAATGCCGTTGTTGTTTCCTCAAGTGTAGAGACCTGCAAAAACTGGCCTGGTTAGCCTTTTAATGCATATCCAACTTGTAATATACTACTATATCTCTGTTTACACCACCGAAATCGCAAAGATGCTGATAGCAGACATATTACATGAAGTAATACATATGATTACATCACTCTGACTAAGTATTGAAGTAACACTCTTACCAAATTCATTGCCAACTCCAAATAGCTTTTACTTGCTCTATCGTAGAGCAAGGTGTCACAAATTTCGAGTGTTCTGTTGTCCAAATTCACCCGACCCACGGTGAAATGGTGTTCATGGATTATTGGTATGGATATTGTGGAGCACTCTGACGAGAAATTCCTTTCAAAAAGAATTTTATCGATCCCTTCAACGATTTCTCACGTTGTAAGGGGTCATGAAACCTGCTTTTCTTGTCTTTCAGCGATCCGCTGATGATGTTGCACACAGTCTGATATTATGAAAAATATAGGAAAAAATCATGACACCATTGTATGTCGGGAGATACGTCATTGTTTGTTCAATTCAGTTATTTAAGTTAGGCCTTACACAGAACATCATAGGCAAAACCCAGTGATTGGTGTCAACACCTCGAAATTTCCTGTCCAGCCAAGTCATGGCAGCAACACCACTAATGACCTGTATATGTCATAGTGTGTTCCTGTCAAATCATTAACACAATACATATGTATCAAGTATATGTAATGAATATAATTATGGAAGGACCTTACTTGGTCATTAAACCACGTGTGAGGATTCAGGGTCAACATATCAGATCTACGAAGATAGATTGCGAGGTCATCAAAACCAACCAAACTTTCACTGCTTGTCCAGGAACAGTTAAGTTATCGTGAATACTTAGATCATGAATAAAGAAAAAAATAAACAAAAGAGAGCGAGGGAGAGAGACAAAAGAGTTGTTGTAACTTCACCTTCCATGTCCATGTTCCCATAATAGATAGTTGACCAATTCATGCTCACTAGATGGCATAGCCGTACAGATGGTTTCATAAAGGTCAGGTATTCCAGGGTTATTAGGCTGACCAAATGGACTTCTCGACGCTGTCTTCGTGATCCTTTTGGGATTAACAGCCCCAGGTGGACTTAAAAAAACAGGACGCTCTTGATTTGAATTGATTTTGGACTGAGGCGTGCGAGGCTCTGGGTTTTTTGGTTTTCTGAATTGAGAATTACTTGGCGGCGTCACAATCTCGTTGGTCCTTTTTGATTTAATGGCCCCAGGTGGACTTAAATGAACCGCACTTTCTTGGCTTGCATTGTTTTTGGACTGAGGAGTGAGAAGCACTGATTTTATCTTTCTTTGACTTAAAGAATCACTTGGTGGCTTGGTCCTTTCTGAATTAATGGCCCCAAGTGGACTAAAATTAACTTTCTTTCCATTGTATTAGGAAACTTGTAATTTTGATGAGCGATTAACCATGCTAAATTAAGGAAAGTCCAGTAACTAGTACTCTTAAGGTCCATAGGAATTTAGAATTTTAAGGACATTGTAAAAGAGGAACGTTTGCTGATGACTTAGTTAGGTGATAGATAAGTTATTTCTTTTGCGTATGATGTATTTTATTTTCTGAAAAGAAAATAACTTATTGATGCTTAGCTTATGATGTATCTTATTTTCTGAAAAGAAAATAACCTATTGAAGCATTTGCTGAAGATATACTTTGTTTATTACAAACAAATTATTGAAGCAAATAGAAACCGCTCAGAATCTTGAAGACTTTTGAAGATCTGAAGACTTGAAGAAATTGAAGATCTAAAGACTAGAAGATTGCTGAAGACTGGTATCTACAAAGGCACGTGTTGCTCAGAAAGTGGAAATTCAACAACAGCACTGCATAAGTGAAAATCTGAAAGACAGAGTAGGTTGTGCTTGCTGAAACTGAGACTGACCACTTGCTGATAAACATATGTGACCTCTTGCTGAATGTACGTGAATTTGCGCTCCAATGTTACTGTTTGAATTCTATTCAAATGTGCATTTAATGCAAAGCATGCACGCGAAGGACATGAAGACTAGAAGACAAACAAAGACGCTGCTGAAAGTACAAAAGCAAGATAGTGACATGTTAAGGAACAAAAGCCTTAGGATTTGAAATTCAAACGGCTCCTTACTTGCACTATAAATAGAGGTCATCCGGCAAAGAGTTGAAGTGTGTCAACAACGTGATCAAACTCTCACTTGTGCTTAAAATCTCACAAACCTTCAAACACTCTTACTGCCATTGATCCGTTCCAAGACTTAAATCTTGAAAAAGCTACTTGTGAAGAAGTAGAACAAACTCGGCTAAGAAATTAGTTAAGTGTTCTTTCTTTCGAACAAGAACAAGTCTTGACACCAGAAACAATCAAATTTGTTTACTGCAAAGTATTCCAAGTTGTGTTTCTTAGATTACTTGTTGTAACTGAATAAGTTATAATTAAGTCATCTCACCCCAAAACTCTCTAACTGAAAATACACCCTTTCAGGCGTGATATTCAGGGGGAACTTAATCGAGCATAGTTTTGCTGATTAAAAGTACCAAGTTTGGTGGAGAACAAGGTTGAGTTCTCTAGTTTAGGTTGGAGACAAAGCAAGTGTGCTTTGGTTTCTGTTGAATCGCTTTAGATAGGAGATTGTAAGGAACCTCAATCATATCTTAGTGGATTCAGTCCTAGAAAGGACGAAGTGGACTAGTTGAGAGATTACGCCACTCTCAGATACCACTATAAAAGTGTTTGTGTGATTTACTTACTGTATTTAGCTTTCAGCAAATTATATCTGTTTGTACACAGTCACTCACTTCACTTGCTGAAACCTTTACTTACTGAAAGAGCACTTATTGTATCAAAGACTTCCGCTCTCTGATTTTAAGTATCAGCAAACCAAGCTACTGTAAAGTAACTTACGCTTGCTGAGAAAGTTAAGTATCAGCAAACTCATTACTGAAAAGTAATAAGTACTTGCTGAGAAAGTTTTAAACGACGAAAGTTTGAAAAGACTATTCACCCCCCCTAGTCTTTTCTTGTTGTTTAAAGGGACCAACACATTGTTTTTGGGCTGGTTACTGTCACTTACATGAGACTCTGACTTCTTTTTTTTAACTTTTTGGGAATCACGTGGTGACGTCAACATATCCGTGACCCTTTTGGAATTCAGGGCCTCATGCGGACTCGAATGAGCAGCACTTACTTGCTTTGCCCTGTTTTTGGACTTCGTAGAGCCACGTCGTGGAGCCACATGATTACCATGGGGCTTATCTGTTTCCATATTCGTGCATGATGTTGAAGGCACACTTGATTCTTTCGTATTGTATGTGTTCCTGAAAGGTCAGTTGTGGGAATCAACTATAGTGCATAGAATATTCATTATAAACAAAAGAACCAAATTAGGTTTGACGGCACTAACGCAGTGTTCTCATTCCTGTGGTGGTGCCGGTACAATGACAAGACGATGTTTTTGCATGCTCTCTGGAAATCCTCCTACATACCAACAGAAAATTGAAAGTAGTTAACCGTAAAGTAAAGTAGATCTGTATACATGATGATAAAAGAAACATTACAAAATATGGTCCCAAAACAATTTCCCCTTGCAAATTGGGTCCAGGTGAGAGTATATATCAAGTCCTATTTTCCGAAAACTAGGTTTCAAAAAACAAAAATAAAAAAATAAATAATAAAAAATATAAGAAAATAGGAACAACAATGCAATTTTCCCTTGTGATCAACGTGGCATGAGATGAAACTGTGTGTTACTGTTACCTCTGTCTCGAGGGATGATCGCTCTATTACCCTTGCCTTCACCATCATCTCCATACAAACATAAACAGCAGCGTCCACACTGCACACAAGTGAGTCTATTTAAAATATCTAGCTGAAAATTTCATATTTAATGGTTATTAATTATAACGAAGGTATTACCTATTACTGTGTGTCGGGATACTCTTCTTATAATCAAAATCAAATTCAACGTCATCAGATTTAAGTTTCTTACCACCGCACCATCTTAAGATTAACCTTTCAACTTCAGTGGCCTGCGGCAAACCATATTGCAATTTAACAACAAAAAAGTCATGAGTAATTATTCGCGTGACAGCGGCAACAAGTATTAATGGTCATACCTTCTTTTTAACAAGGGCAGCGTGGGGGTTTCTAGGCATATCATTTGATGGAGCAGTGTCATACACCTCTAGAGTGCAACTTTTGACTTTAAAGATTACCAGGATACAATGCCCATTGGCAACCATGACAGGAACATAAACATTGATTGGTTTGTTTGGCACAGATTTAGTGCCTTCTTCTCCTGCTTTTAAAAACCCTTCGCACTGCAAACTTTCCATATCGGTGGGCATGAACCACACACTCTGCCCATCTTTCAGTGCAACAGATGTGCACAATAAAGCAACACAATCAATCACCTGCAATCACAACACACATATCATTACGTGCGCAATATATCAACAAGTCTGGAACTCACAATTCAAACAAAATATCTTACACTTTTATGCACGAAATTCCTCATTAACAAATCCTGCAAGGCCACTTTACTTAGGGTGCAGTGTCCAATCCGTACAACAATCGTACTGCATCAAACATAAAAATGTTCATTCGTATCCTCATTATGCGAAACAACATATATTTGGAACAGGGCTTAAATCCAACGTAAACTGCATACCTTTGGGGAATAACAAAACCAAGGATCATTTCAATCAATTCATTTTCATCTGAGAACATCTGCGACGAAAGTGATTCTTTTATCTCTGCCTCGTCATCCAAATCTTTATGATGAGATTCCCACTTCTCCTCTTCTCTATCTTCGCGGTACTCTGATTTGTACTCCGTTTCCTCTTGGGTTTCCCAGTACTCTGGATTGTTGTTATTTACTTCTTTTATTTCTGACTCTTCTCCTGTGGGTGAGGGGTACTCTGGCTTATTCTTATTGAATAGGTTCGTAAGAACACCAGTCAATTGCTTCTCGACAGCAGACGTTACGACACCCACAATATCTGTTTTCAATTTCTCTAGTTTCCCATTCATGCCGTCCAAACTTTTAACGATCTTATCTCCCAACTGCAAGCCTTTAATAGAATTTGGCCATATGATATCTGCAAGCTCATCCAGAGTCTGTTGCGGATCTCGCGTGCCCATTGCAGGGGGGACAAAGTGCATATCATTCCTAGACCTCTTAGACATGTTATCCGAATCTTCGTATCTATCAGACGTAGTTTGTGATAGTGTATATGTCCTAGAGACAGTCCTTACTAAGGGCATGGTGTCCTTGTAGAGGACATATATGTACTATTACACAGGTCAACGTAATATAATATATGTTTGTTTCATTTTACTGTTGAGTATCGCTTTCATATTTATATTACACCAGGCTGCAGCATGTCATATCTATATTACTGTCTGTATTGATACTGAACATGTCCCCTCGGATAGATGACCGATCACACAGTTAGTGGGAGCTATGTGAGTTATCATCTATCCCAAACTATCCCTAGTCGTGGTACATCTCGGATGTGGGGGTCTGAATGAACCTGACAAGACTAGTATGCGTGGAGGTTATACTTGTTGGAGCAAGTGTGAGCCGATCCCACGGCCACGGAACGGATTGTTGGACACTCAAGGAACGTTCCCATAACTGCGCATAGTTGTTCGAAGAAACTTTATCGAACAATGGAAGTACCCACCGGACACTCCCATCGATGTATACTCTACACCGACTTGTCTATGGGAACCGGTGAGTTGTCGAAGTGATGCCATTCGTCCTTTGCACTTACAGGACATTTATTGCTCCATATCCTTGGTGGACCCGTCGATGTCAGCTCTGAATAAGCAGTTGACCTAAGACACGATCCAGGATTATGGCTAAATACAAATGGGGGTGATAAGTGATTTTGTGAAGGATTTATCTCTCAAGTGTAGCACATGAGAGCACTGCTCGTAGTCTGCATAATTGTGTTGGTAAAGTCACTGGTCAGTGCAAATGATATATTATGATGGTCATAAGTATATCTTAACCAAACAACTCCCTGAGACGCCCGTGGATGTATTATTGGGATAGACACTTCATCGATCCTAGATACATCCGAGCAAGTCAGATGAAGGGACGTTACCATCGCCGCGTTGAGCGCAACAGGCTTCGCAACGAAAGGGTTAGCTTTGAGAAACCTCTCAAACGTCCTCGCGTATTAATATTGCAAATGGAACCGTCTAGGAATTCCATGTTGCCTAGTCTAGGACTTGCTTAATACGGTGAGGCCCTATGGGTCACACTATGTGGTGATTCAGCCTATCAGAATATCCTTGAAGATGGAATCGCAATTAATTTGGAATTAATTGTGATTGATGGATTATAATTAATTTGGAATTAATTATAATAATTGGTGGCTCAATTAATGATTTGGAATTATTAATTGAATTGGCTAATTAATTGTATTTTATGTAAATACAATTAAAGATTATATTTTGGAAATATAATGGAGGGTTGATTGTAAAGGATATGTTAATTTAGAATTAACATATGCACTTGGGCAAAATCTACTTGGAGTTTGGATTGCCTTAGAAATATATGTGGGTCCCACGATTGCCTTAGAAATATATGTGGGTCGCAAAAGTGGGACCCACGTCCCGTAGCACAGGCGCGCGCACGCGCGTGGCTGAGTAGGGGAAGGAGTTTGACTCCTTCCTCTATTAGAAGTCCAAGGGATAAGTTAGATTTTCCTGATTGAGTTTTAATTTGATTGGGAATGAATCTAGACTTGATATTGGTTTCCTTGTGCGATAAGAATTAGATTCTTATTCCTTTACGAAGTCTAATATCTTATGCTTTAGGCTTCTATAGACTACTATATATAGTAGACTATTGGAGAGAGTTTTACACACAGTTACACACGATTTGAAACACAGTTTTGAACACAGTTTCAGACATAGACTCTTACAGTCTTCCTACCCAGTTTTCTTAGAGAAAATAAAAACTCTCCCCTCCTCCCCTTAGCCTCACGCGCGCGCACACCGCCACCGGAGGGAATTGCCGCCCCGTCTTCTTGGTCACATAAAGAATATCCTAGCATTCTTCCGATAGGCTGTTCATCCGTGGATACCAAGGTTGAGGTTCTAGGAGCTGGAAACTAACTCTTATTGTCTTGCAGATATACAGAGTATTGTAGATATCTTCGACTTCGACGAAGGAGAAGATACACCAGATTATTACGAAGACTTGAAAGCTGCTTTGGAAGTAAGGTTAGTCTTCTAATTGACGTGTTTATATATATACGACATATGCATAACAATTAACCAGTATGTTAAGAAAATTTTTAAAATTCCGCTGCGTACCCTAGGGGTAACTCTGACCATATTTTCTTACAGTGGTATCAGAGCGAGGTTAATTGATTACGTATATACGTATATATATTGTATGATTTTGTAGATATGTGGATGCAATTGATTTTATGATGAATTCGATTTTCAAAAGTTTTGTTTTTATATAAATTTAAAATTTATATTTTTTACAAAAAAAAAAAAAGAAAATTTAAATATATATAATTTTTCCGACAGGGCCGCTTGCGTCGCCCGGGGCGCTTGCGGCCGCAGGCGCTCGGGCGCCTGGGGCGCCGGGCGCCTGCACCTGCGGCGTCCGGTACCCGCGTGCCGCAGGCGTCGGGCGCCCGGGGCCGCGGGCACCGTGGGTCCCTTCCCACGTTTTAAAAAAAAAAATAATAAAAATTATATATTTTCGGGTTGAACCCAAAATCGAATTTTGGAAGTTTTGAGAATTGAATTTTATATGTGGAATATAAATATGATTTAATTGTAATTGTTTTAAACTAGAGGCGTTAAATTTAATTAGTATAAAGTTAAAGGGTTTATTTGTAATTTATCAATTTATTGTTTATTGAAAATTAGTCCTTCTACTTTTGAATTTTAGATTTAACACCTCTAAGGTTTTTAAATTACAATTAAGTCCTTCGGATTTTCGAAAATTGCTACTTGGTCAATAGAATTTTCGAATGTTCAATCTAGTCCAAATTTTCAATTATTTCATAGAGATTATAAGTATGGGATTATAATTTTCATAATGAAATTATGAAGTCATTTGTCATCCACATAGGCTACTACTTGTTTCATATGCTCAATATGCTATTGTTTGACAATGCATGTTTAAATACCATGTTTTTACGTTCCGTTCGACCGCTATGCATGCGAGGGTAGGCGGCGCCCTCTTATATGTCGGACCGCATATTTATGTATGGGTAGGCGGCACCCATTATATGCTTGACCACGTTTAGAACTAGAATGGATAGGCGGCATCCATTACGTGTAGACCGTTCATGCATGATGGGTAGGCGGCGCCCTTATTTGTTTGTAGATGACTGATAACAACCCTCAAGCTACAAGCCCCAACCAATATAAGTACGGAAATATGTATATATATATATATATATATATATATATATATATATATATATATATATATATATATATATATATATATATATATATATATATATATATATATATATGTATTTCTGAGATACTTTCCATAGCGTGCTTTAATTTTGAACTTTTATTGCGTTTTCTTGTATTGGCGACCTCGTCTTACAAGACTCGCAGTAATCGTCAAATTAGAGTAAGCCTATGGTTATGACTTACTGCATATTGTATCTAGCGACCTCGATAGGTGCAATATGTAGGGCATCGGGTCAAATTAGATTTAACAACCAAGAGTTGCGTGACGCAATTGGATAGTCTTACTAGTCCTACCGGTCATATTATGCTATGCGACCAGCCCCCGTTGGAGTATGGCATAATATGGATTTGGATCTTGGCCACTACGGTAACTTGTTGGACATTACCCGTATGTTTGTTGTGGGGGCAAGCATATGTGAAAATAGTGGGAGCTAAACAGTTAAAGGACCTTGTTGTTTAGTTATGTTGACTGTGTATTTAGAAATGATATTTCAATAGTTGATTTATTATTTTCGTTCTATATTATTTCTCCTTAGGATATTAGATATGGCGAGTATCTCGCTCCGTGCTGTCTTGGAGAAGCAAATTTTAACCGGACCAAACTTCCTAGATTGGATCAGGAATATACGTTTGGTGCTGAGGTACAAAAAGATTGAGTACGTCTTGGACGAGGTCATTCCCGTGTGCCCCGAAAATCAGACTGCCGATCAGGTTGCTGCTTGGAATCAAGCCAACAAGGCAAGGTCTGATAAGCATCTTGAGGATGCTAAGTCCGCGCAGTGTATTATGCTGGCGGCAATGAGCAATGAGCTGCAGAGGCAACATGAAAGCATGTTGCCATATGAGATGTTGAAACATCTTGAGTCGCTCTTTAAGACGACAGCTAGAAGTGTTGAATTTGATTTGATCAAAGACATACACAGGTGCAAGCTCAGTGAAGGAGGGAACATGTCTGAGCATGTTCTCAAAATGATTGGTCTCTTTGAAAAGCTTGCCAATGCCGGCGTTAAGCTAGAGAACAAGATCATGGTGATCTTTGTCCTTCAATCATTGCCGAGTTCGTATTCGCAGTTCATCATTAATTACACGATGAATGCGAAAGACGTCACACTGCCTGAACTTCATAATCTGCTGAAGACATATGATCAAACTCTTCCTAAGAAGGAAAAGTCGATCATGCTTGTTGGGCAACCGTCTAACTCGAACCCGAAAAGCAAAGGTGCTAAGGGTAAGGGAAAGTCGGGAGCCAAGGCTAACACTTGGAGTGATAAGCCTAAGCGTCCGAACCAGAAAAGGAAGTTCAAGAGAAGCGGAACGGTGCGCACAGATGAATGTCTTTTCTGTAAGCAGAAAGGACATTGGAAGAAAGATTGCCCTAAGCTTAGGGCAGATCAGGCCAAGAAGTCATCAGCTTCTGGCTCAGGTATGTTTGTTATTGAAATGAACATGACTACTTTTGACTCCAATGGTTGGGTATTAGATACAGCCTGTGGCTCACACATTTGTAATAATGTGCAGGGGCTAATTGATCACAGGCTAGTCAAGCGAGGTGAATCGACTTGCATGTTGGGAACGACAATCCAGTTGAAGCCAAACGCGTTGGACGCAGCAAGATAGATTTACCTTCGGGACAATGTTTAGAACTTGATAATGTTTATTTTGTTCCATCCATTGTCAGAAATATTATTTCCATTCCATTGTTAGACAATATGGGTTTTTCCTTTCGATTTGCGAATAATACTTGTTATTTTTCATTAAATGATCAGTATTATGGAAAGGCTCGCTTGGTGAATGGTTTATATATTTTGCAAAGTAGTCAACCTTTATTTCAAATACATAACAAACAACCATCTTCAAGTAAGAAGAATAATCCATCTTATCTATGGCATTGTAGGCTAGGCCATATCAATGAAACACGGATTCAAAGACTAAGGAAGTTGGACTACTTAGAACCATTTGATTTCGAATCATATGGTACATGTGAATCTTGTGTTAAGGGTAAGATGACGAACAAACCTTTTGTTGGACAAGGTGTTCGTGCCACTCGCTGCTTAGAGCTCATACATACCAATGTATGTGGACCGTTTAAAGTCCATGCGCATGGGGGTTATCCTTACTTCGTTACCTTTACTGACGATTTCTCAAGGTATGGATATATCTTTCTTATGAAGAATAAATCCGAGACCTTTGGAAAATTCAAGGAGTTTAGGAATGAGGTCGAGAATGAATTGAACCTAAGGATAGTCACTCTTCGATCGGATCGAGGAGGTGAATACCTTAGTGAAGAATTTGTCGATTACTTGAAGGAAAATGAGATTCAATCGCAATGGATTCCTCCTGGAACACCACAGTTAAACGGTGTGTCTGAGAGGAGGAATCGAACCCTGTTAGACATGGTAAGATCAATGATTGGATTCTCGACTCTTCCAAAGTATCTGTGGGGATATGCACTACAAACTGCAATCTACATTCTGAACCGTGTACCATCTAAATCAGTGGAGAAAACTCCTTATGAGTTATGGAAGGGAAAGAAGCCTTCACTAGGCTATCTTAGACCTTGGGGCTGTTCTGCGATAGTCAAGCTGATGCTCACCGATAAGTTAGATGCCAAGGGTGTCAAAGTATATTTCATAGGCTATCCTCGTCAGACGAGAGGCTATGAATTCTATCATGTTGAAGATCACAAGGTGATCGTGTCTAGAAACGTGAAGTTTTTAGAAGCTGAATACCTCGAAGAAGAGAGGTTAGATGATATGATAGAACTTGAAGAAATTCAAGACTTTGACACGCGCGAACATGAGGTCTTTAAATCTTCTGATTTGGACTCAAGATTCAGTGGGAGCTTTCGAAGCAGACAAGGGTGATGATATGACACTTGCTAGGCATGTCATAGTCAGTGGGAGTCCTGTGATTAGATCAACAGTTGAAACCACACCTGTAGAACCCGTTGTCAACCAACCTGTGCAACAAGTTGCACAAGAGCAGCCTCCCGCAAGGGAACAGGGTCGCGCCCAATGACCAGCTGCATCAGTACCCACTGATAATGTTCGTGTTACACGAAGCCAGAAAAGAAAAGCACCAGAACAAGTCGAGCTCCGTAGGTCGAAGAGGATCCTTAGAGGAGCTCAGAAGCAAAGCCTTATGATAGAAGACATCAGTGAACTTGATGTCGGTTCATCAGATCGGGAAGATCCCGAGACCTACAAAGAGGCAATAATTGATATTGACTTAGACAAATGGCAAGAGGCCATGGAATTAGAAATGGATTCAATGTACCAGAACCAAGTTTGGAACTTGGTAGACTTGCCCCAAGGGGTTAGACCAATTGGGTGCAAATGGATCTTTAAACGAAAGCCAGATGCCGATGGCAAGGTACACACGCACAAAGCTAGGCTTGTGGCAAAAGGCTACACGCAAAGGTATGGCATCGATTACGATGAAACCTTTTCACCAGTAGCAAAATTGAAGTCCATTCGAGAATTCTACTTGCGATAGCTGCCTACTATGATTATGAAATCTGGCAGATGGATGTAAAGACAACCTTCCTCAATGGCAACCTTGAGGAAGAGGTCTATATGGTACAGCCGGAAGGTTTTATTAGTAAAACCAGGCCAACTGCTGTATGCAAATTACAAAGATCCATCTATGGGCTAAAGCAAGCGTCAAGGAGCTGGAATATCCGCTTTGATGAAGCTGTCAAATCGTTTGACTTCATCAGAAGCAAGGAAGATCCCTGTGTCTATGCGAGACACAGCGACAAAGGAGTTGTTTTCATGATCATTTATGTAGATGACATTTTGATCATGGGAAACAATGTCTCTATGCTAGAAGAGACTAAAGTTTGGTTATCAAGTACCTTCTCGATGAAGGACTTGGGTGAAGCGAACTACATCCTAGGGATCAAGATCTTTAGAGATAGATCCAAGAGGATGTTGGGATTGACACAGTCCACCTACATCGACAAAATATTGAAGCGTTATAAGATGGACGACTCAAAGAGTGGCTTTCTCCCAGCTAGGCATGGGATTGTCTTATCAGTTAAGGATGGTCCTAAAACTGATGAAGAAAGAAATGCAATGAGTCGTGTGCCCTATGCTTCGGCAGTAGGGTCTATAATGTATGCAATGAATTGCACAAGGACCGATGTGGCATATGCGCTTAGTGTCACTTGTCGACACCAACAGAATCCAGGAGCACCTCACTGGACTACTGTGAAGAACATTCTTAAGTACCTTAGACGGACTAAAGAGATGTTCTTGGTGTTTGGTGGAGAACCAGAATTGAAGATGTCTGGGTATGTCGACACTGGATTTGAATCAGATCCTGATGACTTTAAGTCACAGACAGGATACGTATTCAAATTGAACGGAGGAGCTGTCTGTTGGAAGAGCTCTAAGCAAGCCACGATTGCTGACTCATCCACAGAGGTCGAGTACATTGCTGCATCAGAAGCATCGAAAGAAGCTGTCTGGATTTCAGAGTTCTTGAAGGAATTGAGGGTTGTTCCTGCTCCCAGTCTAATAACGATTTATTGTGACAATACGGGCGCCGTCGCTCAAGCTAGGGAGCCTAGATCTACAAACAAGAACAAACATGTACTTAGAAAATATCACGTTATACGTGAGATTATAGATAGAGGAGAAGTTAGTATAGAACGTGTCTCAACCACGGACAACGTGGCAGATCCTTTCACCAAGGTCTTATCAGTGGAAGTCCACTTAAGACATTATGCTAATCTGGGCATTAGGCATAAAGGTGACTGGCTCTAGTCCAAGTGGGAGATTGATAGTGTATATGTCCTAGAGACAGTCCTTACTAAGGGCATGGTGCCCTTGTAGAGGACATATATGTACTATTACACAGGTCAACGTAATATAATATATGTTTGTTTCATTTTACTGTTGAGTATCGCTTTCATATTTATATTACACCAGGCTGCAGCATGTCATATCTATATTACTGTCTGTATTGATACTGAACATGTCCCCTCGGATAGATGACCGATCACACAGTTAGTGGGAGCTATGTGAGTTATCATCTATCCCAAACACTCCCTAGTCGTGGTACATCTCGGATGTGGGGGTCTGAATGAACCTGACAAGACTAGTATGCGTGGAGGTTATACTTGTTGGAGCAAGTGTGAGCCGATCCCACGGCCACGGAACGGATTGTTGGACAATCAAGGAACGTTCCCATAACTGTGCATAGTTGTTCGAAGAAGCTTTATCGAACAATGGAAGTACCCACCGGACACTCCCATCGATGTATACTCTACACCGACGTGTCTATGGGAACCGGTGAGTTGTCGAAGTGATGCCATTCTTCCTTTGCACTTACAGGACTTTATCATCACATTTGTTGCTCCATATCCTTGGTGGACCCGTCGATGTCAACTCTGAATAAGCAGTTGACCTAAGACACGATCCAGGATTATGGCTAAATACAAATGGGGGTGATAAGTGATTCTGTGAAGGGTTCATCACTCAAGTGTAGCACAGGAGAGCACTGCTCGTAGTCTGCATAGTTGTGTTGGTAAAGTCACTGGCCAGTGCAAATGATATATTATGATGGTCATAAGTATATCTTAACCAAACAACTCCCTGAGACGCCCGTGGATGTATTATTGGGATAGACACTTCATCGATCCTAGATACATCCGAGCAAGTCAGATGAAGGGACGTTACCATCGCCGCGTTGAGCGCAACAGGCTTCGCAACGAAAGGGTTAGCTTTGAGAAACCTCTCAAACGTCCTCGCGTATTAATATTGCAAATGGAACCGTCTAGGAATTCCATGTTGCCTAGTCTAGGACTTGCTTAATACGGTGAGGCCCTATGGGTCACACTATGTGGTGATTCAGCCTATCAGAATATCCTTGAAGATGGAATCGCAATTAATTTGGAATTAATTGTGATTGATGGATTATAATTAACTTGGAGTTAATTATAATAATTGGTGGCTCAATTAATGATTTGGAATTATTAATTGAATTGGCTAATTAATTGTATTTTATGTAAATACAATTAAAGATTATATTTTGGAAATATAATGGAGTGTTGATTGTAAAGGATATGTTAATTTAGAATTAACATATGCACTTGGGCAAAATCTACTTGGAGTTTGGATTGCCTTAGAAATATATGTGGGTCCCAAAAGTGGGACCCACGTCCCGTAGGACAGGCGCGCGCGCGCGCGTGGCTGAGTAGGGGAAGGAGTATGACTCCTTCCTCTATTAGAAGTCCAAGGGATAAGTTAGATTTTCCTGATTGAGTTTTAATTTGATTGGGAATGAATCTAGACTTGATATTGGTTTCCTTGTGCGATAAGAATTAGATTCTTATTCCTTTACGAAGTCTAATATCTTATGCTTTAGGCTTCTATAGACTACTATATATAGTAGACTATTGGAGAGAGTTTTACACACAGTTACACACGATTTGAAACACAGTTTTGAACACAGTTTCAGACATAGACTCTTACAGTCTTCCTACCCAGTTTTCTTAGAGAAAATAAAAACTCTCCCCTCCTCCCCTTAGCCTCACGCGCGCGCACACCGCCACCGGAGGGAATTGCCGCCCCGTCTTCTTGGTCACATAAAGAATATCCTAGCATTCTTTCGATAGGCTGTTCATCCGTGGATACCAAGGTTGAGGTTCTAGGAGCTGGAAACTAACTCTTATTGTCTTGCAGATATACAGAGTATTGTAGATATCTTCGACTTCGACGAAGGAGAAGATACACCGGATTATTACGAAGACTTGGAAGCTGCTTTGGAAGTAAGGTTAGTCTTCTAATTGACTTGTTTATATATATACGACATATGCATAATCAATTAACCAGTATGTTAAGAAAATTTTTAAAATTCCGCTGCGTACCCTAGGGGTAACTCTGACCATATTTTCTTACAGTTTGGTCTTCATCCGAATCTCCGTCTTCCGTGCAACGTACGTCGGAAATCGATATGCCTTCTCCCTCTGCCTCTGGGTCGGACTGATCCCTGATTACAGAGTTAGTGGTTGCCCCGTTCACCACGCAAGCCTGAAACATTTAAAAGAGTCTTAGAAAAAATGTTGAGCTCTTGTAGTTAAACAATTAAAAACAGAAACATGAGAAAATCACTGTATATAAATTACTACTACAGCAAGAAAGGTTATGACCTTTGGATCCTTGTACAATTGTTCGGAAGATTGCTTAAAGTCATGCATGATGCCACGGACTAATTTCCTAGTGAGCTGTTCAACGTACGACATGTCACTCGAGAGGCATACCTTATGCCCTCTCGATTTAGATGGAGACACCAGTGAAAAGAAGAGGACCTGACAGCAATTCAATAAAGCATAATTCACGATCCCATCATGCTAAATAATCAGACAAATGGCAGGTGTCAAAGAAATTTGATTGTACCTCCAGCAGAAATGGGCATGCAGTCATATAGGTTGGTTTTTCTTGATATGCGGCCACGGCTTCGTTCGTCGTCTCTCTTATCAACTTTGCCCAATTCTTTTTATGTAAGTTCTCCATATCAACCAGGAGGTTTAGAAATTTGCAATGTAAATCAACGGACATCTCCGGAAATAGTAACACTCCAAAAGCATATACAAGGTACTGCAACTCGAACACTTGATCATTTTGACCACCTTGCTTCAAAACTCTGCGTAAATCGCTCATAACTACCCTATCGTATCGGTTAAAACTGAAATGACTATTGAAATTTTCATAACCAGTCCTGTCAGTTTCATCTATGATGATTTCCTGCCCTGTTGATGGAACCCCTAGGGCGCTTCCAACCAAAGCATCAGTGACATGAAACGTCATGTCATTGACTCTCAAGACACTTGCAACTGGATTATAATCTCGAATTAACCAATGCACCAGGTCCCTGTGGTGTTTTTCAAAGTTAATCTTGGTTATACCTTCAAAACAACTCCCCTTAAAGACCTCTGCTAGTCTATCTTTAACTTTGGTGTTCAGCTTTGACAGTTGCGTAATACTCGACCGTGTACAATACGTTACCTATTCATCATGATTGTAACAAATGAGAACATGTAAGATTCACGGTACTAATTGCTTTCGAAATAAAAACATGACCTGCCACCTTGTCTGATGACGAAGACGAGTTGGATTTGCGACTCTCCCTAATTATCCGAGCCTTGGGGGGCTGTGATGTAGGTTTTGCCGGGGTCGTCGGGTGTACATCCGTTACATGCCTAGCCCGTTTGGGAAGGTGTGTATCATTGGGTTTCGTTGGATACACATGATTATGACTGCTCTCCCTACAAAATTAACACATGAAAAAATGAGAATTTGATTAGAGTGTAACAGAAACAATACAATAACCATGCAAAACAAGTTGACAATCAAAATACTTACATCACTAACTTTGGTATTGAGAGAATACTTTGGACGGGTAGGTCTGCAAACTTGGTGTAACCTATTTCAAATAAGAAGCATCAATGAATGAACTGAACATATACAAAAAACAAAACAAATTGTTAACCGATTCGAGTAACATGAATAGAATGCACCGATTCTAAGTCTGAAAACACTGTTAATCAAACAATCTGGACATGCGCGCACACAATCACAAGTTCTAAGAAGCATGATGGGGAACAATTACATAAACAAACTTCGATTCAAGCATATCGATTGTTAGTGTTGAAATATGTCCAGTTCGCATGTACGAACTGGAGCGGTCTAAGAGCGCGACAAAGCATCATAGGCCGTCCCTCAAGGGGCACGACCACACCCAAGTATGTCACTAAGGTGTGGACCGACCAACATAGGGTCCGACCATCACTGGGCGGACAACCCTCAAAATAAGCTCCTCACAAGGACAAAGCTGCCAGTGAGCTCGAGGAGCATCTCTCGAGCTCGAGGAGACCTTACGTCAAGGTAACGCTCCTTGACAGAAACTGAGCAGGACACTACTCGCATCTTCCACGTACAAGGAAGGCACGAGGACCCTGAGCGACCAGCCATGGTTGCTCCCTTGGGCCAAGGCCCATGGACCTCCTTAATGGGCCTGGGCCGAGGAAGGCCTCAATCCTACCCGTACACGTGTTGCGATCCTACGCTACCGGAAGTTGAAAGGTCACAAGTATATAAAGGCCTCATTTACTCCTCAACAGTAAGCATTAATATCACCTCTCGACCATCACATTTACTACTCGTACTAGGGAAGCCTCACAACTCCCTACTCGTAAAGTCGCCTCTCCGGTCTGATACCTTACAGACCGGGCAAGAGACACTAACCCCCCCCCCCTTTAGTCTATTTCAGGTACGAGGAAGCTACAAGAAGGCTCATTTCCTATCTCAGAGTAATGCTATAAGAAGAAGAACTAGAATGACTTAGACTAGCGACTCATTGCGAACTTAGAAAGAAACACAAATTACCCTTCAACATTTGGCGCCGTCTGTGGGAAACGACACGAAAGGTCATTCCTTGCCCTACTGGTCGAGCCACAACCCTCCTCGTGACACTTCACGAATATGCCTCCTAGAAGAAGCAACCGTCTTGCTAATGCACCACCCAGGAACCCTCCTCGACCTAGAGGCCGTCCCTCTAGTAACGGTCGCGGAGGGGGAACGGATGGTGCTCCGAGGGAACCAAGAAACAACAATGTTGCAAGGAATCGGGATTACACGGAGGGGGCATTTACTAATGTCACCAACTCCCAAAATAAAAGATCCGGAGAAAACAATCCGCAAGGAATCCCGGTAGGAAATGCCTATGGAGCGTTGAGAGTCCCGAACAACGTCGAGCCTAGGGGGCAGCCTTCTCCGGTAGCAATCAACCAACCTCCCGTAGCAGTGAACCCTCCTCAACCGGCCGCATTGACCTTCACCCTTCCTGATGGACGTATAGTCCGACCATCAGACTTCGGGATGGGCGAAGCTCAATACGGTCTATTCCTTCTTACTCTACAAGGATACTGTCGGGGGTAATGAGGCTGTTAGGGTTAATACCGAGATACAAGCTCAGGGAGCACAACAAGCCCCGGTGCAAGAGCAACCTCGTAACACCCTGGTCGCTCCTCGTCAATCCCAAGGAAGAGCACCAGTTGCACAAGATGAAGCACATTCGAGAGCCAACACCAGGACGATCCAATCTCGACTTGGACCATCAAGAGTTCAATCGAGGTTAGGACCCCAAGGTGCCCCAGAAGACTTGAGAGACCTGATTGATAGAAGAATACGGGCATCGTTACAAAATGTAGCGCAACAAGAAAATAGAGTTCAGGTGGTCGCTACACCACCCGTTCTCCCCAATCAAGTTACCCCCAACCAGGTAACTCCTCAAAACCGGCAAGAAGCAGTGGAGGAGAATCAATCATTGAGAACAGTAGTTGAGGTAACCCCCCTGGTCGATCCGATCACGGGGAGGAGGCTCACTCTGGAGGAACTCAACGCGAGGAAATCCGCACTTGATGCTCAGATAGAGACTCTACGAGGAACTGTCCAAGAGAGAGAGCAAGACCAAGATCCGAGCCCTTTGTGTGATGAGATTAGAAGCCACCAGGCCAAAATCGAAAGAGGGTTCCCCACCTTCGAAAGCTATGATGGAACAAGTTGTCCAAAGGACTACTTGGTAAGATTTGGCACTAAAATGGACGCTTACGGTCATGATTCAAGGACCAAGGCACTCCTCTTCCCGGCTAACCTCTCCGGAGAAGCCATGAAGTGGTGGTCGCGTCTCCCTCACCGATCCATCAAGTCATATAGAGATCTCTGCAAGGAGTTTTCTAAGTGTTTCGAGAAGGTGATGAACGCCAAGAGACGGGTGAGGTACTTGGCTGAAATTGTTCAGAGAAACAACGAGGACTTGAGGGACTTCATCAACCGTTTTCATGAAGCAGCCCTCCAAGTCGAAGATCACTCGATCAATGAGAGGAAAGAATATTTGTACGGTAACACTACCAACATCAAATTCCAAGATGTACTCTCAGCATCGTGTGTGGAGAATGAAGCACAACTTGCCAAAGTTTGCAAGGATTTCCGAAAAACGGTCACCGTAAGAACCAATCTTCCCAAAGAAAAAGGGAAAGAAAAAGAAAAAGATAAGGAGTACCCTCCTCGCCCCCAAAATCCCGGGAAGCAAAGGAAAGAGCAAAAATTTGGGTTGATCAAGGAGGGCAACTCCAGAAATGATTTTCAGAGACAAGAAGTCTCCTCCTCGAAGGTCACCTCCAAGACGATATAGCAACTACACAGACTTAAATAGGCCAAGATCCGACATCTTGAACTATATAGTCTCGAGGAAGCTAGACGTCTCGTGGCCACCCCCGATTAAGGAAAATCAAAGGAACAAGAGCTCGGAAAATTTTTGCAAGTTTCACAAAGGGAAAGGTCACACCTCCGATGAGTGTGTCGAGCTCAAAAACGAAATTGAGAGGATGATACGCAACGGCCAATTGGTTATCTACATCCGGAAGGAGGAACCTCTGGCACTCCTGCCTCCGCCGCCCAGGAGTGGGAGCGATCACCCTTACCAAGGAAATCCTCAGGATGACGATATTCATAATTACAATAATTATGAGAACCGCCCCGTGAATGGAAGCATCCACACTCTCACAATTGCGGGAGGACCCGCGGGGGGCGACACCCGTAATCAAAGGGAGATCACGGCGGACAACCTTAGGGTCCGAGATGTGAAGTATGCTCAAGCCGCACGACCGGGAACCAATGTTATCTCTTTCGACGATAGCAAGATACCTCTGAAGCATGCCGGAGGAGGGAACATCTATGATCCTTGCGTCCCACTTGTAGTTTCCTTGGATGTTCAATCATACAAGTTGGGTAGAATCCTCGTCGACACCGGGTGCTCGGCGAACTTGATTTTCACCGGAACCTTGAAAAGAATGCAAATGAACCCAAGGGAAGGGCTAAGAGAAGTGAGGAGCGCATTGGTAGGATTTGGAGGACAACCTATCATGCCACTCGGAATGATCAACCTCGCGGTGTCAATGGGTAGCGCTCCTAGAGGAGTGAAGCAACAGGTTCCTTTTGTGGTCGTCGATATGCCGTTTGATTATTTTGCAGTCCTGGGCCGACCCGGTCTCTCGCAATTCCGAGCCGTAGTGTCCACAGTCCACAACAAGCTAAAGTTCCCCACTCCTCTGGGAATTGGACAAGAAGTAGGAGACATACGAGAAGCATGGGAATGCTACACCATGTCAGCCAAGTTCACTTCTAGGGTTGCAATCGGAGAACCGAACCCCGGGCAGTCATCCGAGGAGACACCCCTAGTTCACAATGCGCCTTATCGTTTCTACACGGTTCGGCGAGTGAAGAGAAAGTCAAAAAAGCCAAGTCCGTCACTTAGGCGAAGAAAAGCAATCACGAAGAAAGACAAGGATACTCTAGTAGGAGTTGTTAAGGAGCTCGAGGAGTATCAAGTGATTCCACCAGTCCCACCCTCTTCCAAAAGAAGAAATTCTTTGAGGAAAACAAAATTGAAGCAAGAGAAGCCCTAGAAGAAATCCAAATTGTCGAAGGAAGTGCCGACAAGGTCACAAAAATCGGCACCGAGATGACTACTGAAGTCAGGATGAAACTCATCCAGTGCTTGAAGGATAACAACGATATCTTCGCATGGAGTACCGAGGACCTCAAGGGGATCGACCCACGTGTAGCCGTTCACCGTCTGAACGTAGACCCGTCGATCACCCACATCAGAGAAAAGCGAAGAGACTTCAGTGTGGAAGATAATGCCATCATAGAAGCGGAAGTCCAAAGACTTCTTAAAGCCGGCCACATCAAGGAGGTGAGATACTCCGATTGGGTATGCAATGTGGTCCTCGTGGAGAAAGGTCCGGGAAAATGGCGAATGTGCAACAATTTCACAAGGCTCAACAAGTTTTGCCCGAAGGATCCATACCCTCTCCCACGGATCGACCAGCTGGTCGATTCCACCACTGGATGCGCCCTCCTGAGTTTCATGGATGCATACCAGGGCTTCTACCAGGTCAAAATGGCCAAAGATGATGTGCCTAAGACTGCATTCTTCGCTAATGGCAATGTGTATTGCTTCAACGTGATGCCATTTGGCCTTAAGAACGCCGGAGCGACCTACCAAAGGTTGGTTAACAAAATGTTCAAAGAAGAGCTGGGTAAAACAATGGAAGTATATGTCGATGACATGCTCGTCAAGAGCAAAACCGAGGAGCAACACGTAGGTTACCTGGCAAAATGCTTCTCAATCTTGAGAAAGTATGGCATGAAGCTCAACCCGGCGAAGTGTACCTTTGGACTCAAAGGGGGGAAGTTCCTCGGTTACATGGTGACAGAAAGAGGAATAGAAGCAAACCCCGAAAAGATAAAGGCCATCCTCGATCTTCCACAACCTCAATCCATTAATGAGGTGCAACAATTGGTCGGAAAGTCAATTGCGTTGAGTAGATTCATCTCGAGGTCTGCCGAGAAAAATCTACCTTTTTTCAAAGTGTTGAGGAAGAGCAGCCACTTCGAGTGGACGAAGGAGTGCGAGGAAGCCTTCGAGAAGTTGAAAGAGTATCTACTCGCTCCCCCATTATTGTCAAAACCCGTAGAAGGAGAGGTACTTTATTTGTACCTAGCAGCAACTGGGAAAGCTATCAGCTCGGTCTTGGTACGAATCCAAGGAAACGACCACTTGCCCATCTACTACTTGAGAAAAGTACTGGCCGGGGCTGAAACGCGGTACATGGATATCGAGAGGCTTTCCTTTGCCCTCGTTTATACAGCAAGGAGGTTAAAACCCTACTTTGGTGCTCACAAGGTTGTAGTCTTGACAAAGCAACCTCTTAGCAAGTCCTCGGAAAACCTGAAAATTCGGGAAGAATGGCAAGATGGGCGATCGAGTTAAGTGAGTACGACATCGACTATCAAGCACCCGTGGCCAAGAAAGCACAAGTCATCGCCGATTTCCTCGTAGAGTACCCCTCAAAAGGAACTTCAGAGGAAAACCCTTCGGAAACAAGGAACGCTATAATGATGGTCGAAGAGCAACCCCAGCAGAACAACCCCATGCAAGCTCTGGAAGACGCTTTAAAAGAGCTTAAAGCGATGTCCCAAACCAAAAGAAAAAGGCATGAAATGTTCCTGGCTAAGAAAATCGACGAGCCAAAGGGCGCGGAGACCGTCTCTCCAAAACCCAAAGAATTAGTCGACCATGGAGACGTCTGGATTCTTCATGTTGATGGATCTCCAAAACCCAAAGAATTAGTCGACCATGGAGACGTCTGGATTCTTCATGTTGATGGATCATCAGGAAAAAAATGGCGGGATAGGAATATACTTCAAGAGTCCCGGAGGGCTGAACTCGAGTACGCCGTTACTCTTAGTTTCCCGGTCTCCAACAATGAAGCAGAATATGAAGCCATCCTCATAGCTCTACGTATGGCAAAGTCATTGGAAGTGAAGAAGCTACATCTCTTCACTGATTCCCAACTGGCCGAGAAGCAAATCTCGGGGAAATTCAGAACCAAGAAAGACTCACTGGCTGAGTACAAGAGCGCCATCACGAAGAAATCCAAAAATTCGAAAGTTGTGAGATTGAAAATTCTCGAGGATCTCAATCAAAGGGCAGATGCCCTATCAAAGTATGCTTCAGCCTCCGGAGGAGTTGATACCCGGAAGTGATACTTATGAGAATCACGCATCATCTTTGTGGTCATCAAAGCCAAACGTCTTGGCAATTGACCTCAACCGAGTTGGATGCAAGAGATAACAACATATCTCAAAAATGGAAGCCTTCCTCGTGACAAGGCTGAAGCGAGGAGAATCAGGGAAAAAGCTCCCGATACATCATGCAAGGAGACTACTTGTACAAAAGGTCTTTCGAGGGAGTCTACTTGAGATGCGTTGCCGAGCATGAAGTCCAAAAACTTCGGGAGGAATGCATCGAGGAGTTGCGGAGACCATGCCGGAGGAAGAACCCTCGCGCAAAAAGTCATTCGACAAGGATACTACTGGCCCACTGTCCGCGAAGACGCCTGCCCTATTTGTGAGAAGTGCGAGGAGTGTCAAATGCACGCCAATTGATCAACGTCCCAGCGAACACCTCTCATGCCCATCACCATCACTTGCCCTTTCGACATATGGGGCATCGACATAGTCGGTCCTTTCCCAAGAGGCACGGGTCAAAAGAAGTTCATCATTGTTGCAGTCGAATACTTTAGCAAGTGGGCGGAAGTTGAAGCAGTATCTACCATCACCGAACAAAGAGTGATGAACTTCGTATGGAGGAACATCGTGTGTCGATTTGGCCTGCCAGGGTCCTCATCTCGGATAATGGTGCTCAATTTTGTGGCCAAAGATTCAACGAATGGTGCAAGGAAATGAAGATTGAGGAGAGAGGTATACCTCTGTAGGACATCCTCAATCCAATGGGCAACAGAGGCCGTCAACAAGATACTCGTCAACAACTTGCAGAAGAGGTTCGCCACCAACAAGGACTGGGTCGACGAGCTTGATGGAGTGGTGTGGGCATACCGCACTACTTCAAAAACAGCTACGAGAGAGACTCCCTTCTCGCTAGTTTAGGGTCCGAGGCGGTCATACCAGCAGAAGTGGCAGTAGAAACCCTCAGAATCCAAGGGTATCAACCCGAGGACAATCATACAGAGAGACTCTTCGATCTGGAGACAGTCAGTGAAGCGAGGACCAACGCCTTGGCCAAATCCTCAGATATCAAGCACTCATCGCGCGAAGACCTACAACAAAGGCGTAAGAGAGAGAGACTTCCAAGTAGGAGACCTAGTACTCGAAGAGCGGACATCCTGGGCAAAGTTTGGGAAGATGCAACCCAATTGGGAAGGCCCCTACAAGATAATTGAAGCAAGGTCAATGGAAGTTATCGTCTTCAAGACATGGAGGGAAGAGTATTAAAGAACCCATGGATACTTCTAACCTCCAGAGATTCTACGCTTGAGTTGTTGGAGAAAAAAGCTTTTTGAAAAAACCCATGTGAAAATAGACCGAGAAGGATTCCTCACTGGTTCAAGTGAGAGGTACCTCTCGCTTTTGTTAAGAAGTTATGTAAGCAAAGCCGGCCGAGGAGCCCCATTGTAATTGCATTTCGACATCCATACACAATGGTCTATCTTTCAACAGAAAATGTTCAAGTATAGAAACTACTATACTCAAATAAATAGGGTACTCGATCACGACAGCTTTACTTGACCTACATAAAAGCTATTCGATTTCCATGATTAAGGGGCCCCCTCCCCGCTCTTACACTATGAGCAGAATTAATAATCAGGAACCCATTCAAAAAAGAAAAAGGCGAGACGAAGTAATCGAGGAGAACTTCTTTCTAACTCAACACTTGGTAGATTTTTCTAAGTTCAACACTTAGAATTCTTCTTAGT
>CM051458.1:27319436-27468264 GCA_028274465.1 Plantago ovata
TATGTTGTGTCCTGGTGCGCTGAAAGATTATTGCAAAACAAATTCAGCAATTCACAAGTGTTTAAAGTTTGGAATATAAACATTATGCTTTACCGATAATAAACAATAATAAGAACTTACTGGCAGTGACTACAACATCGCCTTCTTCTGGGTTCTTCTTCTTCTTCTTCCTCTTCCTCTTCCTGTCCCTCTTCTTGTTCAGTATAATATTCTTGTTCTTCTTCTTCTTCAGTATCATATTCGTGCTCTTTTTCTTCATTAGCAGCTTTCGCTGCAGCTTCCTCGGCCTCAGCTTGCTTGAATTTTTCGCAAGCATTAATGTTGTGTCCCGGCTGGCTGAATTGTTATTGCAAAACAAACTAAGCAATCCACAAGTGTTCAAAGTTTGATATATAAACTTTTTGCTGGTGATAAAAAATAACTAAATACTTACCGGCAGAAACTACAACATTTCGGTGTTTTTGGTGGGCAGCCTTTGGGTACTACTTTTTTCGGATCCCCAACATTGAAAGACCTCTTATGAGATCTGGATGTTTTCTTTTTACCAGGAGCATTCTGTTCAGCACTACCCCTTGATAATATTTCCGCACAGTCTTCTAAAATCTTCAGAACTTTGGATATATTGGAATTATCTTTCCCTCCGACCAAGAGTTGTTGAACGTTGATCACTGCTTTCACCATTTTAGCATCAGCACCATCAACATCATTGGGGGTAAACATTTGTTTAAACAATAGCCGCAATTTCTTCCTTGTCTCAATGAACCACCGACTATTTATACTTCCATCAGGGAACTTCTTAAGGCCCATATACTTAAAACAAGAAATCAGGTGTGAGCATGGCAGGCCTTCGGATTCATGCAACTTGCAATCACATTCAAACCGCTTGTGTTCGATATCAACTGTAGCAGTCCAGAAGTTCTCCTGCTCCTCGCTACCACATTCTCTAAAGTAGAATTCTGCACAGTTGCCATTAAGTTGAACAAAGTTTGTTCTTTCGAGTGTCTGCTCATCTCTAATATTCTGTAGAATAGACTTGAATGCGGTCGATGTGCATTTAGTCCCAGCATCAATTTCTAGATCACGGAGCCTAGTCTCTGTTTTAAAACCTCTCTGGAAATTGATCTCCTCTGCCACTTGCTTAAGGATACTCCTTTTCCTATTAAGTTTCACAACGAGCTGGTAAAAATTTACAAAGTCAGTAGCTGAACATTTTGGTTTCAGGAACTGCTTTACAAATGAATTTACGGCCTCTGCACGCCCCGTTGTCCTGTGTCCTGCAAAGAAAACACCTTCAAAATAGGGCTTGGCCCACTGCTCCCTTTTTTCATAGGTGTCCTTTACCCATGTGTTATCATGTAATTTGTAATCGTTGACCAACTCTGTCCAGCGCCTCTCGAATTCAGCAATGCTGCACTTCATAGCTGCCAATTCGCAGAACTTTTGCGGAAAACCACCCTTCTTCACCCTTTTTACCGCGTTCTGTTCCATGTGCCAAAGACATAGTCTGTGTACAACGCCCTAAAATTCTTCCTTAACTGCAAGGCAGATGGATATATCTTGATCTGTCAGAATGGAAATTGGCTTCTTTCCATTCATTGCTTCCAAGAACTTTTCCAAAATCCAGCAGTAAGACTGCTTAGTTTCTCTACGCAGAAGCCCAGCACCAAAAATCACACATCGTCCAGCGTTACTTACACCTGAAAATATAATAAGCGGATATCGATATTTATTGGTCTTGTACGTAGAATCCAAGAGCAGTACATCACCATAGGTTGCGTATTCCTCTCTGGAATGCAAATCACACCAGAAAACCGACGATACATCACCATGTTCGTCGACCCGGTGCTCGATAAAAAATGCGTCATCCTCCACTGTGTAGGACGAGAGAACCTGAAATGCGTTATTAAAATCTCCATTTTTTTCCCGTTCCTTTTTCTCCTTTTGAAGAAGGTTATAAGCATCTTTTCTCAGGAAAGGTAATTCCTGATTTACCGAAAGCTGCTCCAACATATTCATAGACTCACCAGGTGTTTTCCCACCTTTAATCATGAAATTCAATATTACTCGTTCACCAGCGGCGATATACCTGTTACATTTTAAGAACCTCTCCTTTTCATGCCCGGCCAACTCATGATTATGGTCCGGTATGAAGTCTGTCACTTCCCATTCTTCTTCTCCAATCTTCCTCACCCTAAACATTGCCTTGCATCTACACCTTGTATCTCGTCTTCTTATTCGCTGACGAAGCGCAATTTCCTTTTTGACTCCCTCACGGTTGCAAACCCACATGCAATGTTTATCTGGTCTATGATCTTGAGTTCTTATATCGAACCCCCTTTGTCTAGCATATGTTAAATAAAATGACTCGGCCTCTATCATTTCACTAAAAACATGGCCCGTTATTTCATCAACTATTTGAGCATCATCCTTAGAGGCAAAAGCTTGAAATGACCATCCGTTCTTCGGGGTGACATATCTATTTCTACGCTTCTGCTTATGAGTAGCAGGAGTACTAGGAGCAGATGGAGCTTCCATATCTACAATAAACCCAAGATGTTTTAGTTTGTACTCGCAACAAAATGGATACCTAATAAAACTACTACATAACTAGTGCACATAAATTACTGTAATCATAACCAAACGGCGATAGCCAATGCACATCTATAACCATAACCAAACTACGATATCAATTTCGCATCTATAACCATAACCAGTAGTACTCGACATCGAGGATCAGAACAACCTGGAATACCAATACTACCCCACCTTGACTATCCTCCATTTGCAATACCATTGGAAAAACCAAATGAACCCAACTAGACTAACACAACTTAACAAAACAAGTAATTTGAATATTAAGGCCAACTAGTAGGCATCATGAGTAACTAGAAGCATTGCAATATCTTATCCACCCCTAATTTCAACCGTGATAGGACAAAACTAGACCAAAACAACTGAACAGAACAAGCAATTTGACTATTAAGGCCAACTAGGCATCATGAGTAACTAGAAGCATTGCAATATCATATCCACCCCTAATTTCAACCCTGATAGGACAAAACTAGACCAGCACAACAGAACATACCAAGAAATTTGAATATTAAGGCGAACTAGTAGGCATCATGAGTAACTAAAAGCATTGCAATATCATCTCGACCACCAATTTCAACCGTAAAATTACAATTCGCATAATTGAACGAGATTCAAATTACTAACAATGAGTATGATTGTTATGTTACCTATGAATTGAACTCTCCAGTGTCAAGAAAGAAGTTTGCAGTATCGGGATGAATCGAATGATCAAAGATTGAAGAAGAATCGACTGATCTACAAGTAGCAATATTTTTGAACTCCGTCTGTCCTAATGAACGGCTAGGGTTATGAAATAGCAATATTTTTGAACTCCGTCTGTCCTAATGAACGGCTAGGGTTATGAAATTTTGAAATTATAAATTACATTTATTGTTAAGTAGTATTGTTTTTGAAATTGTAAATTACATTTATTGTTAAAGTATTATTGTTTTTGATATTGTGCATACATCAAAACGTGGCTGAGTGGTAATGTTTGGATTCTTTTACTCCAGCGACCAGAGTTCGATCCCCACCGTCGTTAAATTTTTTTAATAAGAACGGAATTTATCATTTACAACCAAGATAACTAAGTTGTAAACGAAAAATTCCATTTACAACCAAGATAATCAAGTTGTAAATGGTAGATGATGGTTGTAAATGATTTCCAACCGTCCAGATCATGATTACAAGTGTTTACAAGTGTTTACAAGTGTAAAGTCGTAACGTTACGACTTTACAACAGTTACGTCACCATAGCATTAGCCTTATACAAATTTAGAATTTATTCTGTTCAAAATAAAAAATATATATGATAACATATATATATTTACCGCCTGGGTGACGCAGGCCGGCGCCTGCGTGCCGCAGGCACGCTAGGGGACGGGACGGTCCCGTCCCCGTATATTATATATATATATTTTTCGGGTTGGACCCAAAATCGAATTTTGGAAATTTTGAGGATTGAATTTTATATTTGGAATATACATATGATTTAATTGTAATTATTGTTAACTAGAGGGGTTAAATTTAATTAGTATAAAGTTAAGGGGCTTATTTGTGATTTATCAATTTATTGTTTATTACAAATAAGTCTTTCTACTTTTGAATTTTAAATTTAACACCTCCAAGGTTTCGAAAATTACAATTGAGTCCTTCGGATTTTCGAAAATTGCTACCTGGTCAATAGAATTTTCGATTTTTCAATCTAGTCCAAATTTTCAATTTTTCATAGAGATTATAAGTATGAGATTATAATTTTCATAATGAAATTATGAAGTCAATTGGCATCCACATAAGCTATTATTTGTTTGTATGCTCAATATGCTATTGTTTGACAATGCATGTTTAATACCACGTATTTTACTTTCCGTTCGACCGCTATGCATGCGAGGGTAGGCGGCGCCCTCTTATTTGTCGGACCGCATATTTTTATGTATGGGTAGGCGGCGCCCATTATGTGCTTGACCGCGTTTAGAACTAGAATGGATAGGCGGCATCCATTACGTGTAGACCGCTCATGCATGATGGGTACGCGGCGCCCTTATTTGTTTGTAGATGACTGATAACAACCCTCAAGCTACAAGCCCCAGCCAATATAAGTGCAGAAATATGTATATGTATGTATTTGTGAGATGCTTTCCATGGGGTGCTTTAATTCTGAACTGTCATTGCGTTTCCCTGTATTGGCGACCACGTCTTGCAGACTCGCAGTGATCGTCAGATTAGAGTAAGCCTATGGTTATAACTTACTGCATATGGTATCTAGCGACCTCGATAGGTACAATATGTAAAGCATCGGGTTAAATTAGATTTAACACCCAAGAGTTGCGTGACGCAATTGGATAGTCCTACCGGTCGTATTATGTTATGCGACCAGCCCCGTTGGAGTATAGCATAGTATGGATTTGGATCTTGGCCACTACGGTAACTTGTTGGACATTACCCGTATGTTTGTTTTGGGGGAAATCATATGTGAAAATAGTGGGAGTTAAACAGCTAAAGGACCTTGTTGTTTAGTTATGTTGACTGTGTATTTAGAAATAGTATTTCAATAGTTGATTTATTATTTTTGGTCTATACTATTTCTCCTTAGGAAAACCAAAATGGCGAGTATCTCGCTCCGTGCTGTCTTAGAGAAGTAAATTTTGACCGGACCAAACTTCCTAGATTGGATCAGGAATATTCGGTTGGTGCTGAGGTACGAAAAGATTGAATACGTCTTGGACGGGGTCATTCCCGTGTGTCCCGAGAATCAGACTGCCGATCAAGTTGCTGCTTGGAATCAAGCCAACAAAGCAAAGTCTGATAAGCATCATGAGGATGCTAGATCCGCGCAGTGTATTATGCTAGCGGCAATGAGCAATGAGCTGCAGAGGCAACATGAAAGCATGTTGCCGTATGAGATGCTGAAGCATCTTGAGTCGCTCTTTAAGACGACAACTAGAAGTGTTGAATTTGATTTGATCAAAGAGATACACAGATGCAAGCTCAATGAAGGAGGGAACATGTCTGAACATGTTCTCAAAATGATTGGTCTCTTTGAGAAGCTTGCCGATGTTGGTGTGAAGCTGGAGAATAAGATCATGGTGATCTTTGTCCTTCAATCATTGCCGAGTTCGTATTCGCAGTTCATCATTAACTACACGATGAATGCGAAGGACGTTACACTGCCCGAGCTCCGTAATCTGCTGAAGACATATGATCAAACTCTTCCTAAGAAGGAAAAGTCGATTATGTATGTTGGGCAACCGTCTAACCCAAACCCGAGAAACAAAGGTGCTAAGGGTAAGGGAAGGTCAGGAGCCAAGGCTAACACTTCGAGTGATAAGCCTAAGCGTCTAAACCAGAAAAGGAAGTTCAAGAGGAGTGGAACGGTACGCACAGATGAATGTCTTTTCTATAAACAGAAAGGGCATTGGAAGAAAGATTGCCCTAAACTAAGGGCAGATCAAGCTAAGAAGCCGCCGGCTTCTAGCTCAGGTATGTTTGTTATTGAAATGAACATGACTACTTTTGACTCCAATGGTTGGGTATTAGATACAGCCTGTGGCTCACACATTTGTAATAATGTGCAGGGGCTAATTGATCACAGGCTAGTCAAGCAAGGTGAAATCGATTTGCATGTTGGGAACGACAATCCAGTTGAAGCCAAACGCGTTGGACGCTGCAAGATAGATTTACCTTCAGGACAATGTTTAGAACTTGATAACGTTTATTTTGTTCCATCCATTGTCAGAAATATTATTTCCATTCCATTGTTGGACAATTTGGGTTTTTCCTTTCGATTTGCTGATAATACTTGTTATTTTTCATTAAATGACTAGTATTATGGAAAAACTTGCTTAGTGAATGGTTTATATATTTTGCAAAGTAGTCTACCTTTATTTCAAATACATAACAAGCAACCGTCTTCAAGTAGGAAGAATAATCCATCTTATCTATGGCATTGTCGGCTAGGCCATATCAACGAAACACGGATTCAAAGACTAAGGAAGTTGGACTACTTAGAACCATTTGATTTTGAATCATATGGTACATGCGAATCACGTGTTAAGGGTAAGATTTCGAACAAACCTTTTGTTGGACAAGGTGTTCGTGCCACTCGCTGCTTAGAGCTCATACATACCGATGTATGTGGACCTTTTAAAGTCCAAGCACGTGGAGGTTATACTTACTTCGTTACCTTTACTGACGATTTCTCAAGGTATGGATATATTTATCTTATGAAGAATAAATCTGAGACCTTTGGGAAATTCAAGGAGTTTAGGAATGAGGTCGAGAATGAATTGAACCTAAGGATAGTCACTCTTCGATCAGATCGAGGAGGTGAATACCTTAGTGAAGAATTTATCGACTACTTGAAGGAGAATGGAATTCAATCGCAATGGACCCCTCCTGGATATGCGCTGCAAACTGCAATCTACATTCTGAACCGTGTACCATCTAAATCAGTGGAGAAAACTCCTTATGAGTTATTGTTAGGAAACTTGTAATTTTGATGAGAAATTAACCATGCTAAATTAAGGAAAGTCCAGTAACTAGTACTCTTAAGGTCCATAAGAATTTAGAATTTTACGGACATTGTAAAAGAGGAACGTTTGCTGATGACTTAGTTAGGTGTTAGATAAGTTATTTCTTTTGCGTATGATGTATTTTATTTTCTGAAAAGAAAATATCTTATTGATGCTTAGCTTTAATGTATCTTATTTTCTGAAAAGAAAATAACCTATTGAAGCATTTGCTGAAGATATATTTTGTTTATTACAAACAAATTATTGAAGCAAATAGGAAACCGCTCAGAATCTTGAAGACTTTTGAAGATCTGAAGACTTGAAGAATTCGAAGACTTGAAGACTTGAAGATTGCTGTAGACTGGTAAGGCACGTGTTGCTCAGAAAGTGGAATATTCAGCAACAGCATTGCATAAGTGAAAATCTGAAAGACAGAGTAGGTTGTGCTTGCTGAAACTGAGACTGACCACTTGCTGATGAACATACGTGACCTCTTGCTGAATGTACGAGAATTTGCGCTCCAATGTTACTGTTTGAATTCTATTCAAATGTGCATTTAATGCAAAGCATGCACGTGAAGGACATGAAGACTAGAAGACAAACAAAGTCGCTGCTGAAAGTACAAAAGCAAGATAGTGACATGTTAAGGATCAAAAGCCTTAGGATTTGAAATTCAAACGGCTCCTTACTTGCACTATAAATAGAGGTCATCCGGCAAAGAGTTGAAGTGTGTCAACAACGTGATCAAACTCTCACTTGTGCTTAAAAACTCACAAACCTTCAAACACTCTTACTGCCATTGATCCGTTCCAAGACTTAAAGCTTGAAAAAGCTACTTGTGAAGAAGTAGAACAAACTCGACTAAGAAATTAGTTAAGTGTTCTTTCTTTCAAACAAGAACAAGTCTTGACACCAGAAACAATCAAACTTGTTTACTGCAAAGTATTCCAAGTTGTGTTTCTTAGATTACTTGTTGTAACTGAATAAGTTATAATTAAGTTATCTCACCCCAAAACTCTCTAACTGAAAATACACCCTTTCAGGCGTGATATTCAGGGGGAACTTAATCGAGCATAGTTTTGCTGATTAAAAGTACCAAATTTGGTGGAGAACAAGATTGAGTTCTCTAGTTTAGGTTGGAGACAAAGCAAGTGTGCTTTGGTTTCTGTTGAATCGCTTTAGATAGGAGATTGTAAGGAACCTCAATCATATCTTAGTGGATTCAGTCCTAGAAAGGACGAAGTGGATTAGTTGAGAGATTACGCCACTCTCAGATACCACTATAAAAGTGTTTGTGTGATTTACTTACTGCATTTAGCTTTCAGCAAATTATATCTGTTTGTACACAGTCACTCACTCCACTTGCTGAAACCCTTTACTTGCTGAAAGAGCACTTATTGTTTCAAAGACTTCCGCTCTCTGATTTTAAGTATCAGCAAACCAAGCTACTGTAAAGTAACTTACGCTTGCTGAGAAAGTTAAGTATCAACAAACTCATTACTGAAAAGTAATAAGTACTTGCTGAGAAAGTTTTAAACGACGAAAGTTTGAAAAGACTATTCACCCCCCCCTCTAGTCTTTTCTTGTTGTTTAAAGGGACCAACAAGTGGTATCAGAGCAGGAGGTTCTTTAGCCTTCTGCACTGAACCTAGATCCCCTTAAGTGCTTTCCGTAAATCACTCTCACTTGATCAGTTTGGTAGTGCTTTGCTGACAGGATGTCTTTAGGAGATGCTCCCTTGCTGAAGCTGGAAAATTACGAGAAATGGCGAAACAACATGATGCTACATCTTGAGGCCATTAGTGATGAGATGGTCACCGTCATTAATGATGGACCTATCAAGATCACCAAGGTTGAAAGGAGTTTCCCTCATAGGACCACTGAAGCTGGAAAGGAAACCATCCAAGGTGAACCATCAGATACGGTTGTGCCAAAACCAAGAGAGGAATGGACTTCTGACAAAGCTAAGAGATTCCGTCTTGATGGCCAAGCTAGAAATATCATCATTCGATCAACTCCGGATACCATACAGTGCAAACTGTGGGGTGCTAAGACTGCAAAGGAAGCTTGGAAAATGGTTCAAGATCTGTGTGCTGGATCTGACAAGACCAAGGAAAACAAACTTGAAGTACTTAAATTAAAGTTTCAAAACTTTAAGCAAGGTGCAAACGAGTCACTGGAAGACTTGGACTTCAGATTCACAACTCTTGTTAGTGAAATGGCAGCACTGGGTGTTGGAAATCTTTATTCAGATTCTGAGAAAGTGAAAACTATCATCAGAAGTTTGAATCAAGAATGGATCTACACTCAGAATTTCTATTATAATCAAGGAATGCCAGACATTACACCAACAGAGTTGTTCTCTCATCTTGCTACTGTCAATTATGAGACAAAGCAAAGAGAAAATGTGTTTGCTGAAAAATCGCAAAACATTGCTCTTGCTGCAAAGCCGTCATCTTCTGAAAAGAAGAATGATAAAGAGCCTGCTGATGAAAATGCTTTAGTTGTTAAAAACATGAAGAAGTTCATCAGTAAGGAACTTGAAAGGCGAAAAGCAAAAGAGAAGCTGAAAAAGCATCTTGGTAACAACTACCATAAGTACAAGAATGATACTAGCTCGCTGAACAAGCAAGCTCAGCAAGCTACATCATCAGAAGAACCAGCAGTTGGAAATGATCTATGTTTTTACTGCAAAAAGCCTGGACACTTCAAAGCTAATTGCCCTTTGCTGAAAGGCAAATCTGCTGAAAAGAAGAAGAAGTTCAAAAGAGCCTTCATTGCTGAAGAAAAGAAGAAGCTTCAAGCAAAAATCGATGCATTGTGTATTGATACAAGCTCCGAAGACCGTGAGGATGAAAGTTCAGACACCGACGATGAAGAAGCCACTATAGACGTGGAGATTGGCAAAGAAGTGTGTGGACTAGCTATGGAAGCTTATCCAGATGTGTCGAACTACGAATTCTGCCTCATGGCCGGTCAGGTAAATAACTTTACCTCTGACTCAGATTCAGAAAGTGAAGACGAGATTGACCTTGACAAGATTCAAGGTGAAATCGAAAGATTTGAGAAAACTCTCAGCAAACAGTGATGAAATTAAAAGGATACTTCATCGAAATTAAAAGTGATGAATGTAAACTTGTAGATTTTGAGACTAAAAAGGTTATAATGATTGCAAGAAGATCAGGAGGCTTGTACACCGTTGATTGGTCTTCAGCAAACGTTGAAAAATGCCTTGTCTCAGATCATGATTGCCTTGCTGAAAAAGCATGGTTATGGCATAAACGAACAAGTCATCTAAACTTCAAGACGCTGAATAAGCTGTCTAAAAAGGCACTTGTAGTTGGATTACCTAGGGTTACTTTTAAGAAGGATGGTGTTTGCAATGCATGTCAGCAAGGAAAGCAAACCAAATCTTCTTTCAAGAACAAGGCAGTACCGTCAACTACAAAACCTTTACAACTCTTGCACATGGACTTGTTTGAATCTTCTTCAACAAGCTATGCTGGTAAGAAGTATGGTCTAGTCGTGGTAGATGACTATTCAAGATTCACTTGGGTAGTATTCATCAAGCACAAATCTGAAACCAAGACTGAAATACCTAACTTGCTGAATAAGCTTGAAGTCATGAAAAATGACAAGGTAAAAGTCGTAAGGACAGACCATGGTACTGAGTTTGTAAACCAGTACATAACTGAATATTGTACCTCAAAAGGTATTCAACATCAATTATCCTCAGTAAGAACACCTCAGCAAAACGGTGTTGCTGAACGGAAGAATCGTACCCTGAAAGAAGCCGCAAGAACAATGCTTGCTGACACTGAAATAAGTGAGGCTTATTGGGTTGAAGCGATTAATACCGCCTGCTATACTCAAAATAGATGTTTGATTACTAAGGAATACAACAAAACTCCTTATGAATTGTTTGTTGGAAGACCTCCTAACATCACTCATCTAAGAGTATTTAGTTGCAAGTGTTTTGTTCTTAACAATGGTAGAGAATACCTAAGAACATTTCAACCAACGACAGACGAAGCGATATTTCTTGGCTACTCCTTGCATAGTAAAGCTTATAGAGTTTACAACAAAAAAGCACAAAAGATTGAAGAATCTGTGCATGTTGTATTCTACGAAAAGTCACAAGGTGTGCCTGCTGAAGAAGAAATATCAGAATGTATGAAAAAGCTAATCATACATGAGCAAAGAACTGAATCTGATGCTAGGAAAATCAAGTCAATTGAACTAAATGATGATTCTGACAATGACTCTCCTCCCCCGAGTCATGACAAGATAAATATAGTTCACGACAAAGAATTTCCAGCAAAAGACGCGGTTGCTCCGGAAGTTGCTGAAATTACGCAATCTCCAGTGCCTGCTGATGAAATACCTCATTCCAGCAATGCTGAACAAGCAGTTGCTGACGAACAAATCTCAACAGAGACACAAATTCCCAGTAGTACTGAACAAGTACATACTGAAGAGTCACATGCTGATGAGCAAACATATCCTGATCCAACAAACAGGAAACCAGTTAATAAATGGATTAGAGATCATCCCTCTACGGATATGATTGGCGATATTAATAAACGCCAAGTGACTAGATCCAAACTACTCACGGACTTGCTGAAGAAGCAACTGTCGTAGAAGTAGAAACATTATTCTCTTGCTTTGTATCAGAAATTGAACCTAAATTCATAGAAGAAGCTTTGAAGCATTCTGAATGGATAAAGGCAATGCAAGAAGAATTGGATCAATTTGAAAGGAACAAAGTCTGGAAACTTGTGCCACTTGCTGAAGATAAGAAAGCTATTGGTACAAAGTGGGTGTTCAGAAACAAGCTGAGCGAGTCTGGTGAAGTAACAAGAAAAAAGCACGCTTAGTTGCTCAAGGTTACTGTCAGACTGAAGGATTGGACTATGATGAGTCTTACGCTCCAGTTGCAAGATTTGATGCAATTAGGCTTTTCACAATGACTTCATTGTTTACCAAATGGATGTTAAAAGTGCATTCTTAAATGGTGAACTTGCTGAAGAAGTCTACCTAGAACAACCCCCTGGCTTTGAACTTCCCTCAGAAACCAAGATGGTATACAAGCTTCAGAAAGCTGTATACGGTCTAAAGCAAGCACCAAGAGCATGGTATGATACCTTGGCCAAGTTCTTGCTGGAAAATGGTTTCAAGAAAGGTGAAGTTGACAAAACCTTATTTACCATGAACCATGATGGTAAATTAATCTTAGTTCAAATTTATGTGGATGACATAATTTTTGGATCTAAGGACAAGCAACTTTGTGATGATTTTGCCAAACTCATGACTAATAAGTTTGAAATGAGTATGATGGGAAAATTGAATTACTTCCTAGGATTGCAAGTCAAGCAACTCAAAGATGGAATATTCATAAATCAAGCAAAGTATGCGAAAGAAATGCTCATAAAGTTTAGGATCAAAGAAGATGAGAAACCTGAAAAGATCCCTATGAGTGTTGGTACCAAATTGGGCTATACTAAAGAGGACAAAAGTGTTGAAGAACACAAGTATAGGAAGCTCATTGGTTCCTTGTTGTATCTAACAGCAAGTAGACCTGACATTCAGTATGCTGTTTGTGTGTGTGCAAGATTCCAATCTGATCCAAGAGAATCACACTACAAAAAGGCAATCAAGATACTGAAATATGTTAAAGGTACATTCAATGTTGGATTATGGTATCCTAAAGATTATGGACTTGAATTGGTTGGCTATTCTGATGCTGATCATGGTGGATCAACTCTTGATAGAAAAAGTACCTCTGGAACTTGTCAGTTTTTGGGTACTAGATTAATATCATGGTTCAGCAAGAAGCAAACTTGTGTCTCCAATTCATCTACTGAATCTGAATACATTGCAGCTGGTTGTTGCACAGCTCAAATCCTATGGATTCAGCAACAATTAAGAGATTATGGTATTTCTGCAAAGAAAACACCAATCTTTTGTGATAATACAAGTGCTATTGCAATTACGCAAAATCCTAAGTTTCACTCTAGGACCAAGCATATTGATATTAGACATCATTTCATTAGAGATCATGTGGAAAAAGGTGACATTGAGGTTGTGAAAGTAGGCACTGAAGATCAGCTTGCTGATATCTTCACCAAGCCCCTACCGGATAATAGGTTCGCAATGCTAAGGTATAACCTTGGATTGATTGAACTACCTCAATAAAGGATACACTTGGCAGAATGCTGAAACAGGTATTCAGCAAGCCAAAGTATTCCTGACTAAAAGACCAAGTCACTGATTTCTTCTAAGAAATGATAAGTCACTACATGATTGCTGAAACAGGCATTCAACAAGTAATTCCTTCAAAACGGGTATTTGTTAGGAAACTTGACCACTTGCTGAGACAGGAACTCAGTAAGAGAAAGAACTTAAGGATTGCTGAGACGGGTACTCAGACAATCAAAAGATACTGAAACAGGTATTCAAGTATCAAAGGAATTTTCTGAGACGGGAACTCAGAAAAAGAGCAAAAGCTCATCTCTCAGGTTTTACCAAATGATGTCTCAAGTGCAAAAGAATTTACTGATACGGGAAATCAGAAATGTCTTTTAAACTAAGAAAATATGAGATATCTAAGTAAGGGGGAACTTTCAGTAAGTATCAAGATTGTTAATTCAAACTCACTGAAAAGATTCTTGTCTATTTCAGCAAGCAATCTATCCCTTATTACTCGGTAAAATCAATTTGTGACGTTAAGCTGGCACAGATAAACTCGCAATAATCATGACATGAAATTCAATCGTGGCCATTGATTAAAAGGAGTTACTTATCTAACGGCTAACAAAACAAAGAGAGAGAGTGCTCTGACGGTTTTAGTTAGTGGGCCACAACGCATTCAATGCAAAGGCTCCACTGACTCCAGTGTTTCTCTGTTTTACCCTTGCTGAGAGCTCAAATCGATTGAGTTTATCACACATCAGAGACACTATATAAAGAAGGAGTTAGAGAAATGACAAAATTCTTTAACTCACATTTCCTTTCTCTGCAAATTCTAGCTTGAATCTACTGTACCTCCGATCAAAAAGCAAACTATCTCTTTCGTACAATCTTTCTTGCTCTATATAAGAAATGGCTCCCAAGAGACAGTTATCTAAGTCCTCAAAATCGTCAAAGGTTGATAGTGCTGAAACACGCACTGCTCCGGTGACTACTCTGACCCCAGACACAACGAAAGTTGTGTTGAAAAACGACCGAATCACTGTAAAACCTATGCCTCCGTCATATCTTGACACTGCAAAGTGTGAGATGTTGATGCAATGGGGAGGGTTTGCAAAAGAAAAGTACATTAGGTACTTTTATGAACAAGAACTTGATGACCAAAATGAAGAGGCGCTTGAGTTCATCAAGCAGGAAGGCCTCATGAACTTTATCTCTGCTCGCACTAAACAAGTGAGCATGATTGATACAATGGAATTCTACAACAATGTAGAAATCCAGTCACTTACAGACAGTAATGGAGTCACTGAAAAAGTGATCCTTACTTATGTTCAGAACACGCAAATCGTCCTGAAATGGACTGATTTAGCGGAGATTTTTCAGGTTCCAACTACTGGAACTGAAGATGACGTCACTGCTTCTGACGAAGAAATTGAAGCTTTCTACAGTGACGTCAGAAATGCAAAAATGAAGAAAGGCGAGATAGCTCCCGTGACTTGGACAAAGCACGTTAAGAGAAAGCATCTCTGCCATTCACTTGGTCTAGTAGCTCTGCTACTGATAAAAGTTCTTGACTCCCAAGTTGGAGGAATTGACCAAGTAGGCCTGAGAAGATGGCCATTGCTGATGCATATCTATGAAAATAAGTCGGAACTTAACTGGGCTAAGTACATTTTCAACAGGCTTGTTGATTGTGTCACTAAGTTTAAGGTAAAGGTAGAAGACAACAAGGTCTCACCTTCCTTTCCAGTTATGTATGGAATCAAGATATGCTATATCCTTGAACATTTCAGGATTCAGCTAAGAAACCCATTGCCAATCAAGAAATCTGTGTGCAATGTGGGAAGATCCTTCTACAAGCAGAATGTACCTAAGATTGCTGGAAAGAAAACTAAGAAGACAACAACTGCAAATGTTGTCAGCACAAGCCAGCAAGAAAGGTATACAACAGCTGCAGATGTTACCACTCAGCAACCTAGAGATGAAACTGCTGTAGATGGTGGTAACACAAATGAAACTGCTGTAGAAAATCAACAAGGTACGTGTACAACACCTGTTGCTGAAAAGGCAATTACTGAAGTAATTACTGAAACATATATCAGCAATGTTGAAGTGTTTGCGGAAGCCTTCAACAATCAACTCAACGTTGATAACTCTACTGAGAATAGACCACAAGGCAGTGGAAATGAAATTCCTGCCCAAGTCCCAGATATCTACATTGTAGATAATTTATTTGATCCAACTATGGAACCAGCAAGTGATATTGCTGCTGATCTGCAAAGAGCGGCACTTGCTGATGCTGCTGAAAAGATGGTTGCTGAACAAGCAACTCATCAAGTTGTGAAACCCAGCTTGCTGAAGAACCAGTTGCTGAAATAGCAATGGTTCCAGTTCCTGAAGTTTCTGAAACTCAAGAAGCGTTATTCAAAGACGCATCTCTTGATGCTGAGAATACTGGCCCAAGTTCACCCAAGACATCAATTGACAAAGTCCAGCATGTACTGGAAGATTTAAGCAAACAAATGGAGTTGGAGATTGAAGAATCATCCAACAAGTCAATTGATCTCTTCATGACAAGCAGTGAGCTTAAAGGTCAAGATGCTTCTGCTCAACTTGTCATTTCAGAGACAAGGGAGATTGCTGAAACCGCACAGCTTTCTCAGATAGAGCAAAATCAGAAGTGATGAATCAGATCTGGATTTGAATCAGATCCTGATGACTTTAAGTCACAGACATGATACGTATTCAAATTGAACGGAGGAGCTATCTGTTGGAAGAGTTCTAAGCAAGCCACGATTGCTGACTCATCCACAGAAGCCGAGTGCATTGTTGCATCAAAAGCATCGAAAGAAGCTGTCTGGATTTTAGAGTTCTTGAAGGAATTGAGGGTTGTTCCTGCTCCTAGTCCAATAACGATTTATTGTGACAATACGGGCGCCATCGCTCAAGCCAAGGTGCCTAGATCTACAAACAAGAACAAACATGTACTTAGTAAGTATCACGTTATACGTGAGATTATTGATAGAGGAGAAGTTAGTATAGAACGTGTCTCAACCACGGACAACGTGGCAGATCCTTTCACCAAGGTCTTATCAGTGGATGTCCACTTAAGACATTATGCTAATCTGGGCATTAAGCATAAAGGTGACTGACTCTAGTCCAAGTGGGAGATTGATAGTGTATATGTCCTAGAGACAGTCTTTATTAAGGGCATGCAACCCGTATTAAGGGCATATATGTAGTATTACACAGGTCAACGTAATATAATGTATGTTTGTTGTTTGACTATTGAGTATCGCTTTCATATTTATATTACACCAGGCATACAGCATGTCATATCTCTATTCCTGTCTGTATTGATATTAAACATCTCCCCTCGGATAGATGACCGATCACACAGATAGTGGGAGCTATGTGAGTTATCATCTATCCCAAACACTCCCTAGTCGAGGTTCATCTCGGATGTAGGGGTCTGAATGAACCAACTGAGACTAGTATGCGTGGAGGTTATACTTGTTAGAGCAAGTGTGAGCCGATCCCACGGCCACGGAACGGATTGTTCGACAATCAAGAAACGTTCCCATAACTCCGCATAGTTGTTCGAAGGGTGATTACCGAACAATGGAAGTACCCACCGGAAACTCCCATCGATGTATACTCTACACCGAAGTGTCTATGGGAACCGGAAAGTTGTCGAAGTGATGCCAGTCGTCCTTTGGACTTACAGGACTTTATCATCACATTTGTTGCCCCATATCCTTGGTGGACCCGTCGATGTCAGCTCTGAATAAGCAGTTGACCCAAGACACGATCCAGGATTATGGCTACATACAAATGGGGATGATAAGTGATTCTGTGAAGGATTCATCTCTCATGTGTAGCACAGGAGAGCACTGCTCATAGTCGTTCATAGTTGTGATTGGTAAAACCGCTGGTCAGCGTATCAATATTGTTATGATAGTCATAATAGATATTGGATTCACCATGCAACTCACTGAAGATGTATTATTGGGATAGACACTTCATCGATCCTAGATGCATTCGAGTCAGTCAGATGAAGGGACGTTACCATCGCCGCGTTGAGCGCAACAGATTTCACAACGAAAGGGTTTTTGCTTTGAGAAACCTCTCAAACGTCTTCATGTATTAATATTGCAAATGGAACCGTCTAGGAATTCCATTTTGCCTAGTCTAGGACTTGCTTAATACAATGAGGCCCTATGGGTCACACTATGTGGTGATTCAGCTTATCCGAATATCCTTGAAGATGGAATCGCAATTAATTTAGAATTAATTGTGATTGATGGATTATAATTGATTTGGAATTAATTATAATAATTTATGGCTCAATTAATGATTTGAAATTATTAATTGAATTGGCTGATTAATTGTATTTTATGTAAATATAATTAAAGATTATATTTTAGAAATATAATAGAGGTTTGATTTGAAAGGATATGTTAATTTAGAATTAATATATGTACATGGGGAAAATCTACTTGGAGTTTGAATTGCCTTAGAATTATAAGTGGGTCCCAAAATCGGGACCCACCTAACCACCCTTGGACGCGCGCGCGCAGTTGGAGTAGGGGAAGGAGTTCGACTCCTTCCTCTATTAGAAGTCAAGGGATAAGTTAGATTTTCCTGATTGAGTTTTAATTTGATTGGGAATGAATCTAGACTTGAATTGGTTTCCTAGTGCGATAAGAATTAGATTCTTATTCCTTTATGAAGTCTAATTGATTATTCTTTAGGCTTCAATTGACTACTATATATAGTAGACTATTAGAGAGCTTTTTACACACAGTTAGTCTACCAGTTTTCTTAGAGGAAATAAAAGCTCTCCCCTACCTCTCCCAAGCCATGCGCGCGCCACCCCTCACCGGAGGAAAACCGCCGCCCCATCTTCTTGGCTACGCAAAGAATATCCTAGCATTCTTTCCGATAAGCTGTTCATCCGTGGATACCAAGGTTGAGGTTCAAGGAGCTGGAAACTAACTTTTATTGTCTTGCAGATAATCAAAGTATTGCAGATATCTTCGTCTTCAACGAAGGAGAAGATTCACCGGACTATTACGAAGACTTGATACCTGTGCTTGCTTTTGGAGTATTGTAAGTCTTCTAATTAACGTGTTTAATATATACGGTATATACATGATCAATTAACTTGCATGTTAAGAAATTTTTTGAAATTCCGCTGCGTACCCTAGGGTTAACTCTGACCATATTTTCTTACAGAAAGACCAAGTTTCGGAGCTCAAAACTGTGCCCAAGGCCAAGGAGAACATGAAAGATTTGATATATCTTGTATGAGGCGGAAACGGTAGTTCATTTGGAGTTCGGATGAAGATTTTGGAGCCTTTGAAGTGAAATCTGGAAGTTCCATTTGCATAGTCTCAGTATTTTTGGAACCAGTCTTTCATACGATATTGGATTGGGATTAGGTTACAACCTACACGTAGCTAACTCGAAGAGCTATCCAACGGTGGGTCTTACGTGCCAATCCAAGTTCGGGCGCGCCCGGAATTTCTGTTTGAACTGAGAGGAAAAACTGGCGAATTTGCTGCCAGCCACAGGCGGACCGTCTGGGACGGGGGGCGGACCGCCCCTCAGATTCCGAAATTCTACGATATTTTATATATATAAGTCGAATTTTCAGATCTTAGATCATAATTTTGCAGACATAAACCCTAGAGCTTGTTCTGGGTTTTCTTTCTCTTAGAACTACTTTATCTTAGCAATTTGGAGCACCAAGGTAGAGATTTGGACATCTTTTGATCTCACCTTGCTAGAAACTTGTGAGTTTAGAAATTCACCGGAGATTGACAACCCTCGGTGGTAACTTTGTATCTCACCTTTTTCATACTCTATCTTTCAATACAATTATGTTTTCATCTTTGATTGCTTGTGTTGATTTCGATTTGATATGAGTAGCTAAGTTTCTAGTAGGTGATAGTATGCAAATTCATAGCTAGGGTTCGTATTGTGCATGATTGAGTTTCTGAGTCTTTTACTTGTGTAATTGTTTTAATTCGATTCTTTGATACGACTAAGCCAAATATCTTCGTATAAAAGTGTTAGAAACACTAGGACAATTCTAGATCATCGATTCAATAATTATAATTATCAAGTATTGTTTGAACTAAACCTGACAACCTTAGCCAAGTATTAGTATAGATAGGAAGCTTTCAATATAAACATCTAAAAATCTTTCTTTTGATGTTTGTTAATTCGAATTACTTTTAAAGCAGTACGCGTTGCACTTTTACGCATAATTAGAACCCGATGCTTAGAATGAGCATACTATCACCAGCTCTCGTTATATATTGTTAAGTTAAGCTAAGTTGAATTCGTTTTCTGAAATTATATAGTAGTTATTGTAGTTAAAGCTAGTAAAGTCCCTAGAGATCGACACTCGAGGTCATCTTACCTCTGCACTACGTGTTTTGTTTAGTTGTGAGTTGCCCTTTGGCTTTCAAACAAATTTATTTGATTGTTCGAGTCTGACAATCTCGTTCATCACTACTTACAATACACTATAATCGAACATAATTGAACAAAACTAAACTAATTGAACATAATTGAACATAATCGAACATAAGTAAACAAAACTATTTTACAATACACTACATCCCAATTGAACACTACATAACCGAACCCAATTCAAATCCCAAATATAATCGAACCCACTACATCCCAAACATCCCAATTGAACAATAATAACATCAAAACTAGCTAGTAAACAATAACAAACTTCAAAATTGAAAAAATACCAAATTTACAAAAGTTAGGTTTAGAAATTAGTACCTTTGATTGCGGAATAAATAGTCAAACCCACTTCAAATAGATTGTCCCACCACGTTCCTTGCTGAATTAGCTTCGATTTGAGACCAAACTTGGATGAAATGACGGAGTATAAGTGGTTTTTTGAGTTTGGGCGAGTTGAGGGAGAAGAGGGGAAGAAATGGAGCAACACAAAAAATGGTGGAATGGAGGAGTTCTGCCCGTGATGAAGAAAGGTCCCAGCGACGGATGAGTCATCCGTCGCTATGTTTATTATTTTTTAAATTTCCTTTTTCTCTGGTTGACTTACCTGGCGATGGATGGTCCATCGGTCGCTATATCAACGACGGATGGGCTCATCCGTCGTTGAAGTTTGCAACGGATGGACTATCCGTCGCAGATATAGCGACCGATGGGCCATCCGTCGCTAAGTTCGCCCGTCTTGAGGGTTTTGGGACACGAACTAGGCCGACTTGTCTCATCCGTGGCTAACCCACACCGATCCGTCGCTAGAATCGGTGGCTGTGAATGAGATTTCTAGTAGTGAGTCCAAGTGGGAGATTGATAGTATGCATGTCTTAGAGACAACCTTTATTAAGGGCAAATGTACTATTACACAGTCAACGTAATATATTATATGTTTGTTTATCCATGTTTATGTTTTCATACGTATTTATATATTACATCAGGCATACAACATGTCATATCTTTATCTGGTTGGTCTGTATAGATATCAAACATGTCCCTTGTAGATAGATGACTGATCACATAATTAGTGGGAACTATGTGAATTATCATCTATCCCAAACTCTCCCTAGTCGAAGCTCATCTCGGATATAGGGGTCTGAATGAGGCAATCGAGACTAGTATGCGTGGAGGTTATACTTGTTAGAGCAAGTGTGAGTCGATCCCACGACCACGGAACAGATCGTTAGACGTATCCATGATGTTCCCATAACTGCGTATAGTCGTTCGAGGAGCGTTCCGAACAATGGAAGAACCCACCGGATACTCCCATCGATGTATATTCTACACTGAAGTGTCTATGGGAACCAGAGTTGTCGAAGTGATGCCATTCGTCCTTTGACTCCCAGGACTTTATCATCACATTTGTTGCCCCATGTCTTTGGAAGGGATCCAATGCCCGCTCCGAATAAGCAGCCTGCTACGGCCCTTCTGGGATCATGGCTACATTACAAATGTGGATGATAAGTATTCCTGTGAGGATTCATCTCTCATGTGTAGCATTGGAGAGAACTACTCAAGTCGTTCATAGTTGTGTTGGTAAAACCGCTGGCCACCGTATGGATATATTTATGAATGGCCATAAGATATATTGCATTATCCAAGCAACTCACTAAAGAAACCATAAGTGTATTATTGGTATAGACACTTCATCGATCCGAGATGCATTCGAGTCAATCAGATGAAAGGACCATACCACCGCCACATTGAGTGCAATAGGCTTCAACAACGAAAGGGTAGCTTTGAGAAACCTCTCAAACGTCCTCATGTATTAATATTGCAAATGGGACCGTCTAGGAATCCCATGATTCCTAGTAATGTTACTAGCTTAATACACTGAGGCCCTATGGGTCACACTATGTGGTGATTCAGCTTATCCGCATGACCGTAGAGATGGGATTATAATTAATTGAGATTAATTATAATTAGTTGTGGCACAATTAATATTATGAGAATATTAATTGAATTAATTGTATTTATGAGAATACAGTTAAAGATTATATTTTAATCAAAAGGATATATTAATTAAAGAATAATATATGCACATGGGAAAAATCTAATACGAATTGGAATTGCCTTAGACTTGCATGTGGGTCCCAAAAGTGGGACCCACATACTCCATCCATAGGCGCGGACGAGATGGGTAAGACTCCTTCCTCCATTCAAACTTAAGTGGCAAGTTTTTCCTAATTGAGATGTGATTTAATTAGGAATGAACCTGGACATTAATTGGTTACCTTGTACAATAAGAATTAGACTTCTTATTCCTTTTAGGAGTCTTAAAAAATGTTCTTTAGACTTCTATTGACCACTATATAAGTAGATGGTTAGAGATCTTTTTATACATATACATTATCATTCATTCTTCTATTCTTCCAAGATAAAATAAAAAGCTCTCTCCCTCCTCCTCAAAACCGCCGCCGTCGCACCTTCTCTGGTCAACCGAGTTTGACTCGAGAATATACTAGCATTCTATCGATAAGTTGTTCATCCGTGGATACCAAGGTTGAGGTTCTAAGAAGCTGGAAACTAACCTTTATTGTTTTTGCAGATAATCAAGAAGACATATAAGATATCTTCGACTTCAACGAAGCAGAAGATACACCGGACTATTACGAAGATCATATCGATTGGGCTATTGATTATGTTTCAATTCTTGCTTTTGGAGTATTGTACGTCTTCTAACTAATGTGATTCAATATACGTTATATGTATGATCAATTAGTATGCATGTTAAGAAAATTTTGAAATTCTGCTGCACCACCCTAGGGGTAATTTTGACCATATTTTCTTACATAGACTAGCTAGACAGAAGTTTGATCAATTTTGGAGGTTTCAGGATAATTATTTATAGGCTGTGAATGGAAGGTTGTGGATATTATGGGACAGTTCACAGGTTTTGTTTGAATTTTTTTTTAGTACATGGCAACTTATACATGGGAAAGTCAGTGATATAACTGGTACGTTTCTCTTTTTTATGACCTTTATTTATGGTTATAATACTGCAGAGGAGAGAACTCCGTTATGGGATGACTTGAGAAGGTTGGCTATAGGCATGAATAATCCATGGTTGATTTCTGGGGACTTGATGAACGTGTATTTTACACTTTCATTCGAGTCTTTTTCACCAACTTAGCTACCTTCTAGGTTAATTTAACTTATATTTAGTGCATTTTATTAGAATAGTGTCACGTTTCCCTTTTCTTTGCATTTTTCAGGTTTTAGGTGAAAAACGTATTTTTAGGGGCAATTATGTTGAAGAGAACGAAGATTCGGTGTTTCGTGGTCATCCGTGGTGTATCTAGAAGGTTCCGGACGAGATTTGAGGTCTAGAGGTCGAGTTTCAAGGCTTAAAGGTCACTAGAAGGCAAAATCCGAGTCCGAAAAGGAAAAGAAGACCAAAAACGCGTCCACTGCCACTGGAGCTCTCGGACGGTTCGCCCGGGATATGGGGCGGTTCGCCCAGCGTCTGGGGCGGTTCGCCCCACGTCCTCCGAACTCCTATATATAGTTGCACCTGTTTCTACGTTTTTCATACTTTTTCACATTACTTTGAGAGATGAATTCTCCAGAGCCTGTTCTGGGAATTCTTAGCATAGGAGACTCTTTTTCTTATCAATTTGGAGGATTAAGCATAGCAATTGGACCTCGTTGTTTATCAATTCTTGCTTGTGAGTTAGCAATTCTTCGGAGATTGACGCCCTTCGTTGGTAACATTGTATCTAACGATTTTTCTACTTTTATTTATTTCTTTCAACATGTTTTCATTCAATCTTGCTTTGATTCTTTTTTATTGCAATTTATCTATGAGTAGCTAAATCTATCGTTGGTGATAGTATGTGATTTCTTAGCTAGGGTTCTTAATTATGCATGATTGGTTGTAACGCGATTCAGACTTGGCTTATTGCTTTATTTCTTTGATCTATCTAAGCCCTCTATCTTCGTAGTGTTGAATTGAACGGAACACATTGGACAATTCATGATCTTAGATCTCTATGGAAACGTTCAAGTACTTCATGCATGATTATTAACCTAATGCTTTGAATGATCATACTATCGCTAACTTCCATTATTATTGATAAGAAAATCTGTGCTAAGTCGTTTGTTGAGTTTATAGTTTAAGTTAAATTAGATAAAGCTAGTTATAGTCCTTAGAGATCGACACTCGAGGTTATTTTACTGCTACACTACGTACCTTGGTTTTCGTTGTAGTTGTGAATTGCCTTTGGCTAAAAACAAATTTATTTGATTAATTGAGTCTGACAAATTCGGTTCATCAAATTGGCGTCGTTGCTGGGGACTATACTCCTTTTTTCTCTTTAGCTTATTTATAATTTCAGCATTCAGTTCCCTACAGAAGAACAGGCTCTGGGGGTTTGCTCTCAAAAGATTTCACTCTCTTACCCTATTTCTTTCTTGCATGTTTTTGTGTGGAGTTTATTGCCAAATTTTTTGAACTCTTTTATTGGGTAGATTAACTAGTTATGACCTTTGACCATGCGTTTCATATCTATTAATTTGTTAGAGGTTTTTCCCGCTTGGCTTGTCACATTTATATATGCACTTAGTTAAGCTTGGTAGTCTCGACATCACTTAGTGGTGTTTTCTCTACTGCGTTTCACGAAGGCCTTTATAATAGGATGATGCATGTTAGAGTCTTGTAGTTGTTTTCCCGTGTAATTATGTACCTAAGAGGCAACAAGTCTTCACCTTGCTTTGAGATTGCTAAATGCCTAGGAAGGAGGTAGTGTGAGATTGTGTGATCCTTTGTTTGCAACCTATTCTTTCAAATAGGTTTGGGGAGGGGGTTACGCTATCATTAGACATGTTTTTCGATTTTTGAGTGTTGTGAGTTCCTTCTCCTTTTTCGTAAAGTTTGCGCTTCAACCTATTCTTTCGAATACATTTGGGGAGGTCGTTTGTGAGTCATTGCAATTTCTTTTTCGTTGTGCTACTGCTGGCTATTTAGAAAAAGGAAAGAAAAAAATCGAAAAAAAAGAAGGAAAAATTCCAGGAAAAAGAAAAAAATCTGGAAAAGAAAAAAAAGAAAAAAAGAGACCCCAAAAAAAAAGGCAAAAAAGGGTCCAAAGAAAGCCAAAAAGCAGTTTAGCAAAGTGTTTGTTTCGTTTTTAAATTCTTGTAATGTTCGTAATCGAGTTGTAATTTTTTGTCTTTTGCTTGTTTGAGTGTCATATGTTCTAGACCACCCTCGTCCTTCCATTCAGGAAGTGGTGATTAGTTTATGACTTTGCTTGAGAGATGGGTAGAATAGGGGAGTGTGAACTTTTAGGAAACCCTCCTTCGTTTGATGAGAGCCAGTATTGGTTCGACCTCTTTGAGGAAAAGTCTTAACTTGGTGAACAGCAGTAAGTCCTCAGTTTCATAGGCACGGGACAACCATTCGTATTTTAACATGTTTCATTACGTCGTCACTGACTAGGTCCAGGTAGAGAATGTTACGAGAGACTATCTTGTTTAACATAGTGCATATGTGAATGTGTATGAGTCAATCGAGACATTCTTCAACCAATATCCATGTTATGATTTGTATGGTCATTTTTCATAAGTATTTTATAGATTCAATAGATTAGTTCACTACATTTTTGGCATGAGACTCCATTTTGCTTATCCTCAAGCTTAGTTGCTTGAGGATAAGCAAAGGTTCGGTTTGGGGAGTTTGATGAACGTGTATTTTACACTTTCATTCGAGTCTTTTTCACCAATTTAGCTATCCTCTAGGTTAATTTAGCTTATATTTTAGTGCATTTTATTAGAATAGTGTCACGTTTCCCTTTTCTTTGCATTTTTCAGGTTTTAGGTGAAAAACGTGTTTTTAGGGGCAATTATGTTGAAGAGAACGAAAATTCGGTGTTTCGTGGTCATCCGTGGTGTATCTAGAAGGTTCCGGACGAGATTTGAGGTCTAGTGGTCGAGTTTCAAGGCTTAAAGGTCACTAGAAGCCAAAATCCGAGTCCGAAAATGAAAAGAAGACCAAAAACGCGTCCACCGCCACTGGAGCTCCCGGGCGGTTCGCCCGGGATGTGGGGCGGTTCGCCCCACGCCAGGCGGTTCGCCCCACGTCCTCCGAACTCCTATATATAGTTGCATCTGTTTCTACGTTTTTCATACCTTTTCACATTATTTTGAGAGACTAATTCTCCAGATTCTGTTCTGGGAATTCTTAGCATAGGAGACTCTTTTTCTTATCAATTTGGGGGATTAAGCATAGCAATTGGACCTCGTTGTTTATCAATTCTTGCTTGTGAGTTAGCAATTCTTCAGAGATTGACGCCCTTCGTTGGTAACATTGTATCTCACGATTTTTCTACTTTTATTTATTTCTTTCAAATTTTTTTGATTCAATCTTGCTTTGATTCTTGTTGATTGTAATTTATCTATGAGTAGCTAAATCTATCGTTGGTGATAGTATGTGATTTCTTAGCTAGGATTCTTAATTATGCATGATTGGCTGTAACGCGATTCAGACTTGATTTATTGTTTTATTTCTTTGATCTATCTAATCCCTCTATCTTCGTAGTGTTGAATTGAACGGAATACATTGGACAATTCATGATCTTAGATCTCTATGCAAACGTTCAAGTACTTCATGCATGATTATTAACCTGGTGCTTTGAATGATCATACTATCGCTAACTTCCATTATTATTGATAAGAAAATATGTGCTAAGTCATTTGTTGAGTTTATAGTTTAAGTTAAATTAGATAAAGCTAGTTATAGTCCTTAGAGATCGACACTCGAGGTTATTTTACTGCTACACTACGTACCTTGGTTTTCGTTGTAGTTGTGAATTGCCTTTGGCTAAAAACAAATTTATCTGATTAATTGAGTCTGACAAATTCGGTTCATCAGGACTTCAACAATGTACTCTACACAGAGGATAGAGCTGGAGGATTGCCGGTGACAGATGGTGAATGTGAGCCTTTTCGTAGGGCTTTAGCTGATTCTTTGCTGCAAGAACTTCCTTATAGTGGAGGACAATTCTCTTGGTGTAATGAAATCGAAGGGCGCCTTATATGTACGAAGATAGATAGAAGCTTTCGCAATGCCAATTGGATGAGTAAGTATAATTCTGTTAGAGTTGAAATTTTGAACCCAAAGTTCTCAGATCACTCTCCTCAGTTAATAATTGTGGAGGAGCGCCTAGAGTGTATCATAAGAGCTTCAAGTTTATTAATAGTGTGATTGATCATCCTGAGTATATGGCAGCAGTGCAGTAGGGATGGGATACTTAAGTTGTTGGTACAAGGATGTTTGTGGTATGGCAGAAAATGAAACAAGTAAGAGAGAAGTTGAGGGGTTTACAGAAGTACTATTCCCAGCCTATAGTTAAGGGTCTGGCTGCAAGATCTCTAACTGATAGATTGCAAACTGAGTTAGCCTGTTGGTCCCTTTAAACAACAAGAAAAGACTAGGGGGGGGTGAATAGTCTTTTTAAACTTTTCGTCGTTTAAAACTTTCTCAACAAGTACTTATTACTTTTCAATAATGAGTTTGCTGATACTTAACATTCTCAGCAAGTGCTTGTTACTTTTCAGTGACAAGTTTACTGATACTTAAAATAGAGTGCGGAAGTATTTTACAATAAGTGTTTTTGTAGGAAAGCTAGTTTTAGCAAGTAGACAAAAAATCAGAGTAAAACAATCGTAGTTTGCTGAAGGATAACTGTAGAAATGTAAATCACACAAACACTTTATAGTGGTATCTGAGAGTGGCGTAATCTCTCAACTAATCCACTTTATCCTTTCTAGGACATAATCCACTATGATAAGATATGAGGTTCCTTAAAAATCCTATCACTAATGATTCTCATAAACCAAAGCACACTTGCCTTGTTTCCAACCTAAACTAGAGAACTAAACCTTGTTCTCCACCAAACTTGGGACACTTAATCAGCAAAACTATGCTTGATTAATTCCCCCTGAATTCCACGCCTGAATAAGGGTGTTTATCAGTTCGAGAGGTTTGGGATGAGATGACTTGAATATAACTTTGCAGCTATAAAAAGTAATCTAAAGAAACATAACTTGTAATACTTTGCAGTAAGCAAGTTTGTAATTTCTAGTGTCAAGACTTGTTCTTCTTTATAGGAAAGAACTCTTAACTAATTTCTTAGCTTTCGATGTTCTACTTCTTCACAAGTAGCTTTTGTTTCAAGCTTAAGTCTTGGAACATGATGAACGCGCGGATGTCGTGCTCCAACGCGAACGAATCAAATAAATTTGTTATTTAGCCAAAGGCAATTCACAACTACAACGAAAACCGTAGTGTAGCAGTAGAATGACCTCGAGTGTCGTTCTCTAAGGACTATAACTAGCTTTATCTATTTAACTAAGAATATAAAAACAGCAGACGTAAAAGCAAAGGTTTTTCTAACAGATAATGGAGATTGGTGATAGTATGATCCTTCAAAGCATAACGGGTCAATAATCATGCGTAAATTCCTCGGTCTTGCATGGAGATCTTTGATCAATCGAATGTCCTGTTGTAATTATTAAGCACTACGAAGATAAAGATACTGACAAGTCAAGCTCTATTGTCCAATTGTGTTCCGTAATTATTCAACACAACGAAGATATAGATATGCATAGGTCGACGAGGGTCCAATTGTGCATAATAATTAATACAACATACGAGAATATAGGCTGAGCCTGATCAACGAAATAAAGCAATAACACGGAGTATAATGCGCGATATAGCCATTATCATGATTATCTTCCCTTCGCTAAGAATTCACATACTACCACCAACGATAAGTTTAGCTACTCATAGTTGTCATGCAATCAACAGAAATCATAGAAGAAAGCATGTTGAAAGATATATAAAAATAAGTAGAATAAACTGTAAGATACAATGTTACCGAAGGTTGTCAATCTCCGAAGAATTGCGATCCTACAAGCTCCAAACTGCTATGAAAAAGTGTCTCCTAAGCTACGAACCCCCAGAACAGGCTCTGGGAAGTCCCTACCTAAAACTACAGAGAAAGGTGAGAGAATAGGTCTGGAAAAGTATGAATTTCGGAGAAAAACTGAGCAACTATATATAGGCCTCGAAATAGTGTGGGGCGATTCGCCCCACGTCCCGGGCGGTTCGCCCGGGAGTAATTTTCGCGGAATTCCGCGTTTTCGACGCGTTTTTGGATTTCTTCCCCTTTTCGGACTCGGTTTCTGACTTCTAGTGGCCTTCTAACCTCCAGATTCGACCCCTAGACTCCAAATCCTATCCAAAAACCTTCAGATACTCCAAATAGGCTTCTGGAACACCAATTCCTTGTCAACTTCAATATAATTGCCCGGAAATTCTCGTTTTTCAACCAAAACCTGTAAAATAAAATCTAAAGGGAAACGTGACACTCTTCTAATAAAATGCACTAAAATATAGCTAAATTAACATAGAGGATAGCTAAAATAGGTGAAAAAGACTCAAATAAAAGTGTAAAATACACATTCATCAAACTTCCCAAACCGAACCTTTGCTTGTCCTCAAGCAACTAAGCTAGACTCTAATACAAAAAACAATGCAAGACACAAAATGGAGTGTCATGCCAAATAAAATGAACCAATCTACTGAATCTATCAAAAAACATATGAACAAAAACCATATAAATCAAAGCATGAATATAGGTTGAAGAATACCTCGATTGACTTATACACATCCACAAAAGCACTTATGTCAAGACAAGATAGTCTCTCGTAACATTCTCTACCTGGACCTAGTCAGTGACGACGTAATGAAGCATGCTAAGATAAGAATGGTACTCCCGTGCCTATGAAACTGAGGACTTACTGCTGTTCCACCATGTTAAGACTTTCCCTCAAAGAGGTCGAACCAGTACTGGCTCTCATCAAACGAAGGAGGGCTCCCTATAAAAGATAACACTCCCCTATTCTACCCATCTCTCAAGCAAAGCCTTAAGATATTCACCACTTCCTGAATGGAAGGACGAGGGTGGTCTAGAACAGATGACACTCAAAAATAAAAGATAAAAAATAGAAAATTACAACACGATTACGAACATTACAAGAATTGGAAATTGAGACACAACACTTTGCTAAACTGCTATTTGGCTTTCTTTTTTTGGACCCTTCTTTGCTTTTTTGGGATCTTTTTTTTTTTTTCTTTTTTTTTCTTTCCAGATTCTTTTTTTCTTTTTCCCTTTTTTTTTTCTTTTTTTTCTGGAATTTTTCTTTCTTTCTTCTTTTTTTTTTCGATTTTTTTCTAGCCAGCAGTAGCATAACAAAAAGAGAGAAAATGACTCACACGACTTCCCCAAACCTATTCGAAAGAATAGGTTGGAGTACAAAATTTACGGAAAAGGAAAAACAAACTCACGATACGGAAATGAAAAACGGAAACAAGTCTAATGATGGTGTAACCCCCTCCCCAAACCTATTCGGAAGAATAGGTTATAAACAAAGGATCACACAACCTCACACTATCTCCTTCCTAGGTATTTAGCAATCTCAAAGCATGGTGAAGACTTGTTGCCTCTTAGGTACATAATTACTCAGGAAAACAACCATAAGACCCTAACATGCATCATCCTATTATAAAGGCCTTCGTGAATCGCAGTAGAGAAAACACCACTAAGTGATGTCGAGACTACCAAGCTTAACTAAGTGCAATACATAAATGTGACAAGCCAAGCGAGAAAAACCTCAAACAAATTCATAGAGATGAAGCATACGATTAATGGCATAGTTAGTTGATCTACCCAATAAAAAATTTCAAAAAATTCGGCAATAAACTCCATATAAAACATGCAAGACTATCCTAGGATGAATGTAGTGAATGCAACCTAAAAAATCTAAGAAAGCAGTAAACGTGCAAATGCAAAAAATTTCACGAGTTATCATAAGCAAGATAAGTATAGAGATAACCAGCGATAACCTCCTCCCCAAACCTGAACGTCGTCGCTCGTCCCGAACGTCGAAAGTGGATCCAAGGTGAGAGCTAATGCTTGTATAAATGACCTATAATACTCAATCAAACTCGTGAGAAAATAAAACAATAAAACACACTAACCTTCAGTGGAGGCGGTAAGGGTGAGCTCAAGGTGATCAACCTCCCTTTGATCACTAGATATCTCGAAGTACGGCTTCACTCGCTGGCCATTCACCTTGAAGGTATTGTCCGTCTTTGGATCAAAGAGTTTTACAGCTCCATGGGGAGCAACTTCGATAATTTCGTACGGTCCATCCCAACGAGTACGGAGCTTTCCAGGAAATAGTCGAAGGCGAGAATTAAATACCAAAGCTTTTTGTCCAGGAATCAATTCCTTACGTACTATACCACGATCATGACACTTCTTAGTACGTTCCTTGTAGATCTTGGCATTTTCATAAGCACCTAGTCATAATTCATCAAGCTCATCTAGTTGCAACAATCGTTCCTCGCCAGCCTTTCCCATGTCAAGATTGAGTGCTTTTATGGCCCAATATGCCTTGTGTTCCAGTTCAACGGGAAGATGACATGCTTTCCCATACACAAGTCTGTACGGAGTGGTCCCGATCACCGTCTTGTAGCTAGTTCTGTATGCCCAAAGTGCATCATTTAATTTTCCTGCCCAATCGTTCCTACTAGGCTTCACTACTCGCTCCAGGATCTTCTTGATTTGACGGTTGCTGACTTCGACTTGTCCTGACATCTGTGGGTGATAAGGTGTAGCGATACTATGGTGGACACTGTATCTCTTAAGAAGGGAGGCAAACGTTCTATTGACGAAGTGTGACCCTCCATCACTGATGATTGTCCTAGGGCACCCAAATCTCGAGAATATTACTTCCTTCAAGAACTTCATAACCACTGCGCCGTCATTTGTTTTTGTAGGGATTGCCTCCACCCATTTAGTCACATAGTCCACTGCAACAAGAATGTATTCATAGCCTCCACTAGATGGAAATGGTCCCACGAAATCAATGCCCCATACATCGAAAGGTTCTACCACTAGATTCCCTTGAAGGGGCATTTCATCTTTCTTGCCAATACCACCACCTCGTTGACATGGGTCACAATTCTTCACAAAACTTCGAGCATCTTTGTATAATGTTGGCCAGGAAAATCCTGCTTGCAGTACCTTGCGTGCTGTTTTCAACCCACTGTAGTGTCCCCCACAATTAAGCTCATGGCAATGGCTCAATACACTTTGTTGCTCTTCTTGTGGCACGCATCTCCTTAGAATCCCATCAGCTCCTTCCTTGAACAGATGAGGATCATCCCATATGTAACTTCTGCATTGCTTGACAAGAGCTCTCTTGTCTAAGGCTGAAAAGTTAGTGGGGGCAAACATTCATAGCCAAATAGTTTACAATATCAGCATACCATGGCTCTTCATTAGCCTTCATTAAGTGCTCATTAGGGAGGTCTTCATTGATGGGTATCGGATCAACAGGGATATTAGGTATTCTAGATAAATGATCTGCTACTAAATTCTCCCTACCAGCTCTATCCACTATGGTCAAATCAAAGTCTTGCAGCAAAAGGACCCAACGGATTAATCTAGGCTTAGAATCTTGCTTAGCTATCAAATGTCTCAAAGCAGCATGATCAGTATGGACATTCACAGGATGGCCAATTAAATAAGACCTAAACTTTTGTAAAGCAAAGACAGCTAAAAATTCATTTTCAGTAGTTGTATAATTAACCTGCGCAGAGTCTAGAGTCTGACTAACATAATAAATCACACGATACTGCTTATCAACTTTTTGGCATAAAACAGCACCCATAGCAAATTCGAAGCATCACACATAATTTCGAAAGGAAGATTCCAGTCAGGCGGCACAACAATGGGAGCAGAAACAAGCTTTTCCTTAAGGGTATTAAAAGCAACTAAGCATTCATTAGAGAAATGGAAAACCACATCTTTAGCAAGCAAGCTACTTAAAGGTTTAGCAATTTTCGAAAAATCTTTAATAAACCTCCTATGAAAGCCTACATGGCCAAGAAAAGATTGCAATTCTTTTACACAAGTAGGTGGGGGAAGTTTTTCAATTATTTCGATCTTAGCCTTGTCTACCTCAATACCTCTTTCAGAAACTACATGTCCTAGACCAATGCCTTCTCTAACCATATAATGACTCTTTTCCCAGCTTAAGGTCAAGTTGCATTCAATGCACCTTTTCAGAACTAGATCTAATCTTTGCAAGAATTCATCAAAGAAATCACCAAAAAGGGAAAAATCATCCATGAAAACTTCAACAAATTTAGTTACCATGTCAGAGAAAACAGAAAGCATGCACCTTTGAAAAGTGGCGGGAGCATTGCATAGTCCAAATGGCATCCTCCTATAGGCAAATGTTCCGAATGGGCAAGTGAATGTCGTCTTCTCCTGATCCTCCGGTGTAATCGGAATCTGGTAGAAACGTGATAAACCATCAAGAAAACAATAAAACTTCTGCCCCGCAAGGCGGTTTAGCATGTCATCTATAAATGGTAAAGGGAAGTGGTCCTTTTTAGTGGCGACATTTAATCTTCTATAGTCAATGCACATCCGCCATCCAGTGGTCTTCCTAACCGGTACCAGTTCTCCTTTCTCATTCTCTTCCACCGTGACTCCTGATTTCTTAGGAACTACATGAACCGGCCTCACCCATCGACTATCAGGGATGGGGTAAATCATATCGGCATCTAGCAACTTGATCACTTCTTTCTTTACCACCTCTTGCATGGCTGGATTTATCCTTCGCTGAGGTTGCCTAACGGGTTTGGCATCTTGTTCTAGAGTGATGTTGTGCACGCATCGTGTAGGGCTAATTCCTTTGATATCACTGATCCCCCATCCTATAGCTGCGGAATTTTTCTTCAATACTTCAATCAGCTTACTCTCTTCATTGTCGGAGAGATGTGAGGAGACAATTACAGGCTTCTTCTGATTTTCTCCTAAGTACACATACTTGAGGTGCGCAGGAAGCGGTTTCAATTCTAAGCTAGGTTCTTCAGGAAACCCACTTTCTTCTTCTTCTTCGTCTAATGGTTCAAGTACCTCTTCTCCTGCGGGAATTTCTGGGGTGCTATCCATTATTTCAACTAGTTCCCTTGCTTCTTCGGTCATGTAGCACGTCTCAGCTCGCATTGTTAGTGCCTCCTCAAGTGGTTCACGATTACCATGGCAATGATGAAATTCGGGAATCACGGATTCGTAGCAATCGACAAATTTTAACTCCTCCGCAACTTCCTTATCTCTGATGCTACATCCTACCAACTCAATCTTCTCGCCCATTACCTCCATGGTTATTTTCTTGCCCTTAAGTTCAAGGCATGTGTTGGTAGTTGCCATGAATGGTCTCCCAAGTAGTACTACGTGCTCACGGATATGGCTCTTTCCCTCGTCCGCGGACTTCATTACTACAAAATCAGTTGGGATTATCAATTTGTCCACTTTCACAAGGATGTCTTCTATTATCCCGACCGGCCTCTTCACACTTTGGTCCGCCATTTGGACGACCATATCAGTTGGTGTCAATTCTCCGAGTTCCAGGGCCTTGTACACTGAATACGGCATTAAGTTAATGCTAGCTCCTAAGTCAAGCATTGCCTTCGTAGTTCGTCCATTCCCTAAGGCGATGTCGATGATGAAGCTTCCAGGATCCTTTTTCTTTACGGGCAATCCGGCAATTGAGTTGACCGTTTCAACCCCATTCACTTCCTTTCCTGAAGTAATCCTTTTGTTCTTGTTCTCACGAAAGAATTTCGTATAAGCAGGAATGTTCTAGATTAACTCTAAGAGAGGCACATTGACTTCCACTTTTGACAGGCGTTGGAATAGGGGTGAATCTTGAATATCCTTCTTGGCTGGTTTTATCCGACTCGGGAATGGCACATGTGGCTTCGGAGGCACATATGGATTGGAAGATTTGTGAAGTTCCCCTGGTATACTAGTTCCTACCTCGACTTCGTCATCATCTATGTCTACCACAGATGGTCTCGGTTCATCATTCCTTTTCGGAACTTCTTGAGGTTCTTTGGAACTTCCGCTAACCTCTTGTTCTGTGCTTTGTCCTGTATTATCGATCTCAGTAGATTCCACCCGTTTAGGACGTATGAAGTTAGGTATTTTGGTCATCTTGCCTCCTCAGAGTAGTAGATTCACCTCTTCGCACTCATTCTCCTTAGTAGCAACAGCTGGAGGTTGCTCGGGATCAGTTTCAGGTGTCTCATCGGGAGGACTAGGATCGACCGGTTCCCTGGAGTTGGGGGTGATTCGCCCCTCACCTCGGGTGGTTTGGTATCCTCGACTGTTTTACCGCACCTTCCACACTTCAGTAGGCTAAGCTCTTTGATAAGTTGCTCAGTTACTTCGACCGCTTCAAAAGCCTTCTCGATGCGAAGATTGTTCTCAGCTTGCCCTGCGTGTGCTATCTCGAAAACACTCTCAATGGCTTTAATCCCTGCGTAAAACGCAAGTTCCTTCTCCTCACTGATGTCTTCGTCCTCAGAATATCCTTCGTATAACCCGTCAGTTTCGTCTTGATTTGAGTATATGTTGGTGACTTCATTCGCCATTATTTTCTCGGTTTGTGCGGATCCATTGGCGTACTTTTGAAAGACCTTCACTGCCTCTTCAACTGTACATTCTTCCAAACCTCCACACATCCCATCCACTTGAAGCCTAACTTCATCACGTAGTCCTCCAACAAAAAACCAAATCAGCTCCCCATCGTCGAAACGGTGGTGGGGGCACTCACGTTTATACAGCTCAAAACGTTCATAGGTGTCACAGAACCGCTCGTATTCTCCTTGCTTGAAGTGTTCGATCCGATTCCGTAGTGCAATCGTCTCATGGTAAGGCATGAAACGTGCCAAGAACTCCTCTACTACTTGGCTCCAGGTCCTCAGTGATCCTGGTGCTAACCTCGCTATCCATATCCTCGGTTCATATCCCAAAGCAAAAGGAAATAATTTCCCGCATAATTGATCCTTGGTGAACCCCTTTGCTGGAACTTTTGCTATTTCCTCTTCATAGGACCTGATGAAGCTTATCGGATTCATATCCTCTCCATCTTGAACCTCGGTATCCTTCTCACTATGGAACTTGTTACCTCATACCCCGATAAATCTTCTCCCAAGTATATAGCTGACCCCCTCCTGACTTGCGAGAACGTAGGTGTCAAGCGGGCTTTTAAGGTCGTCATACCTGGAAATCTGTATCAGGAGTAACTCAAAACAGAAAATTAGCCTCGTTAGAAATTTCGAAAATCGAGAATATTTCTAGATATCGAATACTACTAAGGCTAGGAATGGAGAATTAGAAACAGACTAGGAAAGCAGTATCAGAGAGAGATTAAAAAGGAAAACTAAAACTAATAGAATTAGGAATTGAATGCTGAAAATATAAACAAATTAAACCGAAAAAAGGAGTATAGTCCCAGGCAACGGCGCCAATTTGATGAACGCGCGGATGTCGTGCTCCAACGCGAACGAATCAAATAAATTTGTTATTTAGCCAAAGGCAATTCACAACTACAACGAAAATCGTAGTGTAGAAGTAGAATGACCTCGAGTGTCGTTCTCTAAGGACTATAACTAGCTTTATCTATTTAACTAAGAATATAAAAACAACAGACGTAAAAGCAAAGGTTTTTCTAACAGATAATGGAGATTGGTGATAGTATGATCCTTCAAAGCATAACGGGTCAATAATCATGCGTAAATTACTCGGTCTTGCATGGAGATCTTTGATCAATCAAATGTCCTGTTGCAATTATTAAGCACTACGAAGATAAAGATACTGACAAGTCAAGTTCTATTGTCCAATTGTGTTCCGTAATTATTCAACACTACGAAGATATAGATGTGCATAGGTCGACGAGGGTCCAATTGTGCATAATAATTAATACAACATACGAGAATATAGGCTGAGCCTGATCAACGAAATAAAGCAATAACACGGAGTATAATGCGCGATATAGCCATTAGCATGATTATCTTCCCTTCGCTAAGAATTCACATACTATCACCAACGATAAGTTTAGCTACTCATAGTTGTCATGCAATCAACATAAATCTTAGAAGAAAACATGTTGAAAGATATATAAAAATAAGTAGAATAAACTGTAAGATACAATGTTACCGAAGGTTGTCAATCTCCGAAGAATTGCGATCCTACAAGCTCCAAACTGCTATGAAAAAGTGTCTCCTAAGCTACGAACCCCCAGAACAGGCTCTGGGAAGTCCCTACCTAAAACTACAGAGAAAGGTGAGAGAATAGGTCTGGAAAAGTATGAATTTCGGAGAAAAACTGAGCAACTATATATAGGCCTCGAAATAGTGTGGGGCGATTCACCCCACACACCGGGCGATTCGCCCGGTGTGGGGCGGTTCGCCCCACGTCCCGGGCGGTTCGCCCGGGAGTAATTTTCGCGGAATTCCGCGTTTTCGACACGTTTTTGGATTTCTTCCCCTTTTCGGACTCGGTTTCTGACTTCTAGTGGCCTTCTAACCTCCAGATTCGACCCCTAGACTCCAAATCCTATCCGGAAACCTTCAGATCCTCCAAATAGGCTTCTGGAACACCAATTCCTTGTCAACTTAAATATAATTTCCCGGATATTCTCGTTTTTCAACCAAAACCTGTAAAATAAAATCTAAAGGGAATCGTGACACTATTCTAATAAAATGCACTAAAATATAGCTAAATTAACATAGAGGATAGCTAAAATAGGTGAAAAAGACTCAAATGAAAGTGTAAAATACACATTCATCAGAACAGATCAATAGGCAGTAAAGAGTAGAGAAGGATTTGAGTGTTTAAAGCACAAGTGAGAGTTTGATCACGTTGTTGACACACCCTTCTACTTAGCCTAAGGTCTTATATTTATAGTGTAACGCCCCAGATTTCAGAAGCTTAAAAGGGTTGAGAACGCTACTCATACCATCAAGGTGCACCTTTCTTTTCGGGAATCCACCTAGAAGAACTTCAGAGTTAAGCGTGCTTGCTCTGGAGCAATTATAGGATGGGTGACCCACTGGGAAGTTCCCGGTGCGCGCACGAGTGAGGACAAAGTGCGCGGATTAGAAACCGTGTTGGTCTCTGGGTCCAGCATATCACCCCGGAGAGCGCCCATGAGTAACCACGCCGGCCGGATTGGTCGGGTCGTTACAATTGGTATCAGAGCCTAGATCAACCCAAAGCCCGCATCGGGTGGACGGTTGGTAAAGGTTATTGTCAGTTTGCCACCCCCACCACTTAAGGCGCTCGACGAGGACGTCGAGGCTTTAAGGGGGGTAGATTGTAACGCCCCAGATTTCAGAAGATTAAAAGGGTTGAGAACGCTACTCATACCATCAAGGTGCACCTTTCTTTTCGGGAATCCACCTAGAAGAACTTCAGAGTTAAGCGTGCTTGCTCTGGAGCAATTCTAGGAGTGGTGACCCACTGGGAAGTTCCCCGTGCGCGCACGAGTGAGGACAAAGTGCGCGGATTAGAACCCGTGTTGGTCTGTGGGTCCAGCATATCACCCCGGAGAGCGCCCATGAGTAACCACGCCGGCCGGATTGGTCGGGTCGTTACATATAGTGTCTCAAGGGAGACGTTTGAATTTCAATTTCTAAGGCTTGTACCTTAAGATGTCACTATCTTGCTTTTGTACTATCAGCAGCCCTCTTCATTTGTCTTCTTGTCTTCATGTCCTTCGCGTGTGCTAACTTTGCATTTAATGATATTTTGAATCAAATGCAAATATGAACGTTGGAGCCAAAATGCAAGTACTTCTTCAGCAAGGAGGTCACATATGTTGTCAGCAAGTGGTCAATCTCAGTTTCAGCAAACACAACCTACTCTGCCATATAGATTTTCACTTATGCAAGCTGTTGCTGAAAATCTCACTTTCTAAACCAACATGTGCCTTTGTAGATACCATTCTCATAATTCTTCTAAGTCTTCAGTCTTCGAATTTTCCATTTTCTGAGCGGTTCTAGGTCTTCAATAGACTGTTTGTAAAAACAAAGTACATCATCAGCAAGTTTAAGAACCTAACTAGTACCTACACTAAGTATTTCAGCAAACGTTCGTCTTTTACAATGTCCTTAAAATTCTAAATTCCTATGGACCTTAAGAGTACTAGTTACTGGACTATACTTAATTTAACATGGTTAATTCCTCATCAAAATTACAAGTTTCCTAACAAATTTCCCCCTTTTTGATGTTAGCACTCCATGGCTAAATTAATTGTTACTCTTTTAGAGGTTGCTGATGTTGAATAAATCAGTTGATTAATGCAAACATACTTGAATAATAAATCAGTAAGCAGAAATAATTTGCATAATCGAGAACCAATAAGAGTCAAAAGGTTGATTGCTGATAGTTATCTTTCAGAAGTAAGTTTACAAGAAAGTTCACAGATAACTATTACAATCAGTACGCAAGAGAAAGGTTTTCAAGGGACTCTTTTCTATTCCAACAGAGGATTCTCTAAGAATCTCTTTTACACTCTTCTTAGCAAGAGCAGTAAATTCAACGCAGTCCTTCTCGTAATCTTCAAGTAGTTTACGGACTTCAAGTTAAATTATTCTTGCATTCTTACTGGCAGTATAGTGATATTTTTCACCATTCATGTCTTTGTAGTGTATTACTGACGAACGTGTCAGATTCAGTCAAATAAATTTGTTATTAGCCAAAGGCAATCCACAACTACAACGAAAACCGTAGTGTAAAAGTAGAATGACTCGAGTGTCGTTCTCTCAGGACTATAACTAGCTTTATCTATTTAACAAGAAAATATAAAACAGCAGATAGAAAGCAAAAGGGGGTTTCAAGCAGATAATGGAGATTGGTGATAGTATGGTCCTTCTTAACATAATGGGTCGATAATCATGCATAAATTCCTCGGTCTTGCATAGAGATCTTTGAATCAATCTAGTGTCCTGTTGCAAGTATTAAGCACTACGAAGATAATTTGGTCTGACTAGTCAACAACTAACGTCCTAATGTGTTCCGTAATTATTCAACACTACGAAGATAATTGGTCTGATGGTCGACTAGTGTCCAATTGTGCATAATGATCAATACAACATACGAGAATTTTGGTTACAACTGATCAACGAAATAAAGCAATGACACGGAGTATAATGCGCGATATAGCCATTAGCATGATTATCTTCCCTCGCTAAGAATTCACATACTACCACCAATGATAAGTTTAGCTACTCATAATAGGCATGCAATCAATAGAAATCATAGAAGAAAACATATTGAAAGAAGATAAAATAAGTAGATAAAAACTGTAAGATACAAAGTTACCGAAGGTTGTCAATCTCCGGATGATTGCGATCCTACGCGCTCCAATCTGCTATGAAAAAGTATCCCCTAAGCTACGGAACTCCCAGGACAGGCCCCGGGAAGTCCCTACCTAAAACTATAGAGAGAGGTGAGAAAGTAGGCTTGGAAAGATATGATTTTCGGAGAGAAAACTGAGCACTATATATAGGCCCCGAATTAACTCTGGGGCGGTTAGCCTCTGGCTGGGGCGGTTCGCCCCCCAGTTATTTCTTGGAATTTCCGCGTTTTCGACGCGGTTTTGGATTTCTTCACCTTTTCGGACTCGGTTTTTGACTTCTGGTGGCCTTCTAACCTCCAGATTCGACCCCTAGACTCCAAATCCTATCCGGAAACCTTCAGATACTCCAAATAGGCTTCTGGAACACCAATTCCTCGTAGACTTCAACATAATTGCCCGGAAATCTCCGAATTTCAACCAAAACCTGTAAAATAAAATCTAAAGGGAAACGTGACACTATTCTAATAAAATATACTAAAATATAGCTAAATTAACATAGAGGATAGCTAAAATAGGTGAAAAAGACTCGAATGAAAGTGTAAAATACACATTCATCAAACTCCCCAAACCGAACCTTTGCTTGTCCTCAAGCAACTAAGCTAGACTCTAATACAAAAAACATGCAAGACACAAAATGGAGTCTCATGCTAAATAAAATGAACTAATCTACTGAATCTATCAAATAACATATGAACAAAAACCATATAAATCAAAGCATGAATATAGATTGAAGAATACCTCGATTGACTTATACACATCCACATAAGCACTTATGTCAAGACAAGATAGTCTCTCGTAACATTCTCTACCTGGACCTAGTCAGTGACGACGTAATGAAGCATGCTAAGATACGAATGGTTGCCCCGTGCCTATGAAACTGAGGACTTACTGCTGTTCCACCATGTTAAGACTTTTCCTCAAAAGAGGTCGAACCAGTACTAGCTCTCATCAAACGAAGGAGGGTTCCCTATAAAAGATAACACTCCCCTATTCTACCCATCTCTTAAGTAAAATCTTAAGCTATTCACCACTTCCTGAATGGCAGGACGAGGGTGGTCTAGAACAGATGACACTCAAGACAAAAAAGATAAAAAATAGAAAATTACAACACGATTACGATCAATACGAAAAATGGAAAACACTCAAACTTTACTAAACCGCTATTTGGCTTTCTTTTTTGGACCCTTCTTTGCTTTTTTGGTGTCTTCTCTTTTTTTTTCTTTTTTTTCTTTCTAGATTCTTTTTTTCTTTTTCTTTTTCTGGAATTTTTTTTTCGATTTTTTTTTAGCCAGCAGTAGCATAACAAAAAGAGAAACAAAATGACTCACACGACTTCCCCAAACCTATTCGAAAGAATAGGTTGGAGTACAAAATTTACGGAAAAGGAAAAATAAACTCACGATACGAAAATGAAAAACAGAAACAAGTCTAATGATGGTGTAACCCCCTCCCCAAACCTATTCGGAAGAATAGGTTATAAACAAAGGATCACACAACCTCACACTACCTCCTTCCTAGGCATTTAGCAATCTCAAAGCATGGTGAAGACTTGTTGCCTCTTAGGTACATAATTACTCGGGAAAATAACCATAAGACCCTAACATGCATCATCCTATTATAAAGGCCTTCGTGAACCGCAGTAGAGAAAACACCACTAAGTGATGTCGAGACTACCATGCTTAACTAAGTGCAATACATAAATGTGACAAGCCAAGCGAGAAAAACCTCAAACAAATTCATAGAGATGAAGCATACGATTAACGGCATAGTTGGTTGATCTAACCAATAAAAAAGTTCAAAAAATTCGGCAATAAACTCCATATAAAACATGCAAGACTATCCTAGGAAAGCAGTAAACGTGCAAATCCAAAAAAATTCACGAGTTTATCATAAGCAAGATAAGTATAGAGATAACCAGCGATAAGACCCTCCCCAAACCTTAACGTCGTCGCTCGTCCCGAACGTCGAAAGTGGATCCAAGGTGAGAGCTAACGCTTGTATAAGTGACCTATAATACTCAATCAAACTCGTGAGATAAAATATAAAGCGGTAAAGAAAGCGATAAAATCTCCGGGTTGCCTCCCGGATTGCGCCATTGTTTAAAGTCTTTGACTCGACTCCTGTCCGCGCCTATCTCTTCTTTCTGCGGGTACTAGGCTTCCCCTTCATTGATCTCCTTTCCATGCCACGAACCTGTGAATAAGAAAGAATATAGGCTGTAAGACCACAGTAGTGAGTAGTAATATCAGGCGGTTCAGGTGGATCAGGTATGGCTTGCAACACGTGTTGCTTGCCATCCACTTCGATAGTGCAAGTTCTTTGGTAGATATCCATCACGGAGCGTAGTTTAGTCAAGAATGTTTGCCCTAAGAGTATGACATCCCCTGTTCCAGGTGCAGACGCCGGCATAACTACAAAATTGGTGTATACAGATGCTTCACCAATCTTGACCAACACATTTTTCACAACGCCTTCGGGTCTCACTAAGGATCCATCCGCCAGTTGCACAATAGCCCTATGGTCAGATAGTTTTCCAAGGTTACTCTTCTCAAACACATTCAAAGGGAGCACGTTCGAGTAAGATTCCGTGTCTAGTGTGGCACGGACATCTTCAAGTTCACCAATCCCGACCTTAACATCGAAACTTTGAGGGAGTGGCTCGGGATTCTCTTGCTTCTTTCCACTCTCATCAGTACCAAGGTCCTTCTCTTCTTTCTTGGCTAGTGGAGGATCTTCATCCTTGTAACACTCGCACTTAGCAACTTGCTTAATGGTGATTTCCACTGGTTGATCTCCCACCAAGTTGATCGACATGGACCTCTCAGTGCTGCTATGTAACTTCCCTTGCTCTCTACTAGCTCTAGCTTCCAATTGATCCAGACGAGCATTGATCTTTGCCGAATCCTCCTCGTATCTCTTCAAAAACACTTGGGTGAAATCCACCAATTTCTGTAAATTATCCATGAGAGTTGCTGACTTGGATGTAGATGCTTCGTCCTTAGGAGTAGGATTACTACGGTTTCCCAAGTGAACATCTTCTCATGCTAGATCTGATCTACACATATGAGCCCCATGCCCATAATTCTTGCACACCCTACATACCTCGTTGGAGAGAGAAGTTCCGATTAGGCCACTTAGAGCTTTCCTCATCTGATTGGCGAAATCTTCGAACCTATCGCCACTCACACCATTCACTTCATGCATTGGGATCTCCTGGTTTGGTGGGGCTTCAGGTCCACGCCTTCTAACCATTGCTCTTGGATCCTTGGATTGAGATCCTTTAGCAAGCCTTTCGAAACACGCCCACACATCCTCGGCGGTCTCTTCCCAGATAGTACCACGGCATTGGAGATCCACCACCTGTTGACTCTCATATGTGAGTCCATTGTAGAAGTGCTGGACAAGATCAGGAAGCCCAAAACCATGGCGTGGACACTTGTGCATGAGGTCCTTGAATCTCTCGAAAGCGGTGTAGATGGTCTCATTATAGTCCTGTTTGAATCCTGTGATTTGCGCCTTAAGCGCGGTAGTCAATGTGTGAGGAAAGTATTTCTCCATAAAAGCAGAATACACCTTGTCCCAGGTGTCTAGTGATCCGGCTTCCAGAGAGCCTAACCATGTCTTGGCTTTATCTCCAAGCCCCAAAGCAAAAACCTTCATCCTTAGCTCATCGTCCGTTATCCCTGCTCCGGGCCTTGGAAGATTGTTGATAAAGTCATCAATATCATTCAGGTATCCCATAACATCTTCCCTAGCCAACCCATAGAACCTCGGGAGTTGCTGGTACATGCAACTTTTGATTTCCAAATCTCGAGTTGCAGCAGAAAGAACAATAGATGGACCTCTCATCAGTGCTTTGTTGGGTTGAACCCATGATTTCAGTGGTCTAGCTTCTGCCATTCCGTCGATTTCCTTGAAAAGACTAAGTAGAGATTCAGAGAAATCGGTATCCTCTATTTCCTCTAGTGCGCGCCTTTCAAGTAGTCGCCTTCTTTGGTGGTAGACTCTGTAGATCTCAGCAATTGAATCAGCAAGCGGTGTTCCTGCAGAACGTGTATGCGGCATACACTATCTATAATAGACTAGGAAAGGTGATTAGAAACAGACTAGGAAAGCAGTATCAGAGAGAGATTAAAAAGGAAAAACTTAAACTAATAGAATTAGGAATCTAAAGCTGTAAATATAAACAAATTAAACAGAAAAAAGGAGTATAGTCCCTGGCAACGGCGCCAATTTGACGAACGTGTCAGATTCAGTCAAATAAATTTGTTATTAGCCAAAGGCAATCCACAACTACAACGAAAACCGTAGTGTAGCAGTAGAATGACTCGAGTGTCGTTCTCTCAGGACTATAACTAGCTTTATCTATTTAACAAGAAAATATAAAACAGCAGATAGAAAGCAAAAGGGGGTTTCAAGCAGATAATGGAGATTGGTGATAGTATGGTCCTTCATAACATAATGGGTCGATAATCATGCATAAATTCCTCGGTCTTGCATAGAGATCTTTGAATCAATCTAGTGTCCTGTTGCAAGTATTAAGCACTACGAAGATAATTTGGTTTGACTAGTCAACAACTAACGTCCTAATGTGTTCCGTAATTATTCAACACTACGAAGATAATTGGTCTGATGGTCGACTAGTGTCCAATTGTGCATAATGATCAATACAACATACGAGAATTTTGGTTACAACTGATCAACGAAATAAAGCAATGACACGGAGTATAATGCGCGATATAGCCATTAGCATGATTATCTTCCCTCGCTAAGAATTCACATACTACCACCAATGATAAGTTTAGCTACTCATAATAGGCATGCAATCAATAGAAATCATAGAAGAAAACATATTGAAAGAAGATAAAATAAGTAGATAAAAACTGTAAGATACAAAGTTACCGAAGGTTGTCAATCTCCGGATGATTGCGATCCTACGCGCTCCAATCTGCTATGAAAAAGTATCCCCTAAGCTACGGAACTCCCAGGACAGGCCCCGGGAAGTCCCTACCTAAAACTATAGAGAGAGGTGAGAAAGTAAGCTTGGAAAGATATGATTTTCGGAGAGAAAACTCAGCACTATATATAGGCTCCGAATTAACTCTGGGGCGGTTCGCCTCTGGCTGGGGCGGTACGCCCCCCAGTTATTTCGCGGAATTTCCGCGTTTTCGACGCGGTTTTGGATTCCTTCACCTTTTCGGACTCGGTTTCTGACTTCTAGTGGCCTTCTAACCTCCAGATTCGACCCCTAGACTCCAAATCCTATCCGGAAACCTTCAGATACTCCAAATAGGCTTCTGGAAAACAAATTCCTTGTAGACTTCAATATAATTGCCCGGAAATCTCCGAATTTCAACCAAAACCTGTAAAATAAAATCTAAAGGGAAACGTGACACTATTCTAATAAAATGTACTAAAATATAGCTAAATTAACATAGAGGATAGCTAAAATAGGTGAAAAAGACTCGAATGAAAGTGTAAAATACACATCCATCAATTACCCATAAGCGCATGCCCCAATTGCTAGCATGAACTAGCTGAGTGTCTAAAATTCCCTTGTTGGCATGAATCTTCCTTAGGTCTTCATCTTGATCTTTTTCAGTAAGATAGAACTATTCATAAGGAATCAAATGATATTTCATTTTGGACTTGTTGGTTATAGGATCATTATAGAAAGCAACGTCCACAGGCTTGATGAGGTCAGGTTCTTGCCTCAATTTCTTGCTGATGGAGCTTCTTCTCACTGAGCTTTCAATGTTCAACCACTTTAAAGCTATGTTCCTTGGGAAGGAAGGATGATCCCTTTCTTTCTTTGCAACCTTTAGATCAATCCATGTGTAAAGCTTGTTCAGCACAGCAGTTGGAAATAAGTCATTTGCCAGTAGGTCTTCTAGCTTAATGATCCAGCAACCATGGAGGTTTCTGATCACATTTTGAGTGGTTTCCTCATTTCTGGTCTTTGTGTAGAGGTGGTAATCGGGCCGGTCTAGGCCGGGCCGAGCTAGACCGGGTAAAGCCCGCTCCATTTTTAGATCGGGCTGTGCCGGGTTAGTTTTAGAGCGGGCCGATCCGGTCCGGGCTTTTCTCTATGTATTGTGGCCCGGCACAGCCCCACATCCCACTTATATATGTGCTGGGCCCGGCATGTTTATGAGCCGGGCCGGGCCGGCCCGCCATACTTTTTTTTTCTTTTTCTTTCTGTACCATTCTCTAAAATTTAAATATGCATCCAGAACTGTGGCTGTAAAGAAATAGATAAAGTAAAGAAAAAAAATGAAGGAAGATACTCCATATAATTGTCTATAATTGTTAGAACAAGGGAATATTACATCTACCTCCCTCACTGGAAGGTCTAATCACAAATGTTCCCTCGCTAGTCTAACAATTACATCTAACCCCTTTTGCAACCTTAGCCATTGACCAGTTTATTTCCTTATCTCCAAACTTGACAAAACAAACAATCCCTTAGTCTTTTTTCTATTTTCTTTTTCCTTTTCTTCTCTTTTTCTTTTTTCTTTTCTTTTCATTTTTTTTATTTTCTTTATTTCTTCTACAAACCTCCGGTACCGAAATCCGATCTCCGATACCGGAGTGCAGCTCCGATCGAAGCTTGTAGCAAGCTCTGATCGGAGCAGCAGAAATCTCCGATCTGGAGCTTGCTGCTGGCTCCAAATCTGAGCTTGTAGCAAGCTCCGATCGGAGCAGCAGCAAGCTCCGATCTGGAGCTTGCTGCTGGCTCCAAATCGGAGCTTGCTACCTCCGATTTGGAGCTTGCAGCAAGCTCCGATCGGAGCAGCAGCAAGCTCCGTTCTGGAACTTGCAGTAAGCTCCGGCAGGAGCTGCTGCTCCAGATCGGAGACAGCTCTGTCTCCGATCTGGAGGCCGGTATCGGATTCCGGTACTTTGAAGAAAAAGAAGATTAAAAAAAAATATTAAAAAAATTAAAATTGGGACTTGTTTTGAATTTTAAATTTGTGGGGGTTTACTTTACAATAATATTTGAGACCTTTTTACAATTTAAATAATTTATGTGGGTGTATTTTATATTAAATAGTGTTTTTTTTTTTTTTTGAAACAGCAAAAACTTTTATTAATTAGTGAGCATAAGAAATGCTCCAAATAATAATTACATCATACACGGAGCATACTCTGGAAGCAATCTGTAAAACCTTATCACCAATACCGATCCACACAATTTCAAATAGGCCATACAAACTAGCTTAAACCTCAGTACCTCCAAACAATTAACCTCACTAGAAAGATAGCTCCCATACAATACTGCTACCACTGCTAACCGACCTGATATACTATAAAAACCTTTTCTAATCAACTAAGATCATCACCCAACTTTCAAAGTAATAAATTCCTGTTATCATTCAATTCTCACATCAACAAGAGTCACCATTGAGGATCCTTAAACAATTCCACTCAATTCCAACAAAGAGGATTGCAAACCAGTAAGCACCAAATCAGAGTTCGAATAGATCATCGATTCCAAGACCAGACATAGATCTACCAATTTTTAAGATGGGAAACAATGCTAATCGTGAGTCCTACACCCGTGACGACACACCGTGATTAAGAGCACCCAACCCCTTAGAATGAAAAACCAGAGGATGAGGCGTCGAAGCGTTTAAACCTCACCGTAGTAAGTCGCCGTGATTGGATATTAACCAACTGGACTCTCAACCCCTTAGAATGTGCCTCATGAAGCAAGGAATTTAAACCCACGCTACGTTTCCCACATTAAAAACCGATGAGATCAATCTTACCACACAATGCACATGATATAGCTCACCAGACGTCTTCTCCAGCAGCCCCTTATAAACGAATCGCCAAGGTATCACAAGCCTGAATACACAAACACTACCTCTCCAAGGCCATGTAAGATCAAATACAATACCAACTCTCGGGACAAAAGGAAAAGTGTTAATATCAAATAGTGTTAATATTGTGGAATAGAAAAGTTTTGAGGCAAATATGTAATAAACATAAATTTAGGTTGTTTGGGCTTTATTGAAATCTGATAATTATGCAGGGGCAATATTGTACTTTCCAGACTTTAATTCGGGAAAAGTCAAGATCGTGGGCCTATATGTAATTGTTTCAATCTAACACGGAAAGTTATGTAATTGTTGATCTAAGGAGGTAAAATCAGTAATTGATGAATCTAACAGGGGGTCTGGATGTAATTCGCCCTTATAACAATCAAGAATTAGCTCTATTTAAATCTTAAATAGAGTTAATATAGAGTAGCTCTATTTAAATCTTAAATAGAGTTGATATAGAATCAAGTTATATGGTGCCTTACGAGGAAATGAATCACGGAGTAATAACCATAGAATTTGAATTTTTTTTGAAGTGTTGAATGTGCAAGTTTGACATTTTAGTTATAGTAAACTTAATTTAACTAAATAAATATAGAAAAATCAACTCAAGATCATAGCAAATATAGATGATGATTAACCATAACTAGTGGTGAAGGGAGAGAATAGAGCATCATTAGGTAACCATTAGAAGTGAATGAAGACTGGAGGTAATTTTGTAGGTAACTATAATTAACTAACATAATTAGAGAGTTTATTAGGAGTTAATATAGGAATTAATGTTAATGTAATTAACATTTAAATGGATGGGCAACATTAGAATCAAAATCTAACTATCTAAGCAAGATGCACATAATATTATTGGAGGGCTATCCGGGTTATCCGTGCCGGGCTGTGCCGGGCTCGTCACCCAGGTTTAAACGGTTCCGGGCAGGTCCGGTCCAGGACTAGGAAATCTTGTTGTTCTGCGCCTAGCCCAGTTGTCACCTCTAGCTTTCTGAAATCAGTGCCAGTGCCTATCGCAATGTTAGCTAGCCTTCTTTCTTCTCTTTGCTTTCTTCTTCGTGACTTAGCATTTCCTTGATGCTTCGCTGAAGATCCCGAGTAAGAAGAGAAATGCTTGGATTCTCCAGATGGAGTTAGGGCAGAAACAGGCTTAGCCCTTATAGCTTGAGCTATTGTTTGGTCATCATCATTGTCATCATCATTTTCAAACTCTTGATGACTTTCAGTGTGACAGAATTCTCCTTTTAGGATTTGCTGAACTTCTCACGGAATCTGTTTTAGCTTTTCTTTTGGAACTTTGCTCTGTTTCAGCAAGAGGGTCACTAGGCGGTCCTTGTAGTTTCATCAGCGAGGGGGAGGGAGCAGTTGGGGGCATATCCCTTGAGCTCTTCTTCTTCTTAAAATGAGGTGTATCTTCCCCCTTAGACATGGATTGCAATACATCAAAGATTTGAGTTGAGAAAAACTCATTGCAATTTTCAGCAAGCTTGTGTAAGTTGTGATAGTGTTCAACCATGTCTTGCTGAAGTTGGTTTGTCTTGGCCAATTCCGCCTTAATCATTTTCAGATTTTTTTTCAGCTTTTTGTGTATCAGCAATCTTTTGTTCCATTATTACTTGAGCCTTTTTGAAGGCATTCTTGCCGATTTTCAGAGCTTGTCCTACTTCTTTCTCATAGCTTCGATGTTGTAAGCTTACATCAGCTTGAGCTAGAGTGAGACTTGTAGTGCGTCTCAGCATGACAGTCAGGATCTTTTCCATATTGAAAGATTTTCAGCCAGTAACTCCTCATCCTCAACTTTGCATTCTTGGTGCACTTGCAATAAAGCTTGCATTCTTGGTGTCCATTCATCCACACATGGAAATGGCACAAGTGAGGGAGTTACATTGTGGGCTTTTAGCTCAGTGACGAACTGATCTTCTATGCCTTTAAGCTTGCTTCTTTCATAATCATTTCCAAAGGAAGTAGAAGAGTTTGAATGTTGGGACTTAGTATCACCAATTTTATCATTCTTGGCAACATTCTCTTCTTCTTCATCAGAGAATCCTGATATGCTTTCAACATCTTCTTTGTTGAAGTCACTATTTGGTCAGGTTGAGTGGTTGCTGAGGAAAACTCTTGAGACTCAACAACTGGAGTTTCACCAGTAGTAGGGGGTGGAAGGGTGGATTCTTCCGATCTTTTCACTCCTGAGGACTGAGCAACAGACAAATGTTGTGTGCCAGGTACGTTGATGACCATGATGTTTGCCACAACTCTCTGATAGTCTTCATCTTGTTCTTCATCTTCAACAAGGTTTGAGTCAGTAACCTTGGCATCAAGTTTAGCTTTTTCAGCTAACACTACAAGAAAACAGCCAAATAGAGACGGATTAATAGCGACGGATTCGATCCGTCACAAAATAGCGACGGATCGGTGATTTTAACGATGGATACAAATCTCACCGGTAATTAGCGACGGATGAGTTTATCCGTCGCTAAATTTGCGACGGATAGGTTTATCCGTCGCAAAATTTAGACGGATAAGCTTATCCGTCTCTATATGAGTTGACCATTTTTTAATTAAAAAAAGAAAAATCATTAAATAAAATATAGCGACGGATCGGTGCTTATCCGTCGCTAAAGTTAAAATAAAAAAAAAAGGAAAAGGGATAAGATCAGATCTAGATGTGATTGTTTCTCCATTTTCTTTCTTTCTCTCTATCTAGCTACTCCACCTCTATCCCAACCCACCACCCACCGTCGCACACCACCACCACTGCCTTCCCCAACGCTGCCGCCTTGCCTCCAACCACCACCGGCCTCCGGATCCTCCTCCTTCACCTTCATCTCTACAAGTTAAGGTATTAAGGTATGTTCTCTAAACCCTATGTTTTGGGAATTATTTCAATTTTTCAATTAATTAGCTTGAATTTCAATTAAGCTTTGAATTTCGTCTTAATGGCATGGATTCATCAAAGATTGGGGAGAATAATAAAGGGGATGTTAGTGGTGTTATTGGAAGTGGCAGAGATGAAGATGACGAGAGTGAAAGTGATAGTGATTCAGAGTCGGAAAGTTCAGGTTCATCTTCATCTTCCTCGTCGTCTAGTAGTGATGACGATGATGAAGTAGTTGAGAAGAAAGCCAAGAAAAAGGTTGACAGAGTAGAGGGGGAGATGGATATGGAAGAAGGGGAGATTATGATGTCTGATGAGGAGGAGATGGTAGCTTGGGCTGAGGATGAAGATGATGTAGATGCTATGACTTGCCCCGTCAAATCAAAGAATGAGCTTAAGGTACTTTATTCACTTGTTAGTTATTTTCGGCATTGTTCTTAACTTCTACCAATATGAAACTACTAGTTATAATGTAATTGATCATCAAAGTTCTTTCTGTGTGTTAAAGCTAGTTCTACTTTTGTGTATGTGTATTGGTTGAATTAAATTTTCGGGATGTATCTTGTTTGTGAGTTATTAGATCCATTGTATATTAATGTCAAATGTTTAGATAATAATGCGAGCAACCTATAATGCTTAACTCAATAGTTCGTAGTAGTTTGGATAGCATTGAACATGGGTGTTCTGATGGTTGTAATTAATATTTGGAGAATAGATGTAGGTCTTTGTCGTTATTCCAGTGAATGTTATAGATTAGTGTCATGGACTCCTAAAGATTGAGATGATTTCTTTGTAACTTTCATGTACTATGGATTGCGTGATTCTTGTAGCTTACATGTAATCCTTGAGAATTGCTTAGCATTCGTTGTCATCACACCTGAGACTCAATGAGAATCTAGGCCGGGAACTAAAAGATATGAAAAGAATCAGAACTTCAAGAACCAAAAAGGGAATCGAAGCAACAATGAAACTACTTCAGCACAAATTGGAGGTGAGAATAAATTTATCATCTTCTTTTTCTTCCCCTCGCTTAATTAGTGTGCCTTTCATTCTGCAATATTCTAATAATATTGCCTAGGTCCATCTCAATCTGTATGCTAGGGAAGATTAGTCATTATTGTTAAAGGGCCTGGCCTTATAGTAGCCTATTATGTGTTTAAGATATTGATTTTTGGATTCAATGCCATATATGCTTATTGAGTTACTCTATCTAACTATCAAAAAAAAAAAAAAGTCTATGGCCTCTTGTCTCTAAAAATCCTTCGTGTTTGCGTAATACTTTTTGGTGTTATGTTATGTGAAGTGTTTACTTCCATTCCATTTCCAGTGTTAATGAGTATCCATTACTATGGGTGTTTGGTCTAGTGGTATGATTCTCGCGAAATGCGAGAGGTCGCGAGTTTGATTCTCGCAGCACCCCTTATTGCATTTAAAAAATTATATTTTTATATTTCATTATATTGTAGGTGAATTAAATAAATTAAAAGAAACGTAATTTTTTTTTTAATAAAAAATCAGATTTAGAGACGGATAAGCTTATCCATTGCTAAAGTGAAGAAACCATGGGCTGCCCGGTCAACACTAAATTTGCGACGTATAAGTTTATCTGTCTCTAAATTTAGAGACGGAACAACTCATCCGTCGCTTTTTGGATTAGCGACGCCACTTTTCGCGACGCCCTATTTAGCGACGGGCCATCTGTCGCTAAATGGTATATAGCAACGGATCGCTCCGTACATCCGTCGCTAAATCCTGTTTTTCTTGTAGTGTAATTCGCCATCAGAAAGTTTTGCTTTGCCTTTAGCAATTCCAACAAACTTTCTGGCTTGTTCTTCACTCATCTCAGCAACTTCTTCAGTTACTGGATGTTCAGTAGGAGGAGCAGTAGTAGATTCATTTTGGTTGTTGGGAGGTGTCTGTTCAGTGGCTTGTACTTGTTCAGTTGCTTGATCAACAACTTGAGCTATTCCATCAGCACCGGGACTTGGACCTTGGGAATCATCATCATCATCCTTTTTGTCCTTTGAGCCTTATAATCTTTTCCTTCATCATCATCACTGGAATCTTCGATTACATTCTCGTCTTCTTTTTCTTCTTCATCATCAGTAAGTATAACCAGTGGAAGATGCATGTACTTGGCTTGACTTGTCACTTCTTCCTCCTCATTGATTTTGTAGGGATCAGCCACCACAGGTACAAAGGAACCTTTGAGCATCTCAGCTGGTGAAGCACTCTTAAATTGATTCTTCATATTCTCTCTGATTGTGTAGACCAGATCAGTTCCCATTTGCTGAGAATATGAGAGATCAACAGGGAGGATAGAGTGGACAAAGGTCTTAAGCTTAAGCAGTGAAGTTCTTTTCTTTTCAGAAGAGAGATGTAGAAAGATGTCTGAGAAGTCCATTCTTCTATATCTTTGCTAGTTGCTGACAGACTTTGCAACCTTGGTCAAAGTATTCTTTTTGAAGTTGGAGTAAAGCTCTTCTGAGTTGACTTCTTGGACTTCAGTGATGAGAGTTGCTTCTTTACTCTCCTTTTGAGCCTGAATAAGAACAATGTTAGTTTCATGAATGTTTTTGAAAGTAGTTTTAGACTCTAAAACTGTATCATGAAATACATGCTGGTTTTCAGCAAGCTCATGTTGCACACTTGGTTGTGCAGGAACTACTTCCAATTCAACAGGAGCTGTAGTAGCTTCCTTGTTTTGTTTATCATGAAATAACACTTTGTTAGATACAAGTACTAAGTTTTTGAACTTAGTAAAATTACAAAAATTTGCATCTACCTGCTGAGCAGGAGTTGTAGATTCTGGTGCAGATGTTTCAGCAACATTCTGGCTTGTATCTTGAGAAGTCTGTAAATAAATAATAGTATTAGCTAAAGATAAAGTTTCAGATAGATAAATTTTGCCTATTTCTGAGTTAACTACCTGCTGAAGAATGATAGGTGGTGACTCAGTCCTTTCAGCATTGTTGGCTTCTTCAGTATCTGGGACCAAATCTTCAGCAGACTTCTTTGCATGCTCTAAATGAGAAAGCTATGTAGTATCAACAATCTCCCTTGTCTCTGAATGGACAGGTTGAGCAGAAGTATCTTGACCTCTCAGTTCACTACTTGTCATGAGTAGATACACTGATTTATTGGAGTTGTCATCAATCTCCATATCCATTTTCTGGCTTAGATCAGTAAGTACCAGTTGGATCTTGTTTACAGAAGTGACTGGTGAACTGGGCCTTTCATTCTCAGCATCATGTGATGCGTCGTCGAATGGTACTACAACGTGAGTTTCAGCAAACTCAACGTTTCGGACAGTTGCTGTCTCAACAACTGTTTCTTCAGCAACTGCTTCTTTTTCACTTGTTGCTTTGTCAGCAAGTGCAACCTTTCTTAGGTCTGCAGCTATGTCACTTGCTGGCTCAAGTGATAAATTCTCAAGATTATCTACAAGGTAGATAACATCAATTCATTCTAAGGCAGGATTTGCATTTCCACTGCCTTGTGGTCTTTTTTCAATAATTATATCCAAGTTAATTGGATTTGTAGAAGTTTCAGCAGGTGCTTCTACATTAACTAATGTAGTGGTTTGCTTTTCAGAAACCACTGCTGCATCGTCATCCGAAATTTCGTGAACGATAGGAAATGACTTCCTAGTCGTTGTTTTCTTCCTTCGGAAGGTCTTTGTCTAGGCTTTCTTGGGGACAGGATCAGCTGATGAAGCTGCAGTTTGAGTATCATCATCAGCTTTCCTTTTCTTGGACTTCTTGCTTGGTGCCTTTGTGTTAGCAACCACACAGCAGTGTCAACAACATTTGAGTCTGTTGCTTTCTTTGTCTCTTTATCAGCATCCTTGGGTCCATTCAGTTTGTAGAATGCTCTTCCCACATTGCATACTGGCTTTTTGATTGGCAATGGGTTTCTAAAGCTTGATCTCGAAGTGTTCCAGGATGTAACAAATCTTCAGTCCATACATCACTGGGAAGATGGGCAAGACAGTATTGTCTTCCACCTTGACTTTGAACTTTACGATACAATCAAATAACTTGTTGATGATGTATTTTGCCCACTTGATGTCGTTTTTGTTCTCATAAATGTGCATCAGTAATGACCATTTTTTCAGGCCAACTTGGTCTACTCCTCCGACTTGGGAGTCTAGGACTTTTATGAGTAGCAAGGCTACTAGTCCAAGAGAGTGACAAAGATGTTTTCTCTTTGTGAACTTGTTCCATGCAATAGGAGCAATTTCTCCTCTCTTCATTCTTTCATTTCTGACATCACTGTAGAAGGTTTCAATCTCCTCAACAGTGGCAGTGATGTCATCTTCAGTTCCAGTAGTTGGAATCTGAAAGATGTTTGCCAAATCAATCCATTTCAGGATGATTTTCTTTCCCTGTACTGTTGTAGAAATCACTTTTTCAGTGATTCCTTGTTCATCAGTATGCGTTTGGATTTCTGCATTGTTCTAGAATTCAAGTGTATCCACCATACTCACTTTCTTTGTGCGAGCAGTGATAAATGGAAGTAGGCCTTGTTGATTGATGTAATTCAACGCCTCAACGTTTTTTCCGTCAAGTTCTTGTTCGTAGAAGTATCGGATATACTTCTCTTTTGCAAATCCTCCCCATTGCATCATCTGCTCACACTTTTCAGTGTTGAGATATGCAGGAGGCATGGGTCTTTCTATGATACAATCGGGCTAACACAATTTTCACCGTGTTCTTTGCCGGAGATGCGGCCGGAGTAGGAGCAGTGTTTTTTTCAGCACTGTCTGCCTTTGAGGACTTGGTGTTCTTAGATTGTTGTCTCTTGGGAGCCATCTCTTTATATAGTAAGGTAGATACGGGTTAAGTGTACGTAAAAGAGATGCTTTTCTTTTTTACCGGAGGTACAATGTTTCAGAACACAGGCTAGAGGAAAATTTTCCAGAGAAAGGAAATGTGGAGTTAAAGAATGTTGTCTTTTGTCTAACTCTTCATTTATATAGTACCTATGTTGTGTGAGAAGCTCAATGATTTTGAGTTCTCATCAAGGGTAAAACAGAGATACAATGAGTTAGTGGAGCCTTTGCATTAAATGCGTAGTGGTCCACTAACCCGAAACCGTCAGAGCTTGTTTTCACTTTATGACATTAACCGTTGGATCATCAACTGCTTTAAAATCAATGGCCACGATTGCATTTCATGTCATGATTAATAGCGAGTTTATCTGTGCCACGATTAACGTCACATTAGATTTTACCTTGAATCAAGGGATTTTATCTCTTTTACTTAGAAGCTAATAGCTTGCTGAAGTATTAGAGAATTTTTTCAGCGATTCTAAACGTTCTAACTTTAGCATTTACTTTATAAATAACAAGCCTTGTAATTGCTTAAAGTTCCCCCTTAATCAAATATCTCATTTTTCATTAAATCGAAAAGGTTTCTGAGTTCTCGTCTCAGCAAATCCCTTTTATAGTGAGATATTTTTGGTAAGTTCTTATTAAGTGAAAACAATTCGCTCTTTGCTGAATTCCCGTCTCAGATTTTTCCTTTGTTACTTGAATACCTGTTTCAGTATCCTTGATAGTCTGAATACCCGTTTCAGCAATCCAAAGGTTTTTCTTACTGAATACCCATTTCAGCAAGTGACCAAGTCTCCTAACAAATACCCAGTTTGAAGGATTTACTTGTTGAATGCCTGTTTCAGAGAGCTTTTGACTATATATAGTAGACTATTAGAGAGCTTTTGACATATATAGTAGACTATTAGAGAGCTTTTGACATATACATTCACACAGTTGAATACTCAGTTTTCTTAGAGAAAATAAAAGCTCTTCCCCTCTCCTCTATAAGCCACGCGCGCCACCCCTCTTGCCGAAGGAAAACCGCCGCCCCATCTTCTTGGTCACACAAAGAATATCCTAGCATTCTTCCGATAGGCTGTTCATCCGTGGATACCAAGGTTGAGGTTCTAGGAGCTGGAAACTAACTCTTATTGTCTTGCAGATAATCAGAGTATTGCAGATATCTTCGACTTCGACGAAGGAGAAGATACACCGAATTATTACGAAGACTTGGAAGCTGTGCGTGCTTTGGAAGTAAGGTTAGTCTTCTAATTGACGTGTTTAAATATATACGGCATATACATAATCAATTAACCTGCATGTTAAGAAAATTTTGAAATTCCGCTGCGTACCCTAGGGGTAACTCTGACCGTATTTTCTTACAAGTGCATGCCCCAATTACTGGCATGGAGAAGTTGTGTATCTGAAATGCTTTTAGGATGAATCTTCCTTAACCAGAGAATATCTTCTTCTTGATCCTTAGCAGTGAGATAGAAATACTCCAAGGGAATCAATCCAAGTTTCTTCTTTGATTTCTTGGTCACAGGGTCAGAGTAATAGGAAACACCAATTGGTTTTATCAATTCTGGTTCTTGTTTTATGGTCTTACCAATTGAAGTTCTTCTTACCAAGACTTCCAGATTCAGCCATCTCCCAGCAATATTTCTTGGTAGGGAAGGAGGATCCCTTTCTTTTCTTTTCACCTTGAGATCAATCCAAGTATACATTTGGTTCAGTATAGCAGTTGGAAAGAACTCATTCACCAGCAAGTCTTCCAGCCTTAAGATCCAGCAACCATGAAAGTTTCTGATCACATTCTGAGTGGTTTCCTCATTGCTGGTCTTTGTATATTCAATGCCGGAGCCAATAGCAATGCTGGCCAGCCTCTTTTCTTCCTGTCTTTGCCTTCTTCTTCTTGACTTTGCATTTTCTTGATCTCTTGCTGAAGATCTTGAGTCAGAAGAGAAATGCTTTGAATGGCCAGACGGAGTTAAGGCTGTTATTGGTCTAGCTCTTATGGCTTGAGCTATGGTCTGATTGTCATCATCATCATCATCTTCTTCATTCAGAGCTTGATGACTTTCAGTGTGACAAAATTCTTGAGTTTCAGCAGAAGTTTTTCTCTTTTTCGGACTTGGTGAATTCAACTCAGAATCTGCTTGTCTTTTAGAACTTTGCTCTCTTTCAGCAAGAGGTTCTATAGTCAATGGCGCTTCAGTAGGGGTTTTCTTCCTTGAAGATCTCTTTTGCTTATCTTTCCCCTTAGACGTGGATTGCATCATTGGAGTAATGTGCAGAGAAAAGAACTCATTGCAATTTTCAGCAAGAGTGCTTAGGTTGTTGTATTTCATAATGATTGCTTGCTGATCAGAGGTCAGCTTTGACAATTCTTGTTTAATACTCACCATATTCTCCTCATGTCTGCGCTCTGTTGCGACCTTATCTTCAATGAAAGTCTGAGCCTTGACTAATGCAGACTTTGTTAACCGGAGTGCTTGACTTACATCTTCTTCATAGCTTTTGTGGTAAAGACTGATGTATTTCTGAGCTATTGTAAGAGTAGTAGTGCGTTTCAGCACCGTAGCCAAAAAATTTCCAATGTCAAGCGGACTCTCAGCAAGCAGTGCATCATCTTCTGCTTTGCAGGCTTTGTGGACTTCCATAAGTGCCAAAATTCTTGGAGTAAAATCCTCCACATTTGGGAACGACACTAAATTTGGGGTCAAGGAATGAACTTTGAGCTCTGAAGCAAATTGATCGTCTTTTATCAGCAAATGACTTCTCAAGTCATCTCCTACATCATGTTCGTAGTCAGGAGGAGGAATTTCAACCACTTTGGGGTCATTTTTCTTTGAATTATCATCCTCAGATTCATCAAGGCCAGCAACCTTGGAACCTAAATTGGCAGCTTCATTCCTTTCTGGTTAAGTGGTTGCTGATGGCAACGGTTCAGACTCAACAACTGGAGTTTCACCAGTAGTAAGTTTTAATTGAGTAGTTGCTGAGGGCAACGTTTGAGACTCAATTTCTGGAGTTTCACCAGTAGTAAGTGGAAGGGAGGGGACTTCCTGTGGCTTTACTCCTGAAGATTGACCAATATCCAAATTCTGCGTATGCCTTGCATGAATTTGGAGACTATTTTGAAGTTCTCTTTGGTAATCTTCATCCATTTCTTCATCATCATCATCAAGGTTTGGATCAGTGACCTTGGCATCGAGTAAAGATAACTCGGCATCAGAAAGCTTGCCTTTTCCATGTTTCAATGCGGCTCGCTTTCTGGCGTATTCTTCTTTAGTATCAGCGCCTTGTACAGGTGCTTGAGTACCGATTTCATCAGGAGCGGGTTGAGATTCTTGCTGACTTGGTGCTTGATCAGCTTGCTGATTGTCTTGATTCTCAGTTTCAGCAACTGTCAGTTTGAGTCCACCAGCATCAGGACTAGGACCTTGATTGTCATCGTCGTCGTCCTTTTTATCCTTAGAATCTTTCCCTTCATCATCACTGGGATCAGTAGGGATGTTTTCATCTTCTTCCTCTTCATCATCATCTGTTAATATAACTAACTCGAGATGCTTGTACAAAGCAACACTCGTAACTTCCTCTTCTTTGTTGATTTTGTGGGGATCAGCCACCACGGGTACAAAAGAACCCTCGAGCATCACAGCTTGTTCAGATGGAGAGGCACTCTTAAATTTGGCCTTCATATTCTCTCTGATTTGAGCAATCAGATTCGAGCTCATTAGCTGAGAATATGACATGTCTTCCAGAAGTATAGAGTGGACAAAGGTCTCGAGCTTCAGCAAAGAAGACCTCTTTTTCTCGTTTGATAGATGAAGATGAAGGTCAGAAAAGTCCATCCTTCTGTACCTTTGCCAGTTGCTGACAGACTTAACAACTCTTGACAAAAAACTTTAACTACCTGCTGGGCAGGAAGTGTTGATTCTGGTGCAGAGGCTTCAGCAACCGTCTGACTTGTATCTTGAGAAGTCTGTAGAGAAATCATAATATTAGCAAAATATTGAGTTTTCAGAAAGTGAAGATTTGCTTATGGTTGAGTTAACTACCTGCTGAAGAAGGACAGGTGGTGACTCAGTCCTTTCAGCATTAACAGCTTCTTCAGTTTCTGGGACTGTTTCTTCAGCAGACTTCTTTTCTTGCTCTGCTTGAGAAAGCTGTGCGGTTTCAGCAATCTCCCTTGTCTCTGAAATGACAAGTTGAGCAGAGGCATCTTGACCCTTGAGTTCACTGCTTGTCATGAAAACATCGATTGATTTGTTGGATGTTTCTTCAATATCCAACTCCATTTGATGGCTTATTTCTTCCAGCACAAGCTGGACTTTGTCAATTGATGTTTTTGGTGAGCTGGGGCCAGTATTCTCAGCATCACGAGATGCGTCGTCGAATAATGCTTCTTGTGTTGTTTCAGCAACCTCTGGGACTTGAACCATTGCGGTCTCAGCAACTAGTTCTTCAGCAACTTGATGAGTTGCTTTTTCAGTAACCATCTTTTCAGCAACGGCAGCTTCAGCAAGTGTCGCGGTTCTTATATCAGCAGTGATATCAGTCACTGGTTCCAGAGTCTGATCATCAAGATTATCTATAATGTAGATATCTGGGATTGGGGCAGGAATTTCATTTCCACTGCCTTGTGGTCTATTCTCAGTAGATAAATCAACATTAAGTTGATTGTTGAAGACTTCCGCAAACACTTCAACGTTGCTGACATAGGTCTCAGTAACCACTTTGTCAACATCTACTGGAGTTTGCTTTTTAGCAACTGCTTGGGAATCGTCCGAAAGATCATGGACAATTGGTACTGACTTGCGAGCCAGTATTTTCTTTCTTGGGTTACTTGTCCTTTTTCTTTTCGGGACGGGGTTAGCTGATGACGCTGCAGTCTGAGTGTCATCATCAGCTTTCCTCTTTTTCTTCTTGGATTTTTCCAGTTTCCCAGCAGTGGTGTCAGTAGTTGCATTTTCAGCAACGGGTGTAGTGGTCTTAGCATGATCACCATCTACAGCAGTTTCATCATGATCACCATCTACAACAGTTTCATCAACAACTTTTTCAGTTGCTGGAACATTTTGTTGCTGAGTGGTGACATCTGCAGCTGTTGTATACCTTTCTTGCTGACTTGTGCTGACAACATCTGCAGCTGTTGTCTTCTTTGATTTTTCGAGTTTCTTGCCAGCAGTCTTAGGTACATTTTGCTTGTAGAGTACAAATTTCTTGATTGGCAATGGGTTTCTTAGCTGAATCCTGAAGTGTTCAAGGATATAGCATATCTTCAGTCCATACATGACTGGGAAGGTAGGTGAGACCTTGTTGTCTTCAACCTTGACCTTAAACTTAGTAACAAAATCAACAAGTCTGTTGAAAATGTACTTTGCCCAGTTGAGCTCCGTTTTGTTCTCATTGATATGCATCAGCAGCGGCCACCTTCTCAAGCCTACTTGGTCTATTCCTCCAACTTGGGAGTCCAAGACTTTGATTAGTAGCAGAGCTACTAGACCAAGTGAGTGGCAGGGATGCTTCCTCTTAACGTGCTTTGTTCAAGTCACAGGAGCAATCTCTCCTTTCTTCATTTTCTCATTTCTGACATCACTGTAGAAGGCTTCTATCTCTTCATCAGTGGCAATGATGTCATCTTCAGTTTCAGTGGTTGGAATCTAAAAGATTTCTGCTAAATCAGTCCATTTCAGGACGATTTGCGTGTTCTGAACTGTAGAAAATATCACTTTTTCAGTGACTCCTTGACTATCAGTTAGGGACTAGATTTCTGCATTGTTGTAGAATTCCATAGTATCTAACATGATCACTTTCTTAGGGTGAGAAGTTATAAAGTGAATGAGGCCTTGCTGTTTAATGAAGTCAAGCGCCTCTTCATTGTCACCGTCTAGTTCTTGTTCATAGAAGTATCGGATATACTTATCTTTTGCAAAACCACCCCATTGCATCATCATCTCACACTTTGTAGTGTCAAGATATGAGGGAGGCATAGATTTTTCTGTTATTCTATCATTTTTCAACACAACTTTCGCTGTGTTAGTCACCGGAGTTGTCACCGGAGCAGTGCGTTTTTTAGCACTGTCAACCTTAGACGACTTTGATGTCTTAGATGATTGTCTTCTTGGTGCCATTTCTTTATATAGACGAGAAATGTGTACGAAAAAGATTGTTTGCTTTTTGACCGGAGGTACAGTAGATTCAGGCTAAAATTTGCAGAGAAAGGAAATATGAGTTAAAGAATTTTGTCTTTCTCTAACTCCTTCTTTATATAGTGTCTCTGATGTGTGAGAAACTCAATCTATTTGAGTTTTCAGCAAGGGTAAAACAGAGAAACAATGGCGTTAGTGGAGCCTTTGCATTAAATGCGTAGTGGCCCACTAACAAAAACCGTAGAGCACTCTTTCTCTTTGTAATGTTAACCGTTAGATCAATAACTCCTTTTAATCAATGGCCACGATTGTATTTCATGTCATGATTATTAGCGAGTTTATTTGTGCCTGATTAACGTCACAAATTGATTTTACCGAGATTTATGGGATTTGATTGCTTGCTGAAATAAACAAGAATCTTTTCAGCGAGTTTGCATAAATAGCCTTGTTACTTGCTGAAAGTTCCCCCTTACTCAGACATCTCATATTTCCTTAAGTTTAAAAGATATTTCTTAGTTCCCGTATTAGTAAATTCTTTTTATACTTGAGATATCTTTTGGTAAAATCTGAGAAGTGAGTTTTGCTCTTTTCTGAGTTCCCGTCTCAGAATATTCCCTTGATACATGAATACCTGTTTCAGCATCTTTGATTGTCTGAATACTCGTTTCAGCAATCTTTAAGGTTTTTCTCTTACTGAGTACCTGTCTCAGCAAGTGATCAAGTTTCCTAACAAATACCCGTTTTGAAGGAATTACTTGCTGAATACCTGTTTCAGCAATTATGTAGTGACCTATCACTTCTTAGAAGAAATTAGTGGAAGGAGCTTCTGAATAAGTAAGAATACTTTGGCTTGCTGAATACCTGTTTCAGCATTCTGCCAATTGTATCCCTTATTGAGGTAATTCAATCAATCCAAGGTTATACCTTAGCATTGCGAATCTATTATCAGGTAGGGGCTTGGTAAAGATGTCAGCAAGTTGATCATCAGTACCTAATTTTACAACCTCAATATCTCCCTTTTCCACATGATCTCTAATGAAATGATGTCTAATATCAATGTGTTTTGTCCTTGAGTGAAACTTAGGATTTTGCGTGATAGCAATAGCACTCGTATTATCACAAAAGATTGGTGTTTTCTTTGCAGAAATACCATAATCTCTTAATTCTTGCTGAATCCATAGGATTTGAGCTGTGCAACAACCAGTCGCAATGTACTCAGATTCAGTAGATGAATTGGCAACACAGGTTTGCTTCTTGCTGAACCATGATATTAATCTAGTACCCAAAAACTGACAAGTTCCAGAGGTACTTTTTCTATCAAGAGTTTATCCTCCATGATCAGCATCAGAATAACCAACCAATTCAAGTCCAGAATCTTTAGGATACCATAATCCAACATTGACTGTACCTTTGACATATTTCAGTATCTTAAGTGCCTTTTTGTAGTGTGATTCTCTTGGATCAGATTGGAATCTTGCACACACACAAACAGCATACTGAATGTCAGGTCTACTTGCTGTTAAATACAACAAGGAACTAATGAGCTTCCTATACTTGTGTTCTTCAACACTTTTATCTTCTTTAGTATAGTCCAATTTGGTACCAACACTCATAGGGATCTTTTCAGGTTTCTGTTCCTCTTTGATCCTAAACTTTATGAGCATTTCTTTCGCATACTTTGCTTGATTTATGAATATTCCATCTTTGAGTTGCTTGACTTGCAATCCTAGGAAATAATTCAATTTTCCCATCATACTCATTTCAAATTTGTTTGTCATGAGTTTGGCAAAATCATCACAAAGTTGCTTGTCCTTAGATCCAAAAATTATGTCATCCACATAAATTTGAACTAAGAGTATTTTACCATCATGGTTGATGGTAAACAAGGTTTTATCAACTTCACCTTTCTTGAAACCATTATCCAGCAAGAACTTGGCCAAGGTGTCATACCAAGCTCTTGGTGCTTGCTTTAGACCATATACAGCTTTCTAAAGCTTGTATATCATCTTGGTTTCTGAGGGAAGTTCAAAGCCAGGGGGTTGTTCTAAGTAGACTTCTTCAGCAAGTTCACCATTCAAGAATGCACTTTTAACATCCATTTGGTAAACAATGAAGTCATTGTGAACAGCAAAGGCCAAGAAAAGCCTAATTGCATCCAATCTTGCAACTGGTGCATAAGACTCATCATAGTCCAATCCTTCAGTCTGACAGTAACCTTGAGCAACTAAACGTGCTTAGTTTGTTGTTACTTCACCAGACTCACTCAGCTTGTTTCTGAACACCCACTTTGTACCAATGGCTTTCTTGCCTTCAGCAAGTGGTACAAGTTTCCAAACTTTGTTCCTTTCAAATTGATCCAGTTCTTCTTGCATTGCCTTGATCCATTCAGAATGCTTTAAAGCTTCTTCTATGGTGTTAGGTTCAATTTCTGAAACAAAGCAAGAGAACAATGATTCTACTTCTACGACATTTGCTTCTTCAGCAAGTCCGTGAGTAGCAGAAACTTTAGGTCTAGTCACTTGGCGTTTATCAATATCACCAATCATATCCGTAGAGGGATGATCTCTAATCCATTTGTTAACAGCTTTCTGCTCGTTGAATCTGGATATGTTTGCTCATCAGCATGTGACTCTTCAGCATTGACTTGTTCAGTACTACTGGGATTTTGTGTCTCTGCTTATATAGGTTTATCAGCAACTGCTTGTTCAGCATTGCTAGATTGTGGTAACTCATCAGCAGGCACGGGAGGTTGCGTAGTTTCAACAACTTCCGGAGCAACTGCGTCTTTTGTTGGAAATTCCTTGTCGTGAACTATATTTATCTTGTCATGACTTGGGGGAGGAAAGTCATTGTCAGAATCATCATTTAGTTCAATTGACTTGATTTTCCTAGCATTAGATTCAGTTCTTTGCTCATGTATGATTAGCTTTTTCATACATTCTGATATATCTTCTTCAGCAGGCACTCCTTGTGTCTTTTCGTAGAATACAACATGCACTGATTCTTCGATCTTTTGTGCCTTTTTGTTGTAAGCTCTATAAGCTTTACTATTCAAGAAGTAACCAAGAAATATCGCTTCGTCTGCCTTTGGTTGAAATGTTCTTAGGTATTCTCTACCGTTATTAAGAACGAAACACTTACAACCAAATACTCTTAGATGAGTGATATTAGGAGGTCTACCAACAAACAACTCATATGGAGTTTTGTTGTATTCCTTAGTAATCAGACATCTGTTTTGAGTGTAACAGGCGGTATTAATCGCTTCAACCCAGTAAGTCTCACTTATTTCAGTGTCAGCAAGCATTGTTCTTGCGGCTTCTTTTAGGGTGCGATTCTTCCGTTCAGCAACACCGTTTTGTTGTGGTGTCCTTACTGAGGATAACTGATGTTGTATGACTTTTGAAGTGCAATACCTAGTTATGTACTGGTTTACAAACTCAGTACCATGGTCTGTCCTTATGACTTTCACCTTGTCATTTTTCATGACTTCAAGCTTATTCAGCAAGTTAGGTATTTCAGTTCTTGTTTCAGATTTGTGCTTGATAAATACTACCCAAGTGAATCTTGAATAGTCATCTACCACCACCAGACCATACTTCTTACCAGCATAGCTTGTTAAAAAGATTCAAACAAGTCCATGTGCAAGAGTTGTAAAGGTTTTGTAGTTGACGGTACTGCCTTGTTCTTAAAAGAAGATTTGGTTTGCTTTCCTTGCTGACATGCATTGCAGACACCATCCTTCTTAAAAGTACCCTTAGGTAATCCAACTACAAGTGCCTTTTTAGACAGCTTATTCAGCGTCTTGAAGTTTAGATGACTTGTTCGTTTATGCCATAACCATGCTTTTTCAACAAGGCAATCGTGATCTGAGAAAAGGCATTTTTCAACGATTGCTGAAGACCAATCTACGGTGTACAAGCCTCCTGATCTTCTTGCAACCATAATAACCTTCTTTGTCTCGAAATCTATAAGTTTACATTCATCACTTTTGATTTTGATGAAGTGTCCTTTGTCAGCAAACTGACTCATGCTGAAAAGATTAAACTTAAGATTTTTGACATAAAGAACTTCCGTAATGGTAATGCATCCTAACTTCACATCACCATAGCCTTTTGTAGAACCAGAGCCTCCACCAGCAAACCTTTTGTTGGACCTTTAGACCACCGTCTATAGTTTATAAGGTTATTCTTGTTGCCCGTCATGTGCTTTCCACAACCACTGTCAAAGTGCCAGATTGTATCGTTTGTCTCCGTGGATGAAGTTTGCACAATCAAGAGCAAACAAGTTAATTATCCAATATTGGATGTCCAATAACATGTTCAAGAATGCGTCCAGTGGAAACCCAAGTCTTAAGTTTTTCAACTTTGACTTGTTTTCTACTTGCTGAGGAACTAGAAGGTTTTGAACCAAAAGACTTTTGATTTGTACTGATCAAGTCCACTTTCTGATGTGGTGTCTTGCTCGGTTGACCTTTTTGCTGAACATACTTTTCAGTAAGTTCTTTTCTAGTAAGGTTCCTTCTAGCCCTAGCATTTTGAGTCTTTTCAGAACTCTTAGGCTTGATTTTGTTCATCTCTTTGAAGTATCTTTGCTGACTTTGCTTATACTCATGAAAAAGTTGACTTTGCTTGGTTTTGAAACCGAGTCCACTTTTCGGAGAATGCTGAGCTTTTGTGTCAGCAACCTTACTTGATTCAGGTTTGTCAGCAAAGGTCTTCTGATTACTTTTAGTAATCTTGCCTTTTGACTTAACAAATTGCTTTTCAGCAACTTGTTTGGCGGAATGCTTTACAACATCCTTTTTCTTTACAGTTTGCTTTTCAGCAACCTGTTTTCCTTTTAAAGTCTTGTTACTTTGAGTAGCAACAGCGGGCTTTACGGTCGTAGGTACTTGATTGCATTTTTCAGCAACCTTAGATTGACCAAACTGATAGAGTTCTGGTTGACCACTATCAGTAGCACGTACAAAGGAAATCGGTGATTTGTCTTTACTCAAGATTATTACGTCATCACCTTCATACATTGCACCTAAACCTTCTTTCTGAGATGGATTTTTCAAATAAGAGTTTAGCTCAGTCAGCGTATTACTTGCATCAACATAAGATTTGAAATTGATTTTCATCTTTTTCATCTCTTGGATTTCAGCAAGTAACTTTAGAATTGAGGACTAATACTCTTCCAATTCTATTGCCATTTGAGAATTCTTCTCTGTAGCTTCAGCAATCAACTTCTTTAGACGACTTATTTCAGCATCCTTTTCTTCTGTCTCTTCTTTCAGCAAGACATACTTTTCAGTAGTTTGCTTGGTCAGAGTTTCAGCATTTTGTAGTTTCTCTTGCTGTTTGCTCAGAGTTTTCTCAAATCTTTCGATTTCTCCTTGAATCTTGTCAAGGTCAATCTCGTCTTCACTTTCTGAGTCAGAGTCAGAGGTAGGATTGTATACCTGACCGGCCATGAGGCAGAACTCGTAGTTTGACACATCTGGATAAGCTTCCATTGTTATTCCACAAACTTCCTTGCCAATCTCTACGTCAAGAGTGGCTTCTTCATCGTCAGTGTCTGAGATTTCTTCCTCACTGTCTTCGGAGCTAGTATCAATGCACAATGCATCGATTTTTGCTTGAAGCTTCTTCTTTTCTTCAGCAATAAAAGCTCTTTTGAACTTCTTCTTCTTTTCAGCAGATTTGCCTTTCAACTAAGGACAATTTGCTTTGAAGTGTCCAGGCTTTTTGCAGTAAAAGCAGAGATCATTTCCAACTGCTGGTTCTTCTGATGAGGTTGCTTGCTGAGCTTGCTGTTCAGCGAGCTAGTCTCATTTTTGTACTTATGGTAGTTGTTACCAAGATGCTTTTTCAGCTTCTCTTTTGCTTTTCGCCTTTCGAGTTCCTTATTAATGAATTTCTTCATGTTTTTAACAACCAAAGCATTTTCATCAGCAGACTCTTTATCATTCTTCTTTTCAGAAGATGACGGCTTTGCAGCAAGAGCAATGTTTTGCTATTTTTCAGCAAACACATTTTCTCTTTGCTTTGTCTCGTATTTGACAGTAGCAAGATGAGAGAACAACTCTGTTGGTGTAATGTATGGCATTCCTTGATTGTAGTAGAAGTTCTAAGTGTGGATCCATTCTTGGTTCAGACTTCTAATGATGGTTTTCACCTTCTCAGAATCTAAGTAAAGATTTCCAACACCCAAGGCTGCCATCTCACTAACTAGAGTTGTGAATCTGAAGTCCAAGTCTTCCAGTGACTCATTTGTACCTTGTTTAAAGTTCTGGAACTTTAACTTCAGCACTTCGAGTTTGTTTTCCTTGGTTTTGTCAGATCCAGCACAAAGATCTTTAACCATTTTCCAAGCTTCCTTAGCAGTTTTAGCACCCCACAGTTTGCACTGTATAGTATCCGGAGTTGATCGAATGATGATGTTTCTTGCTTGGCCATCAAGACGGAATCTCTTGGCTTCGTCGGAAGTCCATTCCTCTCTTGGTTTTGGAACGACAGTATCAACTGGTTCACCTAAGATAGTTTCCTTTCCAGCTTCTGTGGTTTTCTGAGGAAAACTTCTTTCAACCTTAGTGATTTTGATAGGTCCATTATTAATGACGGTAACCATCTCATCACTAATGGCCTCAAGATGTAGCATCATGTTGTTTCGCCATTTTTCGTAGTTTTCCAGCTTCAGCAACGGAGCATCTCATAAAGACATCCTGTCAGCAAAAGACTACCAAACTGATCAAGTGAGAGTGATTTACGGAAAGCACCTAAGGGATCTAGGTTCAGTGTTGAAGGTTAAAGAACCTCGCTCTGATACCACTTGTTGGTCCCTTTAAACAACAAGAAAAGACTAGGGGGGCGGGGTGAATAGTCTTTTCAAACTTTCGTCGTTTAAAAACTTTCTCAACAAGGACTTATTACTTTTCAGTAATGAGTTTGCTGATACTTATCTTTCTCAGCAAGCGCAAGTTACTTCTCAGTAACGAGTTTTGCTGATACTTAAAATCAGAGAGCGGAAGTCTTTGATACAATAAGTGCTTTGTCAGTAAGTGATAATTTCAGCAAGTGAAGTGAGTGACTGTGTACAGATAGATATGCTTTGCTGAAAACTAAGTACAGTAAGTAAATCACACAAACACTTTTATAGTGGTATCTGAGAGTGGCGTAATCTCTCAACAAATCCACTTTGTCCTTTTTAGGACTGAATCCACTAAGACAAGTTTAAGGTTCCTTACAACACCTATCTAGAGCGATTCAAACAGAAACCAAAGCACACTTGCTTCATTTCCAACCTAACTAGAGAACGAAACCTTGTTCTCCACCAAACTTGGGACTTTTAATCAGCAACACTATGCTCGATTAAGTTCCCGCTGAATATCATGCCTGAAAGGGTGTATTTTCAGTTAGAGAGGTTTGGGATGAGATAACTTAATTATAACTTATTCAGTTACAACAAGTAATCTAAGAAACAAAACTTTGAATACTTTGCAGTAAACAAGTTTGATTGTTTCTTGTGTCAAGACTTGTTCTTGTTCGAAAGAAAGAAAGAACACTTAACTAATTTCTTAGCCGTGTAAGTTCTACTTCTTCAAAAGTAGCTTCTTCAAGCTTTAAGTCTTGGAACGGATCAATGGCAGTAAAGAGTGTTTGAAGGGTATTGTGAGTTTAAGCACAAGTGAGAGTTTGATCACGTTGTTGACACACTTCAGCTCTTTGCCGGATGACCTCTATTTATAGTGAATCAAGGGAGTCGTTTGCATTTCAAATTCTAAGGCTTTGTTCCTAAGATGTCACTATATTGCTTTTGTACTTTCAACAGCGTCTTTTATTTGTCTTCTAGTCTTTATGTCCTTCGCGTGCATGCTTTGCATTTAATGTTCATTTGAATGAAATTCAAACAGTAACATTGGAGCGCAAATGCAAGTACTTTCAGCAAGAGGTAACAAATGTTCATCAGCAAGTGGTCAGTCTCAGTTTCAGCAAGCACAACCTACTCTGTCGTTTAGATTTTCACTTATGCAATGTTGTTGCTGAAGTTTCCACTTTCTGAGCAACATGTGCCTTTGTAGATACCAGTCTTCAGAAATCTTCTAGTCTTCAGATCTTCGAATTCTTCAAGTTTCTGAACGGTTCTAAATGCTTCAATAGTTTGTTTGTGTAAACAAAGTACATCATCAGCAAATGCTTCAATAGGTTGTATTTCTTTTCAGAAAACAAGATACATCATAAGCGGTAAAACTAACCTATCTAGCACCTACTCTAAGTCTTCAGCAAACGTTCCTCTTTTACAATGTCCTTAAAATTCTAAATTCCTATGGACCTTAAGAGTACTAGTTAATGGACTTTCCTTAATTTAGCATGGTTAATTGCTCATCAAAATTACAAGTTTCCTAACACAACCCTATCTTAGTAGAACCAAGCAAAAAAGGGACTTTCAAGAGATGATTAAATTTTTAAGCAACTGTTGGCTTGCTGAATGCCCGTTTCAGTAACCAATCAAATGTACCCTGTTTATTGAGGTAGTTCAATAATCAATCCAAGGTTATACCTTAGCATTGCGAACCTATTATCAGGTAGGGGCTTGGTAAAGATGTCAGCAAGTTGATCATCAGTACCTATCTCTACAACCTCAATGTCTCTTTTTTCCACATGGTCTCTAATAAAATAGTGTCTAATATCAATGTGCTTTGTTCTGAGTGAAAATTAGGATTTTGCGTGATAGCAATAGCACTTGTATTATCACAAAAAATTGGTGTTTTCTTTGCATAAATACCATAATCTCTTAGTTGTTGTTGAATCCATAGGATTTGAGCAGTACAACAACCAGCTGCAATGTATTCAGATTCAGTGGATGGATGAATTGGCTACACAGGTTTGCTTCTTGCTGAACAATGAAATTAATCTTGTACCTAGAAACTGAGAAGTTCCGAAGGTACTTTTTTGATCAAGGGTTGATCCACCATGGTCAACATCTGAATAACCAACCAATTCTAATCAAGAATCTTTTGGATACCATAATCCAACATTGACTGTGCCTTTGACATATTTCAGTATTTTGAGTGCTTTCTTGTAGTGTGATTCTCTAGGATCAGATTGAAATCTTACACACACACAAACAACATACTGAATGTCAGGCCTACTTGCTGTTAAATACAGCAAGGAACCAATGAGCTTCCTATACTTTTGTTCATCCACACTTTTGTCTTGTTTAGTATAGCCCAATTTGGTACCTACACTCATAGGGATCTTTTCAGGTTTCTCTTCCTCTTTGATCCTGAACTTTATGAGCATTTCCTTTGCATACTTTGCTTGATTTATGAATATTCCATCTTTGAGTTGTTTGACTTAGAAACCTAGGAAATAATTCAATTTGCCCATCATGCTCATTTCAAACTTGTTAGTCATGGGCTTGGCAAAATCATCACAAAGTTGCTTGTCCTTAGAACAAAAAATTATGCCATCCACATAAATCTGAACTAAGAGTACTTTACCATCATGATTCATGGTAAATAAGGATTTATCAACTTCGCCCTTCTTGAAACCATTATCCAACAAGAACTTAGCTAAGGTATCATACCAAGCTCTAGGTGCTTGCATTAGACCATATACAGCTTTCTGAAGCTTATATACCATCTTGGTTTCTGAGGGAAGTTCAAAGCCAGGGGGTTGTTCTAGATAGACTTCTTCAGCAAGTTCACCATTTAGGAATGCACTTTTAACATCCATTTGGTAATCTATAAAGTCATGATGAGCAGCAAAGGCCAAGAAAAGTCTAATGGCATCCAATCTTGCAACTGGTGCATAAGACTCATCATAATTCAATCCTTCAATCTGGCAATAACCTTGAGCAACTAAACGTGCTTTATTCCTTGTTACTTCACCAGACTCGCTCAGCTTGTTTTTGAACACCCACTTTGTACCAATTGCTTTCTTTCCTTCAGCAAGGGGTACAAGCTTCCAGACTTTGTTCCTTTCAAATTGATCCGGTTCTTCTTGCATTGCCTTGATCCATTCAGAGTGCTTTAAATCTTCTTCTATGGTTTTGGGTTCAATTTTTGAAACAAAGCAAGAGAACAAAGCTTCTACCTCAACAACTATTGCTTCTTCATCAAGTTCTTGGTTGGTAGATACTTTGGATCTAGTCACTTGACGTTTGTCAATATCAACAATCATATCCTTAGAGGGATGATCTCTAATCCATTTGTTAACAGGTTTTCTGCTTTTAGGATCTGGATATGTCTGCGTTTCAGCATGTGACTCTTCAGCATGTACTTGTTCAGTACTACTGGTATCTGGTTGTGTCTCTACTGAAATAGGTTTATCAACAACTACTTGTTAAGTATTGCTGGTTTAAGATAACTCGTTAGTAGGCACAGGGGGTTGCGTAGTTTCAGCAACATCTGGAGCAACTGCATCTTTAGCCGGGAATTCCTTATCATGAACTACATTTATCTTGACATGACTTGGTGTTGGAGTGTCATTGTCAGAATCATCATTAAGTTCAATAAGTTTAACTTTTCCAGCATTGGATTCAGTTCTTTGCTCGTGTATGAGTAGTTTTTTCATACATTCTGATATTTCTTTCTCAGCAGGAACTCCTAGTGTCTTTTACTAGAATACAACATGCACTGATTCTTCAATCTTTTGTGCCTTCAGTTATCACCTCCTCCACGACTTCCTCTTGACCAACAACCTCGACATCCGCAAGTAAGGACGCAGAATCCAAGCTAAGCACCGAGGAGACTTCATCAATGGATTCTTCTCCACATTCCTCTTCATCGACAATGTCGATTTCTGGTGGCTGACTACTAAAGCGAGACGTCTGATGAACGTATTTTTGACGCGTTCATCTTGTCTTTTTTACCTTCTTTTGCTATCTTTTAGCCTTGTTTTTTGGTTAGTTTTGTAGAATAGTGTCACGTTTTTCTGCATTTCAGGCACTTAGGTAAGAAACGGCGTTTTTGGAGCTAAAAACGAGCCCTTTTGATAGAAAAGATGGCCCCGTTGAAGTTCCCCAATCTCCGTGGCTTGTTCGTGAGTGTTTAAGCTTCAATAAGCATTGAGAAGGATGAGTCCAAGGCACCCGAGGGCCGTACGAGGGCAAAAAGATTGAGTTTGAAGACAAAAATCTGCCCAGGAGCCAAGCTAAGCGCCTGGAATAGTGAAGCGCTCCGATTCATTTTCCAGGAGCTTTGGCTCAGCAGCCAAGCGAAGCGCTTGGAGGGCCAAAGCGCTTCGCTTGCCAAGCGCTCCGCTTGGACTCTCCAAGCGGTCCGCTTGGCAGCGGTTACGTTTTCGGATTTTCCTTCTTAGATCTGATCTTCTGTTACTTTTTGACAGACTTTTGAACTTTGGCTTCGTTTTGGAGATCTCCTAAGCCCAAAACTCAGAGAAAACTCAGATTACATTGTATTTTAGATTGGATTAAAGGTTTTGGCATAGGATTTCATCCATTGTTTCATCTACGGAGAGGTTTTCATCAATACCCACCGATTAGTAACAGCTTGGTGGTAACATTGTATCATTATCTCTTGTCTAGTAGTTTGATTTGATGTATCCTATTTACAATTCATATGATTTGATGTCTATGTTGATGAATATGAGTAGCTAAATCTTTTGTGTTGCTGGTAGAATGTAGAATATACATGCTATGGGTTATTTTTATGCTTACATGAGATTGTGATTCAATCTTGCTGCAAATTCCTTCATATGATTCTTAGTTGCCTATAAAATATATTCAAATTGAGTATAGTGACAAACTCTTGGACAATGAAAGCTATAGGATTGTATGTTAGAGATTTGCAGCATGCTAGATAAATGGTGTTAGTGACAAGCACCTCTAAAGTATTGATAGTGGTCTTTTATGATGTGTGTCTTGAAAGTTACCTAGACGAGTTGCTTAGCAGACTTGATCGAAGGTTTTACGCACTGAACTTGTGAGCATATTCGTAACCCATGCATGTGTATTTGATTTCTACCACCAACCGGTTTCCAAACTTGATTACAACAATTTGATTTCTCGTTGCTTTGTTCTAAGAAAGCGATTCTTTAAACACTTGAACTCGTTGACTGAAATAACTAGCAAAAACCTCAAACAAAGCCACGTTAGGTCCCGAGAGAACGACACTCGAGGACAACTTGCCATTGCACTCTAGTTTGTGTAGTGATAAGTGTTCTATTGGCTATTAAACAAATTTAATTGGTGAAAAACGACATCATCAATTTGGTGCCGCTGCCGGGGACTTAACTCCTTTGGTTGGTGTTTTGTTTTGGTTTTTCAGCCAACATCACTTTCTCACCTCATTTCTTTCCCCCTATCTTTTTCAAAAAATTTATCTAATATGCTCTTGGTTACCTTGCGTGCTTGCGCTCTTTGTATATATTATTAGATTAGAGGTTTTTTTTTCCTTGCAAGTTTATTTTTATTTTTATTTTTTTAATTCTTTTGTGGATTCTGCTCCTTGGTTTCTTGTTTCCTCATGTGCAGAAACTAGTTCCTTGTAAGGATGAGTATGCGAGCTTCTTTGACCAGGTATGTGAAACCTCGAGGGCCTTGCATAACATTGGACGAAGATTGCAAGGATTATGACTTTGATCCTTCGTACTACTCCATTGTTTCCACGTTTTCGAGTGGTGATGATCCAAGAGGGTTCTTAGACACGTTCGAGGAAGGTGTGTTGAGGATACCTCGGGAGAATGTGGAGGGGGTTATTTTATCACATAAGCAGCTTTGTATAAGAGAATTTATGGGAGCCTTGAGAGGGAGCGCTCGTGAATGGCTCAGAATCCCGCCGGAAAGATTATTGCACACTTGGGATGAAATAACCAACAAGTTTCTGGAACATTGGGATTGGGACTCACCTCCCGGTTCAAAGACATGGACGTCTCGCTTTGCTAGTCCGCCACCAGAAATCGACATAGCCAATGTAGAGGAATGTTGTGAAGAATCTATTGATGAAGCCTCTTCAGTGCTTAGCTTGGATTCCACGTCCTTAACTGAGGATGTCAAGCATTGCTTCACCTGAGTCAGACAGTGTTGTCTTGAGTTGTGTTGAGATCGAGGAGCTACTCTTTGAAGATTTTGGTGTCTGTGAATCGACATGTTTGGATTCTATTGCTACAGACACTCTTGATCTTGACTCCTATGTTCTGGTCCATGCACCCACCTATGAGCTTCAAGGGAGTTTTGATCCACTTTTTTCTTTTATTTTCCCTCTGATTCCTTTAGTTATTTCTTAGATTTTGATTTTGTTAATTTAGTTGATTTTTATTTTCAGGGAATCATGGATTTGCTTGAGGACTTGAGGAGAGGAGCCGAAGATGGTTCCCAAGATGCAAGGAGTAATGGAACGAATGCACGAGATTCGTTCCCATTTGATAATGGATAACCTTTGTGGTATTTCTTTGCATGTAGTTTAGTTTTTCCTTTTTATTGCTTTTGTAGTTGTGGCCTGTGTGCCTTTTGTCGTGATTCGTTTAGTCTAGTGTTTGTCTTGGTGCCTTAGGTGATTAAGATAGGAAAAAACATCGAAAATCTGGAAACAGAGCCAAGCGAAGCGCTTGGAAGGGCCAAGCGATCCGCTTGAATCTTCAGTAAATCAAAAAAGTTTACTGGAATTTCAAGCGGAGCGCCTGGAGCCTCCCAAGCGCTCCGCTTGACAAGCGGACCGCTTGGTGGGAGCCAAGCGGTCCGCCTGGACCCTGTACCCAGATTTTCCTCGTTTTTTCCATTCTTCTCACCTTTGCGCACCCGTTTTCACTTGTTTCTTGATTCTTTTCAGGTACTACTCTTTTATAGGAGTTGGACACGAACCTTTATATCAGGGAAGTGTACTTTCAATCCAATTTTTCCTTTCTTGTCAACTTTTGTTTACTCGAGGACGAGCAAAAGTTTAGGTTTGGGGAGGGGTCATTGGATTTTCAGTACTATGTGCTCTTTTGGTTTCGTACATGCCTGTTGTCAGCTCAAGTTCTTGTGATTTTTCGTGTTTTTCAGTTTTTGCATGCATATCATCCATAGATTAGTTGTTGCACGTTGTTGTGTGGAGTCTATTGCCAAGTTTTTTCGAACTTTTCTATTGTGTAGACTAAGTGCTTATGACCATTATCATATGTTGCATCACTTTGCAAGTAGTTTGAGGCTTGTCTCGCTTGGTTTGTCACATTCGCATGTGCACTAGTTAAGCTTAGTAGTCTCGACATCACCTCGAGTGGTGTTTCTTCTACTGCGGTTCACGATGGCCTTATGAAATGATGCATGTTAGAGTCTATGGTTGTAACCCGTGTAACTATGTACGTAAGAGGCGACAAGTTCTTCACCTCGATTAGAGATTGCCAAATGCCTAGGAAGGAGGTAGTGTGAGGTGTGCGATTCCTTGTATTAAACATATTCTATCGAATAGGTTTGGGGAGGGGGTTGCTTCGTTGATCTTTTCTTTCGTCTTTGAGTCGTTGTAAAGTTTCCTTTTTCTTTTTCTTTTTGTTTTTGTGTCCCAACCTATTCTTTCGAATAGGTTTGGGGAGGTGTCTTTGTAAAGAGTCTTTCCTTTTTCGTTTTCGTCTTTGTGCTCAAACCTATTCTTTCGAATAGGTTTGGGGAGGTGTTTTTGACACTTAGTACTGCTGCTTGCCCCTATATAAAAAAAAAAGAGAAAGAGAAAAAGAAAAGAAGAAAAAAAAGAGAAAAGAAAAAGAGAAAATAAAAAAAAAAAAGAAGAAAGAAAATAAAGAATAAGACCCAAAAGCAAAAGAAGGGTCGTTGCAAGCCAAAAGCAGTCTAGTAAAGTGTCAAGTGTCATGTAAATATTTGTTATTGAAGTTATCGAGTTGCAAATTCTATCTTTCGTTTCGTGTCGCCTTTGTCCAAGGCCTGTTCTTGACCACCCTCGTTTTTCTATTCAAGAAGTGGTTAAAAGAGGCTCATTCTTGAGAATCTGGGTAGAATAGGGGAGTGTTATCTTTCTAAGGGAACCCTCCTTCGTTTGATGAGAGCCAGTATTGGTTCGCCCTCTCTTGAGGAAAGGTCTCGCTTGGTGAACAGTAGTAAGCCCTCGGTTTCATAGGCACGGGACAATTGTAGTATGATAACATGCATCATTGTGTCGTCACTGACCAGGTCCAGGTAGAAGATGTTACGAGAGACTCCTTTGCTTAACCAAGTGCACATGAGAATGTGTATATTCGGAATCGAGGAATTCTTCAACTTACTTGCATGTCATGCTCATTTGGTTTTGTTCATAAGCATTTGGTAGATTCAATAGATTAGTTCACTTTACTTGGCATGAGACTCCTTTTGTGTTGCATTTAGGATAGTTTGTTGCTTGAGGACAAGCAAAGGTTTGGTTTGGGGAGTTTGATGAACGTATTTTTGACGCGTTCATCTTGTCTTTTTTACCTTCTTTTGCTATCTTTTAGCCTTGTTTTTTGGTTAGTTTTGTAGAATAGTGTCACGTTTTGTGTTTTCTGCATTTTCAGGCACTTAGGTACGAAACGGCGTTTTGGGAGCTAAAAACGTGCCCTTTTGATGGAAAAGATGGCCCCGTTGAAGTTCCCCAATCTCCGTGGCTTGTTCGTGAGTGTTTGAGCTTCAATAAGCATTGAGAAGGATGAGTCCAAGGCACCCGAGGGCCGTACGAGGGAAAAAAGATTGAGTTTGAAGACAAAAATCTGCCCAGGAGCCAAGCTAAGCGCCTGGAATAGTGAAGCGCTCCGCTTCATTTTCCAGGAGCTTGGGCTCAGCAGCCAAGCGAAGCGCTTGGAGGGCCAAAGCGCTTCGCTTGCCAAGCGCTCCGCTTGGACTCTCCAAGCGGTCCGCTTGGCAGCGGTTACGTTTTCGGATTTTCCTTCTTAGATCTGATCTTCTGTTACTTTTTGACAAACTTTTGAACTTTGGCTTCGTTTTGGAGAGCTCCTAAGCCCCAAAACTTAGAGAAAACTCAGATTACATTGTATTTTAGATTGGATTAAAGGTTTTGGCATAGGATTTCATCCATTGTTTCATCTACGGAGAGGTTTTCATCAATACCCACCGATTAGTGACAGCTTGGTGGTAACATTGTATCATTATCTCTTGTCTAGTAGTTTGATTTGATGTATCCTATTTACAATTCATATGATTTGATGTCTATGTTGATGAATATGAGTAGCTAAATCCTTTGTGTTGGTGGTAGAATGTAGAATATACATGCTATGGGTTATGTTTATGCTTACATGAGATTGTGATTCAATCTTGCTACAAATTCTTTCATATGATTCTTAGTTGCCTATAAAATATATTCGAATTGAGTATAGTGACAAACTCTTGGTCAATGAAAGCTATAGGATTGTATGTTAGAGATTTGCAGCATGCAAGATAAATGGTGTTAGTGACAAGCACCTCTAAAGTATTTATATTGGTCTTTTATGATGTGTGTCTTGAAAGTTACCTAGACGAGTTGCTTAGCAGACTTGATCAAAGGTTTTACGCACTGAACTTGTGAGCATATTCGTAACCCATGCATGTGTATTTGATTTCTACCATCAACCGGTTTCCAAACTTGATTACAACAATCTGATTTCTCGTTGCTTTGTTCTAAGAAAGCGATTCTTTAAACACTTAAACTCGTTGACTGAAATAACTAGCAAAAACCTCAAACAAAACCACGTTAGGTCCCGAGAGAACGACACTCGGGGACAACTTGCCATTGCACTCTAGTTTGTGTAGTGATAAGTGTTCTATTGGCTATTAAACAAATTTAATTGGTGAAAAACGACATCATCAACGTCCATGCCCTTGACCCGGGAGGTGAGTCCCTATCCCAGTGTTCCAGAAACTTGCTGGTTACTTCACCCCAAGTGTGCAACGATTTTTTCGGCGGGATTCTGAGCCATCCTCGAGCGTACCCTTTCAAGGCTCCCATAAATCCTCTCATACAAAGTTGCTCATGTGATAAAATAACCCCCTCCTCATTCTCACGAGGTATCCTCAACACACCTTCCTCGTATGTGTCTAAGAACCCTCTTGGATCATCACCCATTGTGAACGTGGAGAGAATGGAGTAGTACGAAGGATCAAAGTCATAATTCCTGCAATCGTCATCCAATGTTATGCAAGGCCCTGGAGGCATCACATACCGGGGCAACGGAGGTTGACTCATCCTTTCATATGACTAGTTTCTGCACACGAGGAAACAAGAAACCAAGGAGTAGAATCCACAAAAGAAAAACAAAAACTTGCAAAGAAAAACACAAAGAGTGCAAACAATCACAATGTAACCTTTTAACTTCGAGAGCACAAGCACACAAGGTAACCAATATCAGATTAGATGAATTTACTGAAAAAGATAGGGGGAAAGAAATAGGGTAAGAAAGTGACATTTTCTGAGAGCAAACCCCCAGAGCATGTTCTTCTGTAGGGAATTGAATGCTGAAAATATAAATAAGCTAAACAGAAAAAAGGAGTATATTCCCCGGCTACGGCGCCAATTTGATGAACCGGAATTTGTCAGATTCTAATTAATCAAATAAATTTGTATTTAGCCAAAGGCAATTCACAACTACAACGAAAACCGTAGTGTAGCAGTAAAATAACCTTGAGTGTCGATCTCTAAGGACTATAACTAGCTTTATCTAATCTAACTTAAAATATAAAATCAACAGACGACTTAGCACAGGTTTTTCTTATCAAGATAATGGAAGTTAGTGATAGTATGATCATTCAAAGCATAGCAGGTTAGTAATCATGCATGAAGTACCCGATCGTTTTGCATAGAGATCTTTGATCATGAATTGTCCAATGTGTTCCGTTATTATTCAACACTACGAAGATAGAGGACTTAGATAGATCAAAGAAATAAAGCAATAACTCAAAGTCTGATTCGCTTTACCGCCATCAGCATAATTATTAACCCTTCGCTAAGAAATCACATACTATCACCAACAATAGATTTAGCTACTCATAGATGTCATGCAATCAACAGAAATCATAGCAAGATTGAATGAAAACATGTTGAAAGATAAATAAATATAAATAGAAAAATCTGAGATACAATGTTACCGAAGGTTGTCAATCTCCGAAGAATCGCGACCTCACAAGCTCCAAAACGATAAGAAAAAGTGTCTCCTAAGCTAAGAATTCCCAGAATAGGCTATGGAGAATTCTCCCCTAAAACTAATAAAAAAGGGTCTGAGAAAGTATGAAAAAATGGAGAAAACTGAGCAACTATATATAGGGGTTCGGATCGTGTGGGGCGAGTCGCCCCACACACCGGGCGAATCGCCTGGTGTGGGGCAAACCGCCCCACGTCCCGGGCGAATCGCCCGGGAGGTGCAGTCGGCAAACGATACGTTTTCGACGCGTTTTTGGATTTCTTTTCCTTTTCGGACTCGGTTTTTGCCTTCTAGTGACCTTTTAGCCTTCAGACTCGACCCCTAGACTTCAAATCCTATCCGGAATCTTCTAGATACTCCAAAAATGTCCCCGGAACACCAATTCTTCGTTCTCTTCAATATAATTGCCCGAAAAACCACGTTTTTCACCCAAACCTGTAAAATACAAACTAAAGGGAAACGTGACACTATTCTAATAAAATGCACTAAAATAAAGCTAAATTAACATAGAGGATAGCTAAATTGGTGAAAAAAGACTCGAATGAAAGTGTAAAATACACGTTCATCAAACTTCCCAAACCGAACCTTTGCTTGTCCTCAAGCAACTAAGCTAGACTCTAATGCAAAAAACAATGCAACACAAAAAATGGAGTCTCATGCCAAATGAAATGAACTAATCTATTGAATCTATCAAAAAACGTATGAACAAAAACCACACAAATCATAACATGGATATTGGTTGAAGAATGCCTCGATTGACTCATACACACTCATATAAGCACTTATGTCAACAAGATAGTCTCTCGTAACATTCTCAACCTGGACCTAGTCAGTGACGACGTAATGAAACATGTTAAAATACGAATGGTTGTCCCGTGCCTATGAAACTGAGGACTTACTGCTGTTCACCAGGTTAAGACTTTTCCTCAAAGAGGTCGAACCAATACTGGCTCTCATCAAACGAAGGAGGGTTCCCTAAAAAAGATAACACTCCCCTATTCTACCCATCTCTCAAGCAAAGCCTTAAACTATTCACCACTTCCTGAATGGCAGGACGAGGGTGGTCTAGAACAGATGACACTCAAACAAACAAAAGACAAAAAATTACAACACGATTACGAACATTACAAGAATTGAAAAATGAGACAAACACTTTGCTAAACTGCTTTGTGGCTTCTTTTTTTTTGGACACTTCTTTGCTTTTTTGGGATCTTTTCTTTTTTTTCTCTTTTTTTTTCTTTTCAAGATTTTTTTCTTTTTTCTGGTATTTTTCTTCTTTTTTTTCGATTTATTTTAGCCAGCAGTAGCACAACGAAAAAAAACAATGACACACAAACGGCCTCCCCAAACCTATTCGAAAGAATAGGTTGGAGTACAAAATTTACGAAAAAGGAAAATAAACTCACAACACACACTAAAAATTGAAAAACAAGTCTAATGATAGCGTAACCCCCTCCCCAAACCTATTCGAAAGAATAGGTTGCAACAAGGATCACACAATCTCACACTACCTCCTTCCTAGGCATTTAGCAATCTCAAAGCAAGGTGAAGACTTGTTGCCTCTTAGGTACATAATTACTCGGGAAAACAACCATAAGATCCTAACATGCATCATCCTATTATAAAGGCCTTCGTGAACCGCAGTAGAGAAAACACCACTAAGTGATGTCGAGACAACCAAGCTTAACTAAGTGCAAACATAAATGTGACAAGCCAGGTGAGAAAAACCTCAAACAAATTCATAGAGATGAAGCATATGATTAATGTCATAATTAGTTAATCTACCCAATAAAAAAGTTCAAAAAATTTGGCAATAAACTCCACATAAAACATGCAAGACTATCCTAGGATGAATGTAGTGTATGCAACTAAATACTAAGAAAGCGGTAAACGTGCAAATGCAAACAAAGGGATTTACGAGTTTATCATAAGCAAAACAAGTATAGAGATAGCCAGCGATAACCCCCCCCCCCCAAACCTGAACGTCGTTGCTCGTCCCGAACGTCGAAAGTAGATTTAAGGTGAGAGCTAACTTGTACCTGTAACCTATATAACTCAAGGAAACTCGTGAGAAACCAAAACGGGCGATAAAAGAAGCAAAAAGATCAATAATTTAGCATAATAGGAGTGATGAATGTGTATTTTACAATTTCATTTGAGTCTTTTTCACCTATTTTAGCTATCCTCTATGTTAATTTAGCTATATTTTAGTGCATTTTATTAGAATATTGTCACGTTTCCCTTTAGTTTGTATTTTACAGGTTTTGATTGAAAAACGAGGTTTTCCGGGCAATTATATTGAAGTAGACAAGGAATTGGTGTTCCAGAAGCCTAATTGGAGTATCTGAAAGATTCCGGATAGGATTTGAAGTCTAGGGGTCGAGTCTGAAAGCTAAATGGTCACTAGAAGGCAGAAACCGAGTCCAAAAAGGGGAAGAAATCCAAAAACGCGTCGAAAACGCGTAAAGGGCCGAAATTTACTCGCCCGGGACGTGGAGTGAATCGCCCCACACCAGGCGAATCACCCGGTGTGTGGGGCCCTTCGCCCCACACAATTCGAATACCTATATATAGTTGCTCAGTTTTCTCCATTTTTCATACTTTTCCATACCTTTTCACTCACCTTTCTCAGTAGTTTTAGGTAGGAATTCCCCAGAGCCTGTTCTGGGGGTTCTTAGCTTAGGAGGTACTTTTTCATAGCAGTTTGGAGCTTGTAAGATCGCGATTCTTCGGAGATTGGCAACCTTCGGTAACATTGTATCTTACAGTTTTTCTACTTATTTTTATATATCTTTCATCATGTTTTCATTCATTCGTGGTATGATTTCTGTTGATTGCATGACAACTATGAGTAGCTAAACTTCTCGTTGGTGATAGTATGTGATTTCTTGGCGAAGGGTTAATAATTATGCTAATGGCTATATCGCGCATTATACTCTGAGTTATTGCTTTATTTCTTTGATCTATCTAAAACCTCTATCTTCGTAGTGTTGAATAATTACGAAACACAATTGGAAAATTCATTGATCAAAGATCTCCATGCAAGACCGAGGAATTTATGCATGATTATTAACCCGTTATGCTGTGAATGACCATACTATCACCAATCTCCATTATCTGTTAAGAAAAACCTTTGCTAAGTCGTCTGCTATTTTATATTCTTAAGTTAGATTAGATAAAGCTAGTTATAGTCATTAGAGATCGACACTCGAGGTTATTCTACTGCTACACTACGGTTTTCGTTGTAGTTGTGAATTGCCTTTGGCTAAATAAAAATTTATTTGATTAGTTGGAACCCGACAATCCAACGCTTCATCAAATTGGCGCCGTTGCCGGGGACTATACTCCTTTTTTCTGTTTAATTTGTTTATATTTTCAGCATTCAATTCCTAGTTCTAGTAGTTTTTAGTTTTCCTATTTCATCTCTCTCTGATACTCCTTTCCTAGTTTGGTACAGATAGTGTATGCCACATACACGATCTAGAGGAACACCGCTTGCTGATTCAATTGCTGAGATCGACAGAGTCTACCACCAAAGAAGGCGACTACTTCGAAGGCGTGAACTAGAGGAAATAGAGGATACCGATTTCTCTGAATCTCTGCACAGTCTTTTCAAGGAAATCGACGGAATGGCAGAAGCTAGACCACTGAAAGCATGGGTTCAACCCTCCAAGGATCGTATGAGGGGACCGGCGATTGTTCTTTCGTCTGCAACTCGAGATCTGGAAATCAAGAACCACGCGTTCCAACAACTTCTGAGGTTCTATGACTTAGCAAGGGAAGATGTGATGGGGTACTTGCATGATATCGATGATTTCGTCAACCAACTCCCACGACCCGGAGCTGAAATAACAACGGATGAGTTGAGGATGAAGGTTTTTGCTATGGGGCTTGGCGACAGAGCCAAGTTGTAACACCCCAACTGATTGAGGTGTTAGACATGCATGTAATACTTAATTAAACATTCATCCCAATGTCATAACTTCATTAAGGATTTCAAACCGGATAAAACATTTTCGTCTATAGTTATTACAGACTCTTAAGTTTTAATATTACACAAAAGTACTAATTTGAACACACCCAGAAATTCTAGACTAATAGAAATATTTCTTTATTGACAGAACTTCCTTTCTTCTTCAGCGATCTTCTCCTTTTTGGACATCTTCAGTTGAAACATCACTGATCCTTTCGAAAACATTTGCATCTGTAATATTTTTAAGAAAAGAGGGATGAGCCAAACGAGCTCAGTGGGTTCAAGTGGTGGGATTTTTCTTTTTAGAAGAAATAATACAAACAAAAAGATAACACTAAACATTTCTTCCAAGAATGTGACTAAAATAAAACTTAATTTTTCTTATAACAGATTTGCCACTATTTTGATAAATAAGTTTCCATGCTTAAATTAAACTCTTTGAAATATTATTATTATAATGTTAGTGGAAGATCTCTTTTGAAACGAGGTTGTTACCCTCGGTCAATGGGGATCTCTTTTTAACGAGGTTGCCGCCCTCGACAAAGTGGGGATCTCTTTTTAACGAGGTTGCCACCCTCAGTTTGGTCGGGATCTCTTTTTAGCGAGGTTGCCTCCCTCGGGATATATAGTGGGGATCTCTTTTTAACGAGGTTGCCGCCCTCGATAAAGTGGGGATCTCTTTTTAACGAGGTTGCCGCCCTCGATTTTTGTGGGATCTCTTTTTATCGAGGTTGTCACCCCCCTATATGGTTTCGTATGTTCTAAGTTTTCATAAATTAAGCTTCTAATTTCATTTCACTTGTTTCTTTAGGTTTCCGAACAGTTTGGTTAATAGAATGAACTCATAACACGTTCGTGCTTAGAAGTTCATAAGGGTTATTTTTCACCCTTATGCTATAACTTCTTGCCAATTATAGTATAATATTTTTTAATAAGTTCAAACGATGATTTGAGTCAAGTACGTTGATTTTTAATTATCAAATATGGTGGTAGGTTACAAACTCTTTTGGGACAGCAGTTTATTACTTAACAAATAAATCATTTCAGAGTGATTAAAGTATTGTAAACTAAGGTTGTTATTTTATTGATATAGGGTGACATATTGGCTTCCCAATGACTACTTTTAGGCCTAATAATACCTATTGATCTAAGCATAATCATTTTTACAAACTCAACACTCCAGCAGGCAGCAATGAAATCAAACAATTCATAAAATATTCATGACATATTGAAAAATTCTAGTTTCAGTACCAAAAGTTAACTAACACATAGATTTAGTACAAACAAAAATTTAAGTTCGGTTGAAATACATTTACCCCCTGAAACTGTAGAAATGGTGGAACTCCTCTAATCTAGACCCCTTCCAGAACCGTGAACTTGTACTATTTTTATTTAATTCATTAATAGCTATTTTATAGAAATTCCAAGTTTCAGGTCTTCCTATACGTGTCTATTTGACACAGAAAAATTGGTGTTAAGAAATACCTAACTAAACTATTTTTGGTAGAACTTTCACTAAACAGTACCATTTAGCTACGGAAATTATGACACTTCCAATTTTTACCATTTCAACCTCAATTTTACACATGCAATTCAATTCTTGACTACCTTATAACCTCTAGACCAGTTTATACACTTCTAAAGAAAACCTTTGAGTCTAATGAGTCAAGAATTTCAAGATCTACACATGCATGAATTCAAACCTATATCTTTGTAGAGTCTTTAAGTAAAAGTGATTCAAGAGTGACACCAATTTTAAGCATATGAGGTCAAGATTAACAAGATCTTCACATGCATACAAATAAATTTATATTTTAGTATAAAACTTAGATAAAAGAGGTCAAGAAATCTAGATATATACGTGCATGTAATCAAAATTAACTTTTAGAGTAAATCTTGAGCAAGAATGTTTAAGAGGCCTAGATCTACACATGCATGTAATCACAATTAAAATTTGAAAGAAAACATGATCAAGAGTGTTTAAGAGACCTAGGTCTATTCATGCATGTACTCAAAACCAAGTTTAAGTTTAAGAATTAAGCAAAGAAAGTAGTTAATAGCTTTGATTTTTACATGCATGTTATTAGAATGAAGCTTGTAGAGTTTTAAGAGGTGAATAGAGATTTTACCCACCTTGTTTTCTTTCTCTTTTTTTTTTTTTTGATTGATGTTTGGTCTTTTCTTGAGATCCTTCCTCCTAGATAGAAAGTTGATCTTGTGCTCCTTGATTTGTGAGGCTTTGCTTCTTGTTGGATTTTCCTAACAAGAATAGAGAATTGTTAAATTTTTGATAAATCTTCAATGGATTTTCCTAAATTTAGTATGAATAAGAAAATCAAGACATGGAGATTGAGATTATTACCTTGACTATAGGTAGGAGATTGGAGTGAAATGGAGAAATCCTATGTGCCGAGAGCTTTGGGTGAAAGGAGAAGACTTTTTGTCTTCTCTCTTTTCTTTTTTTAGTAAAGTGAGGAGTGTGGAGTGAAGAATGAGAGAAGACCCCTATTTATTTGGGGTGGGGTGGACTCTAGTCAACCTTTTCATGTGTTAGTGGACTAGTTCATGTTGTTAGTGAGTTTACTTTTGGTTGCTCAATTTCCTTATAAATGTGTACATTTATAAGGTGACAATTGATTATAGGATAAATTTTGCATTAACATTGACTTCTTCTCTTCCAAATTTCATTCCCGAGCATAAAAATTTAAGTTTTCATTAGTTCATTGTTCGTATTTATGTTTATTATTTTAGTATATATATTTTATTATTAGTATTTTATTTTATTTTGTTTTTCTTTCAAAACTGATTAAGTGATAACATAAACCTACGATTCCGGCTACTGTTAGAAGCACAGTTAATAAACGTAATGTTAAGAAATCTAGGTTTATGCTCAACCATATGAAATAGTAATACATAACATACCCCGTACCATATTATCCTTGAGATTTTTCCGAGGATTTCACACTCCTCCCCCCTTATATGAATTTGGTCCCCAAATTCAGGTATCAAAAAGTTCTGGATGTTCCTTTCTCATTTTACTTTCGACCTCCCATGTGGCTTCTTCTGGATGATCATGATGTTTCCATATGACCTTCACCAATGGAACACTCTTAGTCCTTAACTTCTTCTCCTTTCGATCTACTATTGCAATGGGTTTTTCTACGTATGTGAGGTCCTCTAGTATGTCTGGTGCATTTGATGGAAGGACATGTTTGGTTTCAGGGTGACATTTCTTCAACCGGGAGACGTGAAAAACGTCGTGCATACCTGCAAGCTCAGTCGGCAGGAGGAGTCGATATGCCACGGGTCCTATTCTTTCCTGAATGGTATAGGGTCCCATATACCTGGGTCCTAACTTCCCTTTCTTCCTAGGGTTAATTTTTCCCTTTTGCGGACTAACGCGTAGATAGACTAAATCTCAAACTTGAAATTCCAACTCGCGTCGTCGACTATCGGCATAACTTTTTTGGCGACTCTGGGCGGTCTGGATTCTGTCCTTGATTAATTTGACCTTTTCAAAATCGAGATACAAATCTTGGGTCTCTATCCGACACTATGCTTGCAGGTACCCCATGGAGTCGAACAATCTCTCGGATATACAACTTAGCCAACTTCTCTAGATGATCTGTCTTTTTCATGGGTAAGAAGTGTGCCGACTTGGTCAATCGGTCAATGACAACCCAGATCGTGTCGTGGCCTCCCATGGACTTTGGTATATCAGTAACAAAGTCCATCGTTACATGGTCCCATTTCCATTCAGGAATCGGTAAAGGTTGCAATAACCCCCTTGGACGTTGATGTTCTGCCTTCACTCGTTGACAAGTGGGACATTTCGCGACATACTCAGCAATTTGATTTTTCATGTTAACCCACCAAAAGTGTTCCTTGAGATCTCTAAACATCTTTGTACCTCCTGGGTGTATGGTGTATTTTGTTCGATGAGCTTCATCTAAAATCTTCTGTTTCAAATGGGAATCACTAGGTACGCATATTCGATTACGAAATCGAAGTATCTTATCCTCCCTTAGGGTGAAATCCGACTCCTTTTGTGTTTGAAGTTTTTCTTTCAATCTTTCAGTCTCAGGGTCCTGTATTTGGGCGTCCCTTATTTCTGCCAGGATGCTTGGGTTGATATCTAGTTTAATGTTGCATACGAACCCGCCCCTTAACTGGACCTTTTCTGAGCCGGGTGGGGTGGTCGTATCATGTAGAGAGGCAAGTTTTCCCTTTCGTCTCAATGCATCTGCGACCACATTTGCCTTGCCGGGGTGATATTGTAAGTCAAATTCATAATCCTCTAGTAGTTCTAGCCACCGACGTTGCCTTAAGTTCAATTCCTTCTGAGTGTATAGGTATTTGAGACTCTTGTGGTCGGTGAAGATGGTAAAAGTGGGTCCGTACAAATAGTGTCTCCACTTCTTTAAAGCAAAAACCACTGCAGCCAGCTCCAAATCATGCGTGGGGTAATTTTCTTCGTACGTCTTGAGTTTTCGGGACGCATACGCAATTACCTTACCGTTTTGTATTAACACCGCTCCTAGTCCTTCCTTGGAAGCATCGCTATACACCACTAGATTATCCAATCCCTCAGGTAGGGTCAATACTGGGGCAGTGGTCAGACGTCGCTTCAATTCCTGGAAACTGTCTTCACATTTCTGATCCCAATTAAATTTAATTTCTTTCTGGGTGAGTCGAGTGAGGGGTCCTGAAATCTTAGAGTAGTCTTGTATAAACCTTCGATAGTAACCTGCCAAACCCAAGAAACTTCGAATTTCAGTTACCGTTTCCGGTCTCTTCCAGTCCAAAATAGTTTGCACCTTCGATGGGTCCACGGCAATTCCATCTCCAGAGACAATGTGCCCAAGGAACGCCACACACTCAATCCAAAACTCGCACTTACTGAATTTCGCGTACAACTTTTGTTGCCGTAGAACGTCTAAAACCTTTCGTAGGTGATCACGGTGATCGTCGTGATTTCGAGAGTATACCAGGATGTCGTCAATAAAAATAACAACGAAGTGGTCGAGATATGGTTGGAATACTCGATGCATCAGATCCATGAATGCAGCTGGCGCATTGGTTAAACCAAAAGGCATAACCGTGAGTTCATAGTGGCCATAACGGGTTTGAAATGCAGTTTTTGGAATGTCAGTCTCCTTAATCCTAAGTTGGTGGTACCCTTGATGAAGATCCATCTTGGAGAACACCTTAGCTCCTTGTAACTGATCAAATAGTTCATCTATACGGGGTAATGGGTACTTATTCTTTACTGTCACCTTATTCAATTCTCGATAATCTACGCACAAACGAAGAGTCCCATCTTTTTTCTTTACAAATAGCACCGGTGATCCCCAAGGCGATGTGCTAGCGCGCACAAATCCTTGTTCCACTAATTTCTGCAACTGAACCTTGAGTTCTTGCAGCTCACGTGGTTCCATGCGATATGCCGATTGCGCAATAGGGGAGGTGCCCGGAATCAGATCGATGGTAAATTCCACATCTCGATGGGGCGGCATTTCTGTGAGCTCCTTGGGAAAAATGTCAGCATATTCAGACACCACCGGTATTTTCTCAAGTGGTGTTGTATCTGTCGATTTGTTGACAAGATACGCTATGAATCCACATGCTCCCTTCTGAAGCGCTTTGCATGTCCTAACTGCCGAGATGAGGGAAATTTCTCTCACTCGACTTCTTCCTTTGAACCTTACGTTCTTACCCCTAGGGTTTCGTAACACGACACTCATCCCACGACAATCCATCTGGGCGTGGTGTTCAGCCAACCAATCCATTCCAAGAATAATGTCATATTCGTACATTGGAAGTTCAACAAGGTTAGCAGGAAAATTTTCGCCACAGATAACGATGTCACATGAGTTATGTATAACCTGTGAAATTTCCTTATTTCCTAAAGGTGTAGCTACCTCTAAGGTATAAGGCAACTTTTCTCTACAAGTGTTTTTGCCATTAATGAACTGAGATGCTACGAAAGAATGAGAGGAACCAGTATCAAATAATACTTTAGCTAGAGTTCCAGTCACAGGGAGCGTACCTTCCACCATATCTTGGAATTCTGGATTTTCCTTTCCGGTGATAGAGAATACCCTTCCTGGTACATTAGGGCGCGTGTTTTCCTGCACGGCATGTTGATTTTTCCTAGGGCATCCAAAAGTAGCATGATCAGCACCCCCGCATCGCATGCATTTTCCCTGCTTCTGCCAACAATCTTCTACTTTATGTCCTGTTCTTTTACAGAACGTACATTCTCTTGCGTCAACTTTCCCTTTTCCTTTTGAATTTCCTGCCCAATTTGCCCCAAAGTTGGTAGGTCTCATGTTCGTTAGCCGTGGTCCCTGATTGGCTGATGTTTTCTTGATTCCTCCACTAGGACGGGTGAAATGTGGGGCTAGCCTAGTCATGCTGCTCTCGACCTGAGCTGCGATTCTGACCTCCTCGCTGAAATTTCTCACCACCACTGAAGCCATTCGATCTTGAATTGAAGGCCTCAATCCCCTATGAAACATTCGGATCTTATCAGTTTCCTGAGATATCAGACCCGGAGCATAGCGTGATAAGCGATGAAACTCAGACTCATATTGTGCCACCGACTTGCTTCCTTGGTTAATTTTCAGAAACTCCTCCCAATGTTTCTCCTTGACTTCGGGTGGAACAAACTGATTTTGAAACTCGGTGATAAAGTTCTCCCAGGTACGAGCAGTTGCATCCCTTTCCCAACGAGTGAGCACTGACTTCCACCATTCATGTGCTGCGCCTTCCATCCGATGGCCAACTAGCCTTAATTTTAACACGTCGTTGTAGTCGAGCACACTAAATAGTTTTTCCATTGCATTGACCCATTGTTCCGCCTTGACATCATCAACATGGCCATGAAACTCAGGTGGGTCGAAACGAAGAAATCGTTCCAGCACTCGATCATAACCTTAATCCCGATTGCTGTTTTTTTGTTGCTGTTCTGCAAGTTCATTTTGCCGTTGAAAGTATTGCATGACCTGTTGCATAGCTTGGGCGGTGATATTTTCATGGTTTCCCTCAGCATGTGACGTTAAATTTGGATTATTGTTATCATGATCGTCCATCTGCAACGTTGTTCTCGACGTTGCATTAGTTTGTTAGATAATTAATAAAAGGATAAAATTGATCAAACCCCCTGAACTTTAATACAATTGAGACATTGCCCCCTAACCTATTAAGTTTGAGACTTAACCCCCTCATCTATTTAAAGTGTTACGACATACCCCCTATATAATATTTTCCCTTTAATTTAATATTTTTCATTCAATTTAATATTTTCCCTACAATTTAATATGTCAGTTTTACTCCAATTAATCCTAAATTCATATCGAAAAATAATTTTAAAAATTATATTATAAAAATATAAGATTTTACTTATATAATATAAGTTCAAATCTTATTTTTTCAATACAATTTATATTACAAAAGTGAAAAAATAATATTTTCATTAATTATACCGGAAAAATAATATTTGAACTTATATTATATTATATTATAAAAGTGAAAATCGTTTAGTTTCATATCATAATTTTCAAAATTAGTTTTTCGGTAGGTATTATGATTAATTTGGAATCAAACGGAAATATTTAATTAAAGGAAAAATATTAAATTGAATGGAAAATATTAAATTGATAGTAAAATATTATATAGGGGGTATGTTGCAACAATTTATATAGGTGAGGGGGTTAAGTATCAAATTTAATAGGTTAGGGGGTAATGTATCACTTATAGTATAGGTTGGGGGGTTTGATCAATTTTTTCCTTAATAAAATAATAAAAACTATAGTAGTAATAAGGTATTAGGAAAGAGTAAGTTAAAGTGCAGAATAATGATCGAATGATCACAATAGATGGCAAAATATTAACATAATCAAGTCAGCCCTACTGGACCCTAGGAGTCAAGGCGTGAAGCAAAATGCCTACTCATAACTGCTACGACGTCAACTGCTACTACGCGTCACACATAAACTAGAGTACGGAGTTACTAAGTCGAGTTATAAAGATACATGCACAAAAGATAGATATCACTAATCCATAATCCTAGGATCTCAAACATCATCATCCCCAGGTCCATCCATGTCATCATCAGAGATCTCAATGACCTCCACCTCTGGATCAAGTGGGTAAACTGGTGGAGCAACAGGTGGGGCAGCAACATCAGGAGCCACGAACTGCTGCATCCCTAGGAGTATCTGGTCAAGGTGATCAAGAAGCTGTATCATCTCAGCAAGCTGAACGTAGGTATGAACTAACTCCTGGCGAGCCTGATCTCGCTGGATGATCAGGGACTCCCCGACCATGATAAGATCCTGAATATCAGCCTGTCTGGCCTGAAGCTGATACTCGAGTAGTGCAATGTGGTCCTCATGAAAAGCGATAAGCTGATCCTGATATGCAATATGCTCCATGCACTCAAGATGCACAGCAAAGCTCGGTGGAACCTCTGGAAATGGAGAGTCTGGAGACAGAGGATGCTCAGATGATCCCTCAGATGGTGATGATGGGTACTCAGGGGACATAGAGCGGTCAGAAGACATCTACGCGAAATTAGTGTTAGTGCTAATGTTACAATTAGTTCATCAAGTTAGTTGCTAAATATTAGTAAAACCAAGTAAGAAAGAAAACATACACACCTATACTTGATACACGTATTGAGTTGAGAATAGAATGGAAAATAAAACACTATACACACCTTTCGATAGTTATTTTAACATACGATAAAATGCGAAAATAAATCTATTGTTGTCGTTATTGATTGTTTTTATTTATTTATTTATTTATTTATTTTATAATGTTTTTTGTTGTTTTATTAATGAAATCAAAATATATCTTTAAGTGTTGATTACACTTTATATATATATATATATATATATATATATGTATATATATATATATATATATTATTATTATTATTATTATTTTGGAGTATAAACATGCGGTATCCACAGACCAAAGATCCTATCATGGTTAACCCGGCCATTAAGTAAACTGGGCTCTGATACCAACTGTAACACCCCAACTGATTGAGGTGTTAGACATGCATGTAATACTTAATTAAACATTCATCCCAATGTCATAATTCATTAAGGATTTCAAACCGGATAAAACATTTTCGTCTATAGTTATTACAGACTCTTAAGTTTTAATATTACACAAAAGTACTAATTTGAACTCACCCAAAAGTTCTAGACTAATAGAAATATTTCTTTTTTGACAGAACTTCCTTTCTTCTTTAACGATCTTCTCCTTTTTGGACATCTTCAGTTGAAACATCACTGATCCTTTCGAAAACATTTGCATCTGTAATATTTTTAAGAAAAGAGGGATGAGCCAAACGAGCTCAGTGGGTTCAAGGGGTGGGATTTTTCTTTTTAGAAGAAATAATACAAACAAAAAGATAATACTAAACATTTCTTCCAAGAATGTGACTAAAATAAAACTTAATTTTTCTTATAACAGATTTGCCACTATTTTTGATAAATAAGTTTCCATGCTTAAATTAAACTCTTTGAAATATTATTATTATAATGTTAGTGGAAGATCTCTTTTGAAACGAGGTTGTTACCCTCGGTCAATGGGGATCTCTTTTTAACGAGGTTGCAGCCCTCGACAAAGTGGGGATCTCTTTTTAACGAGGTTTCCACCCTCAGTTTGGTCGGGATCTCTTTTTAGCGAGGTTGCCGCCCTCGGGATATATAGTGGGGATCTCTTTTTAACGAGGTTGCCGCCCTCGATAAAGTGGGGATCTCTTTTTAACGAGGTTGCCGCCCTCGATTATTGTGGGATCTCTTTTTATCGAGGTTGCCACCCCCCTATATGGTTTGGTATGTTCTAAGTTTTCATAAATTAAGCTTCTAATTTCATTTCACTTGTTTCTTTAGGTTTCCGAACAGTTTGGTTAATAGAATGAACTCATAACACGTTCGTGCTTAGAAGTTCATAAGGGTTATTTTTCACCCTTATGCTATAACTTCTTGCCAATTATAGTATAATATTTTTTAATAAGTTCAAACGATGATTTTGAGTCAAGTACGTTGATTTTTAATTATCAAATATGGTGGTAGGTTACAAACTCTTTTGGGACAGCAGTTTATTACTTAACAAATAAATCATTTCAGAGTGATTAAAGTATTGTAAACTAAGGTTGTTATTTTATTGATATAGGGTGACATATTGGCTTCCCAATGACTACTTTTAGGCCTAATAATACCTATTGATCTAAGCATAATCATTTTTACAAACTCAACACTCCAGCAGGCAGCAATGAAATCAAACAATTCATAAAATATTCATGACATAATGAAAAATTGTAGTTCCAGTACCAAAAGTTAACTAACACATAGATTTAGTACAAACAAAAATTTAAGTTCGGTTGAAATACATTTACCCCCTGAAACTGTAGAAATGGTGGAACTCCTCTAATCTAGACCCCTTCCAGAACCTTGAACTTGTACTATTTTTATTTAATTCATTAATAGCTATTTTATAGAAATTCCAAGTTTCAGGTCTTCCTATACGTGTCTATTTGACATAGAAAAATTGGTGTTAAGAAATACCTAACTAAACTATTTTTGGTAGAACTTTCACTAAACAGTACCATTTAGCTACGGAAATTATGACACTTCCAATTTTTACCATTTCAACCTCAATTTTACACATGCAATTCAATTCTTGACTACCTTATAACCTCTAGACCAGTTTATACACTTCTAAAGAAAACCTTTGAGTCTAATGAGTCAAGAATTTCAAGATCTACACATGCATGAATTCAAACCTATATCTTTGTAGAGTCTTTAAGTAAAAGTGATTCAAGAGTGACACCAATTTTAAGCATATGAGGTCAAGATTAACAAGATCTTCACATGCATACAAATAAATTTATATTTTAGTATAAAACTTAGATAAAAGAGGTCAAGAAATCTAAATATATACGTGCATGTAATCAAAATTAACTTTTAGAGTAAATCTTGAGCAAGAATGTTTAAGAGGCCTAGATCTACACATGCATGTAATCACAATTAAAATTTGAAAGAAAACATGATCAAGAGTGTTTAAGAGACCTAGGTCTATTCATGCATGTACTCAAAACCAAGTTTAAGTTTAAGAATTAAGCAAAGAAAGTAGTTAATAGCTTTGATTTTTACATGCATGTTATTAGAATGAAGCTTGTAGAGTTTTAAGAGGTGAATAGAGATTTTACCCACCTTGTTTTCTTTCTCTTTTTTTTTTTTTTGATTGATGTTTGTTCTTTTCTTGAGATCCTTCCTCCTAGATAGAAAGTTGATCTTGTGCTCCTTGATTTGTGAGGCTTTGCTTCTTGTTGGATTTTCCTAACAAGAATAGAGAATTGTTAAATTTTTGATAAATCTTCAATGGATTTTCCTAAATTTATTATGAATAAGAAAATCAAGACATGGAGATTGAGATTATTACCTTGACTATAGGTAGGAGATTGGAGTGAAATGGAGAAATCCTATGTGCCGAGAGCTTTGGGTGAAAGGAGAAGACTTTTTGTCTTCTCTCTTTTCTTTTTTTAGTAAAGTGAGGAGTGTGGAGTGAAGAATGAGAGAAGACCCCTATTTATTTCGGGTGGGGTGGACTCTAGTCAACCTTTTCATGTGTTAGTGGACTAGTTCATGTTGTTAGTGAGTTTACTTTTGGTTGCTCAATTTCCTTATAAATGTGTACATTTATAAGGTGACAATTGATCATAGGATAAATTTTGCATTAACATTGACTTCTTCTCTTCCAACTTTCGTTCCCGAGCATAAAAATTTAAGTTTTCATTAGTTCATTGTTCGTATTTATGTTTATTATTTTCGTATATATATTTTATTATTAGTATTTTATTTTATTTTGTTTTTCTTTCAAAACTGATTAAGTGATAACATAAACCTACGATTCCGACTACTGTTAGAAGCATAGTTAATAAACGTAATGTTATGAAATCTAGGTCTATGCTGAACCATATGAAATAGTAATACATAACATATCCCGTACCATATTATCCTTGAGATTTTTCCGAGGATTTCACACAAGTCATGGTTGAGTTCTCTACCAGCAGGCTCGCTGGACACTTGGGAGAAGGTTTTTTCAGCTTTCATGGAAAAATACGTCCCTCACACCTTGACTACCGCGCTTAAGGCGCAAATCACTGGATTCAAACAGGACTATGATGAGACTATCTACACCGCGTTTGAGAGGTTCCAAGACCTCATGAACAAGTTCCCTCACCATGGTTTTGAACTTTCTGATCTAGTCCAACACTTCTACAATGGACTAACCTTCGAGAACCAACAAGTGGTGGACTTCCAATGCCGTGGCAATATCTGGGAGGAAACCGCGGAAGCCGTCTGGGCAGTTTTCGAAAGGCTTGCTAAGGGTTCGCAGTTCTAGGACCCAAGGGCGATGGTTAGGAGACGTGGACCTGAAGCTCCACCTACTCAAGAAGCCCCGATGTATAGGGGGAATGGGGATCAATTCGAGTGCTTTACCAACGAATTGAAACAAGTCCTCAAGAGCGCCACTGGAACAGCTGTGTTGAACGAAGTTTGCCGAATATGCAAGAACTATGGGCATGGACCTCATATGTGTAGATCGGAACTCCCATATGATGATGGCAACTGGGTTCAAGGAGGCGAAGAGGAAGCCTTTGCTACGAAATTTGGTACTCAAGAAGCTAGCTACGGACAAGACGGTAGGAATCCTCGAGGTGGATTTTGGAGAAGAGGGTTCCGAAACAATCAAGGATACGCACCGGCTAGCCAAACTTATTGCCCTAACCAAGACCGTAGTAGGCTTAACTATGGTAATGATCACTGCGAAAATCCCGCTCCGAAAGAGCAACCGAAGTCGAAGTCAGCTCAACTGATGGAGAACTTACAAAAGATGGTTGATCACACCCAAAGTTTTCTCAAACGTTATGAAGAAGATTCTCAGAAGACTAGGGCAAGGCTTGATCGATTGGAAGAAAGCACTAGGCGCGCCCATCAAAAGATGCAAGAGTTGATCGACCGAGGAGCAAGTAGGGAGTAAGGCAAGCTGCCTAGCAACTCTGAGAAGTCGATGTGCATTACCTTGGTGGGTGATCTACCTGTCGAAATCACCATCAAGAAGGTTGCTAAGTGCGAGTGTTGCAAGAATGAAGAACCTCCACTAGCCAAGGAAGAAGAGAAGGACCTTGGCACTGATGAGAGTGAAGAGGAGCAAGAGGATCCCGAGCCACTCCCTCAAAGTTTCGATGTTAAGGTCGGGATTGGTGAACTTGAAGATGTTCGTGCCACACTAGACACGGGATCTTACTCTAATGTGCTCCCAATGAATGTGTTAGAGAAGAGTAGCCTTGGTAAACTATCTGAGCATAAGGCTATTGTGCAACTGGCGGATGGATCCTTTGTGAGACCCGAAGGCGTTGTGAAGAATGTATTGGTCAAGATTGGTGAAGCTTCTGTATACACCAATTTTGTAGTTATGCCGGCGTCTACACCTGGGATGGGGGATGTCGTTCTCTTGGGGCGAACGTTCTTGACTAAGCTACGCTCCGTGATAGACATCTACCGAAGGACTTGCACCATTGAGGTGGATGGCAAGCGACATGTGTTGCGAGCCATGTCTGATCCACCTGATACTTCTCACACTATTTACTACTGTGTTCTTGCTGTCTATGTTCATTCTTATTCACAGGTTCGTGGCATGAGGAGAAGATCCATGAAGGGGAAGTCTAGTACCCTCAAGAAGAAGAGCTAGGCGCAAACAGGAGTCGAGTCAAAGACATTAAACAATGGCGCTATCCGGGAGGCAACCCGGAGTTTTTATCGTTTTTTTACCGCTTTATTGCATGCATTCATACTCGAACAATTTGCTTTTCATATGTGAATTTGTTCGTCTCTGTGTCGTATGTGCTTATGTTTGTGTTTGAGTGAGCTTTTTCGAGTGGTTTTATGAGAAAAATGGTTTTCGGGGACTTAAAAACCGCATTTTTTGTCGAAAGTTTCGTCTCCCCACCTCAGGAGGTGGGGGCGAATCGCCCCACAAGTCCAGAGAGCTCCACGCTCTCTGGACGCACGGGGCGATTCGCCCCACATACGGAGCGATTCGCCCCGCACGTGGCGACTCGCCCTGCACCAGGGGCGACTCGCCCCGCGAGTTCTGCAGACTTTAAATCGCGAGAAACCCCCATTCACCTCATTTCTCCATCTCTTCACCCTTCTTACTCCCAAAAAATCCGGAAAACGCGAAAATATCTTCAAACCTTCATAAAACCTTCATTACTCTACCAAATTTAGTGTTCTATAGCTTCAATCGAAGCCCATTACGTGCTCTTTCTTTTCATCCGAACAACTTTCACTCCAGTGCATTCGTTTTCCAGATCTGAGGTATCTTCTTATGAACCGTAATTTTTCAAATTTGGGGGTTTTCTGATTTGAGCTTCAATTAGGCTTATATGATGCATGGGTAGGTTGTTTGTGTGATTAGAAGCGTTATTTGCTATCAATTGCATCCTCAATTATGCTTGGAATGTTGATTTGGGAATTTCGCTACTAGATGTTTTTATCTTGTTATGCAATGTATCTTTTTCTTCGATTCCTTACATATGATTGTGTTTACTGATGTGATAACGATGGATATGATGGTAGAATGCATAATTGTTGGGTATGAGGATTTATGATGCTAGAATTTTTCGCTACTATGGTATGAATTGAGCCTTATTATTTAAGTTATTTGTTGTCTAGCGAGCGTAATGCGATATGTACATGTCGAATTAATTTTGGTATGTTGCATATTAGTAGCTAGAATAGACATGAAGGATTTGCGGAGTTCGGTTGTTGATTTTATCACTCGTGTGTTTCGTTCTTACATTAGCATATGCATGAGTCAGTTTTGTGTCATACGAGGTACTAACTGTTGTTTGTAGGAACCATGCCACAAAGGGAGAGGAGCACTCCCGTTTGGCTACTATGAAGTATTGGAGGGGGATCGATTACAACCATGTCAAGGAGAGTGATCTCGTAAGAGGTGCGTTCGAGCCACGGGCTCTTGCAACAACGTCGCGGATTATCCAAGAGGAGGAGCGAGAATCTACATGGAGTAAGGACTCCTATGCCTATTCATGCACCACCGAAGGGATAGAAACAATTATTACGTCAGCAACCTATCACAAGGACTGCAGAGTTCGAGTGAATAGGAAGGCACTGGGACGATCTCATCACAACGGATTCAGTCTTGAGTCGACAGTGGCGAGAAAGTTCCGAATCGCTAGCTTGGTTCCAAAACATAATGACATGGGTACCCAGCCCCTCTTTGGGGTGCCCCTTGACTGCCTCTAAAGGGAGCATCATATAGACATCGGGAGCATCAACCGTAGAGAATGTGGTCGACATTGGAAAAAATGGAAGGCAACCTCCGAATATCCGAGCAGCTTGCTGTAACCTCCTCGGGGTGTAAAACGTTTGAGAGGGAGGCTCTGATACCACTGCTCTTTCCCCTTCAACAGTTCACCACCTATTGGAGGGCTACAGGATGGACCATTCCATAACTGCGGCGGCTAATCTTGAGGATTCTCTTCGACAATGCAACTCTACTGGTGACGATGGTGATGACAGTAGTGACAATGAAGGCCATAGGAACAATAAGGATGCCATGAGTAATAATGGAGGAATTGGCCCTATCCATGGAACTACCACCACCGCCACGAGCTCCGATGATCACCTATAAGGCCCCTGGAGCAGTCCCAATAACTTACAAGCAGCATACTCAGCCGACCGAGGCCAAACCATGCGGTAACATCTAGTATCACATCTTATTTCCTCATTTTCTTACTACTAGGGACTAGCTTTAAATTTATGAGGGGGGATGGGATTTAAGTGAACTAGTGTTATTAGTTTGGAGCTTGACATTGATGGTTTAGAGCTTGGGATTGGTAGGATGAGTATAGTACCTTGCAGGTTTATCCGTTTGCATCTACATCTGCACGTTTACTGCTTTCTTAGTTTTTTAGGTTGCATTCACTTCATTCATCCTAGGATAATCTTGCATGTTTTATATGGAGTTTATTGCCAAATGTTTTGAACTTTTTTATTGGGTAGATTAACTAATTATGCCATTAATCATATGCTTCATCTCTATGAATTTGTTTGAGGTTTTTCTCGCTTGGCTTGTCACATTTATGTATTGCACTTAGTTAAGCTTGGTAGTCTCGACATCACTTAGTGGTGTTTTCTCTACTGCGGTTCACGAAGGCCTTTATAATAGGATGATGCATGTTAGGGTCTTATGGTTGTTTTCCCGAGTAATTATGTACCTAAGAGGCAACAAGTCTTCACCATGCTTTGAGATTGCTAAATGCCTAGGAAGGAGGTAGTGTGAGATTGTGTGATCCTTTGTTTGCAACCTATTCTTTCGAATAGGTTTGGGGAGGGGATTACACTATCATTAGAGTTGTTTTCGTTTTTCAATTTTGTGTTGTGAGTTTATTTTTCCTTTCTCGTAAATTTTGTACTCCAACCTATTCTTTCGAATAGGTTTGGAGAGGTCGTTTGTGTGTTATTGTTTCTTTTTCGTTGTGCTACTGCTGGCTAAAAAAAATACAAAAAAAAAGAGAAAAAGAAAAAAATTCCAGGAAAAAAGAAAAAAACTGGAAAAGAAAAAAAAAGGAAAAAAAAAAAAAGAAAAAAAAGAAAAGACCCCAAAAAAGCAAAGAAGGGTCCAAAAAAGCCAAAAAGCAGTTTAGCAAAGTGTTTCCTGCCATTCAGGAAGTGGTGAATAGCTTAAGACTTTGCTTGAGAGATGGGTAGAATAGGGGAGTGTTATCTTTTTAGGGAACCCTCCTTTGTTTGATGAGAGCCAGTATTGGTTCGACCTCTTTGAGGAAAAGTCTTAACTTGGTGAACAGTAGTAAGTCCTCAGTTTCATAGGCACGGGACAACCATTCGTATTCTAACATGTTTCATTACGTCGTCACTGACTAGGTCCAGGTAGAGAATGTTACGAGAGACTATCTTGTGTTGACATAAGTGCTTATGTGAATGTGTATGAGTCAATCGAGGCATTCTTCAACCTATATTCATGTTATGATTTGTATGGTTTTTGTTCATATGTTTTTTGATAGATTCAGTAGATTAGTTCATTTCATTTGGCATGAGACTCCATTTTTTGTGTTGCATTGTTTTTTGCATTAGAGTCTAGCTTAGTTGCTTGAGGACAAGCAAAGGTTCGGTTTGGGGAGTTTGATGAATGTGTATTTTACAATTTCATTTGAGTCTTTAGCTATCCTCTATGTTAATTTAGCTATATTTTAGTGCATTTTATTAGAATAGTGTCACGTTTCCCTTTAGTTTGTATTTTACAGGTTTTGGTTGAAAAACGAGGTTTTCCGGGCAATTATCTTGAAGTAGACAAGGAATTGGTGTTCCAGAAGCCTAATTGGTGTATCTGAAAGATTCCGGATAGGATTTGAAGTCTAGGGGTCGAGTCTGAAGGCTAAAAGGTCACTAGAAGGCAGAAACCGAGTCCGAAAAGGGGAAGAAATCCAAAAACGCGTTGAAAACGCATAAAGGGCCGAAATTTACTCCCGGGCGAGTCGTCCGGGACGTGGGGCGAATCGCCCCACACCAGGCGAATCGCCCGGTTTGTGGGGCCCTTCGCCCCACACAATTCGAATACCTATATATAGTTGCTCAGTTTTCTCCGTTTTTCATACTTTTCCAGACCTTTTCTCTCACAATTCTCAGTAGTTTTAGGTAGGAATTCCCAGAGCCTGTTCTGGGGGTTCTTAGCTTAGGAGGTACTTTTTCTTAGCAGTTTGGATCTTGTAAGATCGCGATTCTTCGGAGATTGACAACCTTCGGTAACATTGTATCTTATAGTTTTTCTACTTATTTTTATATATCTTTCATCATGTTTTCATTCATCCGTGGTATGAGTTCTGTTGATTGCATGACAACTATGAGTAGATAAACTTCTCGTTGGTGATAGTATGTGATTTCTTGGCGAAGGGTTAATAATTATGCTAATGGCTATATAGCGCATTATACTCTGAGTTATTGCTTTATTTCTTTGATCTATCTAAAACCTCTATCTTCGTAGTGTTGAGTAATTACGGAACACAATTGGACAATTCATTGATCAAAGATCTCCATGCAAGACCGAGGAATTTATGCATGATTATTAACCCGTTATGCTTTGAATGACCATACTATCACCAATCTCCATTATCTGTTAAGAAAAACCTTTGCTAAGTCGTCTGCTGTTTTATATTCTTAAGTTAGATTAGATAAAGCTAGTTATAGTCCTTAGACATCGGCACTCGAGGTTATTCTACTGTTACACTACGGTTTTCGTTGTAGTTGTGAATTGCCTTTGGCTAAATATAAATTTATCTGATTAGTTGGAACCCGACAATCCAACGCTTCATCAAGGAGAGAAATGGGATTCCGAACGAAAATCCGGACCTCCGGGTTTCTGGACACCCGGGGCGAACCGCCCCAGGTGGGGTCGATTCGCCTGGGGCGTCCAGAACGTCCCAGGCGACCTGGTCTTGCCAGTGGGGCGGTTCGCCTGGCATCTCCAGACTCCTGGAGACGTCTTTTTCCTCCCAAAACGCAGAATTACCATCTTAAAACCTATTTTATCACCAAAAACACACGAAAAATAAATATGCATGCAATGCAAGAAAGCGATAAAACTAAACTACATGCAACCATTACTACTAATGTTATCCATTATCAAATGGAAACGAATCTTGTGCATCCGCTCCACTACTCCTCGCATCTTGGGAACCATCCTTGGCCCCTCTCCGTATCTGCTCAAGCAAGTCCATGATTCCCTGAAAACTAAAATTAACAAAACCAAGAAAAACAAAATCTAAAAAATAACTAAGGGAATCAGATGGAAAATAAAAAGAGTAAAGAGGATCAAAACTCCTTTGGGACTCATAGGTGGGTGCATGGACCAGAACGTAGGAGTGAAGATCAAGAGTATCTGCCGCAATTGATTGAAAGACACCAAAATCTTCAGAGATTGGTTCCTCGACCTCAACACAACTCACGCCATCACCTTCTGACTCAAGTGAAGCAATGGATTCAGTTATCACCTCCTCCACGACTTCCTCTTGACCAACAACCTCGACATCCGCAAGTAAGGACGCGGAATCCAAGCTAAGCACTGAGGAGACTTCATCAATGAATTTTTCTCCACATTCCTCTTCATCGGCAATGTCGATTTCTGGTGGCTGACTACTAAAGCGAGACGTCCATGCCCTTGACCCGGGAGGTGAGTCCCTATCCCAATGTTCTAGAAACTTGCTGGTTATTTCACCCCAAGTGTGCAACGATTTTTTCGGCGGGATTCTGAGCCATCCTCGAGCGTACCCTTTCAAGGCTCCCATAAATCCTCTCATACAAAGTTGCTCATGTGATAAAATAACCCCCTCCTCATTCTCACGAGGTATCCTCAACACATCTTCCTCGTATGTGTCTAAGAACCCTCTTGGATCATCACCCATGGAAAACGTGGAGAGAATGGAGTAGTACGAAGGATCAAAGTCATAATTCCTGCAATCGTCATCCAATGTTATGCAAGGCCCTCGAGGCATCACATACCGGGGCAACGGAGGTTGACTCATCCTTTCATATGACTAGTTTCTGCACACGAGGAAACAAGAAACCAAGGAGTAGAATCCACAAAAGAAAAATAAAAACTTGCAAAGAAAAACACAAAGAGTGCAAACAATCACAATGTAACCGAGAACTTCGAGAGCACAAGCACGCAAGGTAACCAAGATCAGATTAGATGAATTTACTGAAAAAGATAGGGGAAAGAAATAGGGTAAGAAAGTGAAATTTTCTGAGAGCAAACCCCCAGAGCCTGTTCTTCTGTAGGGAATTGAATGCTCAAAATATAAATAAGCTAAACAGAAAAAAGGAGTATATTCCCCGGCAACGGCGCCAATTTGATGAACCAGAATTTGTCAGATTCTAATTAATCAAATAAATTTGTATTTAGCCAAAGGCAATTCACAACTACAACGAAAACCGTAGTGTAGCAGTAAAATAACCTCGAGTGTCGATCTCTAAGGACTATAACTAGCTTTATCTAATCTAACTTAAAATATAAAATCAACAGACGACTTAGCACAGGTTTTTCTTATCAAGATAATGGAAGTTAGTGATAGTATGATCATTCAAAGCATAGCAGGTTAATAATCATGCATGAAGTACCCGATCGTTTTGCATAGAGATCTTTGATCATGAATTGTCCAATGTGTTCCGTTATTATTCAGCACTACGAAGATAGAGGGCTTAGATAGATCAAAGAAATAAGCAATAACTCAAAGTCTGATTCGCTTTACCGCCATCAGCATAATTATTAACCCTTCGCTAAGAAATCACTTACTATCACCAACAATAGATTTAGCTACTCATAGATGTCATGCAATCAACATAAATCATAGCAAGATTGAATGAAAACATGTTGAAAGATAAATAAATATAAATAGAAAAATCTGAGATACAATGTTACCGAAGGTTGTCAATCTCCGAAGAATCGCGATCTCACAAGCTCCAAAACGATAAGAAAAAGTGTCTCCTAAGCTAAGAATTCCCAGAACAGGCTCTGGATAATTCTCCCCTAAAACTAATGAGAAAGGTATGAAAAAGGGTATGAGAAAGTATGAAAAAACGGAGAAAACTAAGCAACTATATATAGGGGTTCGGATCGTGTGGGGCGAGTCGCCCCACACACCGGGCGAATCGCCCGGGAGGTGCAGTCGGCAAACGACGCATTTTAAATGCGTTTTTGGATTTCTTTTCCTTTTCGGACTCGGTTTTTGCCTTCTAGTGACCTTTTAGCCTTCAGACTCGACCCCTACACTTCAAATCCTATCCGGAATCTTCTAGATACTCCAAAAATGTCCCCGGAGCACCAATTTTTCGTTCTCTTCAATATAATTGCCCGGAAAACCACGTCTTTCACCCAAAACCTGTAAAATACAAACTAAAGGGAAACATGACACTATTCTAATAAAATGCACTAGAATAAAGCTAAATTAACATAGAAGATAGCTAAATTGGTGAAAAAAGACTCGAATGAAAGTGTAAAATACACGTTCATCACTCCTCAAGGGTACGATTCTTCCTTTCAGCAACACCATTTTGTTGCAGTGTCCTTACTGAGGATAATTGATGTTGTATGCCTTTTGAAGTGCAATACCCAGTTATGTACTGGTTTACAAACTCAGTACCATGGTCTGTTCTGATGATATTTACCTTGTCATTTTTCATGACTTCGAGCTTTTTCAGCAAGTTAGGTATTTCAGTCCTTGTTTCAGACTTATGTTTGATGAAAATTACCCAAGTGAACCTTGAATAATCATCTACCACCACCAGACCATACTTCTTACCAGCATAGCTTGTTGAAGAAGATTCAAACAAGTCCATGTGCAAGAGTTGTAAAGGTTTTGTAGTTGACGATACCACCTTGTTATTTAAAGAACTTTTGGTTTGCTTACCTTGCTGACATGCAGTGCAAACACCATCCTTCTTAAAAGTAACCTTAGGTAATCCAACTACAAGTGCCTTTTTAGACAGCTTATTCAACGTCTTGAAGTTTAGGTGACTAGTTCGTTTATGCCATAACCATGCTTTTTCAGCAAGGCAATCATGTTCTGAGATAAGGCATTTTTCAATGATTGCTGAAGACCAATCTACAGTGAATAGACCTCCTGATCTTCTGGCAACCATGATTACCTTTGTTGTCTCAAAATCAATAAGTTTACATTCATCACTTTTGATTTTGATGAAATAACCTTAGTCAGCAAACTGAGTCATGCTAAAAAGGTTAAACTTAAGATTTTTGACATAAAGAACTCCTGAAATAGTAATGCACCCTAACTTCACATCACCATAGCCTTTAGTAGAACCAAAGCCTCCACCAGCAAACCGTATTGTTGGACCTTTAGACCACCGTCTATAGTTTATAAGGTTTTTCTTATTGCCCGTCATGTGCTTTCCGCAGCCATTGTCAAAGTGCAAAATTGCATTGTTTGTCTCCGTGGCTAAAGTCTGCACAATCAAGAGGAAACAAGTTAATTATCCAAGATTGGATGTCCTTAACATGTTCAAGAAAACGTCCAGTGGAAATCCAAGTCTGGACTTTTTCAATCTTGACTTGTTTTCTACTTGCTGAGGAACTAGATGGTTTAGAACCAAAAGACTTTTGATCATTGCTGGTTAAGTCCACTATCTGATGTGGTATCGTGTATGGTTGACCCTTTTGCTGAACATACCTTTCAGTAAGTTCTTTTCTAGCAAGGTTCCTTCTAGTCCTAGCAGTCTGAGTATTGTCAATACTCTTAGGCTTGGATTTGTTCAGCTCTTTGAAGTATCTTTACTGACTCTGCTTATACTCGTGAAAAAGTTGATTTTGCTTGGTCTTGTATCAAGTCCACTTTTCAGAGTATGCTGAATTCTTGTCTCAGCAACCTTACTTGATTCAGGTTTGTCAGCAAAGGACTTCTGATTACTTTTGTTAGTAATCTTGACTTTAAACTTAACAAATTGCTTTTCAGCAACTTGTTTGGCGGATTGCTTTCCAGCATCCTTTTTCTTATCATATTGCTTTTTAGCAACCTATTTTCCTTTCGAAGTCTTGTTACTTTGAGTAGCAACAACGGGATTCTTGGTCATAGGTACTTGATTGCTTATTTCAGCAACCTTAGATTGACCAATTTGATAGAGTTCTGGTTGACCACTATCAGTAGCACGAACAAAGGTAATTGGTGATTTGTCTTTACTCAAGAGTATCACATCATCACCTTCATAAGTGACACCTAAACTTTCTTTCTGAGATGGATCTCTCAAATAAGAGTTTAGTCCAGTTAGCGTGTTACTAGCATTGGCATAAGATTTGAAATTGACTTTCATCTTTTTCATCTCTTGTATTTCAGCAAGTAAATTGACTTTCATCTTTTTCATCTCTTGTATTTCAGCAAGTAACTTTAGAATTGAGGACTGATATTCTTCCAATTTTATTGCCATTTGAGCATTTTTCTCTGTAGCTTCAGCAATTAGCTTTTTGAGATGCAATATTTCAGCATCCTTCTTTTCTGACTCGGCGCTCAGCACAACGTACTTTTCAGTAGTTTTCTTAGTCAGAAGTTCAGCATTCTGTAGTTTCTCTTGCTATTTGCTCAGAGTTTTCTCAAATCTTTCGATTTCTCCTTGAATTCTATCAAGGTCAACATCATCTTCAATTTCTGAATCAGAGTCAGAGGTAGGAGAATTTACCTGATCGGCCATGAGGCAGAACTCGTAGTTTGACACATCCGGGTAAGCTTCCATGGCAATTCCACACACTTCTTTGCCTATTTCTACGTCCGAAGTAGCTTCATCTCCTTCAGTGTCAGAACTTTCTATCTCATTGTCTTCAGAGCTTGTTTCAATGCAAAGAGCATCGATTTTTGCTTGAAGCTTTTTCTTTTCTTCAGCAATCAACGCCTTCTTGAACTTCTTCTTCTTTTCAGAAGACTTCCCTTTCAGCAAGGGACAGTTTGCTTTGAAGTGTCCAGGCTTTTTGCAATAAAAGCAAAGATCATTGTCGACTGCTGGTTCTTCAGATGAGTTTGCTTGTTTAGCGAACTAGCTTCTTTCTTGTACTTATGGTAGCTGTTACCAAGATGCTTTTTCAGCTTCTCTTTTGCTTTTCGCCTTTCAAGTTCCTTGCTCATGAATTTCTTCATGTTTCTAAATGCAAGAGAATTTTCACTAGAAGGCTCTTTGTCACTTTTCTTTTCAGAAGATGAAGGCTTGGCAGCAAGAGCAATGTTTCGCGATTTTTCAGCAATCACACTTTGTCTTTGCTTTGTCTCATAGTTGACAGTAGCAAGGTGAGAGAACAACTCAGTTGGAGTGATGTTTGACATTCCTTGATTGTAGTAGAAGTTCTGAGTATGGATCCATTCTTCATTCAAACTTCTGATAATGGTTTTCACCTTTTCAGAATCTGAATAGAAGTTTCCAACACCTAAAGCAGCCATTTCACTCACAAGAGTTGTGAATCTGAAATCCATCTTCCAGTGACTCATTGGCACCTTGTTTGAAGTTTTGAAACTTCAACTTTAGTACTTCGAGTTTGTTTTCCTTGGTTTTTGTCTGATACAGCACAAAGATCTTGAACCATTTTCCAAGCTTCCTTACCAGTTTTAGCACCCCATAGTTTGCACTGTATAGCGTCTGGAGTAGATCGAATGATGATGTGTCTTTCTTGGACATCAAGACGGAATCTTTTGGCTTCATCTGAAGTCCATTACTCTCTTGGTTTTGGTACGGCGGTGTCGACCGGTTATCCTAAGATAGTTTCCTTTCCACCAGTATCTGTGGTCATGTGAGGAAAGCTTGTTTCAACTTTAGTGATCTTGATTGCGCCATCGTTTATGACAGTCACCATCTCATCACTAATGGCCTCAAGATGTAGCATCATGTTGTTTTGCTATTTCTCATAGTTTTCCAGCTTTAGCATAGGAGCGTCTCCTAAAGACATCCTGTCAGCAAATAACTACCAAACTGATCAAGTGAGAGTGATTTACGGAAAGCACCTAAGGGGATCTAGGTTCAGTGCTGAAGGTTAAAGAACCTCCAGCTCTGATACCACTTGTTTGTCCCTTTAAACAACAAAAAAAGACTAGAGGGGGGGGGGGTGAATAGTCTTTTCAAACTTTTCGTCGTTTAAAACTTTCTCATGCAAGTACTTATAACTTTTCAGTAATGAGTTTGCTGATACTTAACTTCCTCAGCAAGTGCTTGTTACTTTTCAGTGACAAGTTTTCTAATACTTAAAAACAGAGTGCGGAAGTCTTTTACAATAAGTGCTTTTGTAGGAAAGCTAGTTTCAGCAAGTGGACAAAAAATCAGAGTAAAACAATCGTAGTTTGCTAAAGGATAACTGCAGAAATGTAAATCACACAAACACTTTATAGTGGTATCTGAGAGTGGCGTAGTCTCTCAACTAATCCACTTTGTCCTTTCTAGGACAGAATCCACTATGATAAGATATGAGGTTCCTTACAAATCCTATCACTAATTATTCTCAGAAACCAAAGCACACTTGCCTTGTTTCCAACCTAAACTAGAGAACTAAACCTTGTTCTCCACCAAACTTGGGACACTTAATCAGCAAAACTATGCTTGAATAATTCCCCCTGAATTCCACGTCTGAATAATGGTGTTTATTAGTTAGAGAGATTTGGGATGAGATGACTTGAATATAACTTTGCAGCTATAACAAGTAATCTAAACAAACACAACTTGTAATACTTTGCAGTAAGCAAGTTTGTTATTTCTGGTGTCAATACTTGTTCTTGTTTAGAGGAAAGAACACTGAACTAATTTCTTAGCTTTCGATGTTCTACTTCTTCACAAGTAGCTGTTGTTTCAAGCTTAAGTCTTGGAATGGATCAATAGGCAGTATAGAGTAGAGAAGGATTTGAGTGTTTAAAGCACAAGTGAGAGTTTGATCACGTTGTTGACACACCCTTCTACTCAGCCTAAGGTCTTCTATTTATAGTGTCTCAAGGGAGCCGTTTGAATTTCAAATTCCAAGGCTTGTACCTTAAGATGTCACTATCTTGCTTTTGTACTTTCAACAGCGCTCTTCATTTGTCTTCTTGTCTTCATGTCCTTCGCGTGCTAACTTTGCATTTAATGTTCTTTTGAATCAAATTCAAATATAAACGTTGGAGCCAAAATGCAAGTACTTCTTCAACAAGGAGGTCACATATGTTGTCAGCAAGTGGTCAATCTCAGTTTCAACAAACACGACCTACTCTGTCATATAGATTTTCACTTATGCAAGCTGTTGCTGAAAATCTCACTTTCTGAAGCAACATGTGCCTTTGTAGATACCTTTCTCAGAATTCTTCTAAGTCTTCAGTCTTCGAATTTTCCACTTTCTGAGCGGTTCTAGGTCTTCAATAGATTGTTTGTGTAAACAAAGTACATCATCAGCAAGCTTAAGAACCTAACTAGTACCTACACTACGTCTTTCAGCAAACGTTCCTCTTTTACAACGTCCTTAAAATTCTAAATTCCTATGGACCTTAAGAGTACTAGTTACTGGACTATACTTAATCTAACATGGTTAATTGCTCATCAAAATTACAAGTTTCCTAACATAGCCCAAGATCCTTTTAATATTACACTTTTCAGGGAAGTGAAAGAGGCGCAATCTATTCAGGATAAATGGTTGGGTATTGAAGAACTGATGTTGAAGCAGAAAGCAAAAACGCATTGGCTTAATTACGGGGATGAGAATAATAGGTACTCTTTTCTGAATCTCAAAGCCAGAGGTGTTTAGGGTATATCAGTTTTGAATAACGAGGCAGGAATGAAACTTACTACGGCAGAAGACATTCAAGAAGAGGTGGTTTCATTTTACAAAGGTTTGTTGGGAAGAAGAGCGAATACTTCTCTGTCTGTTGATGTTCAGCGGGTTCAAACAGGAACAACACTTAATCAGGAACAAAAATTTCACCTAATTAGGCCTGTAACTCGACAAGACATTGAAGTTGCATTGAAATCTATTGGGGATGCTAAAGCTCCCGGGGCAGATGGTTTCTCAGCTCTTTTCTTTAAGAGTGCTTGGTCTATAGTAGGTAATGAGGTGGTTTCAGCAGTTCAGGATTTCTTTCGAAGTGGTAGACTGTTGAAGAGTGTTAATACTGCAGTAATTACTCTCATACCTAAGACGCAGACTGCTACTAATATTAGAGACTACAGAACGATTTCGTGTTGTAGTGTACTTTACAAGTTAATTTCTAAGGTGATCTCTAATCGACTAGGTGAAGCAATCAATTTTCTTGTTGGAGATGAACAGGCAACATTCGTACCTGGACATTATATACATGATAATACGTTGCTTGCACAAGAGATTATTAGAGGGTATGGTCGTAGACATATGTCAGCTCGGTGTATGGTTCAAATGGACTTACAAAAGGCTTATGATTCCATTCAATGGTCTTTTGTGGAGCAGTTGTTACGTGCGTATGGTTTCCCGTCCATGTTTCTTAAGTGGATAGTTGCATGTCTGTCTATGGTATGTTATCAAATAAAGATAAATGGCGAGTTGACAGCCCCATTCAACGGTGGTAAGGGTATTCGGAAAGGAGACCCCATGTCTCCTTTCTTGTTCGTGCTTTGTATGGAATACTTAAATCGAATAATGAAGACCATACCGGCTGATTCTAAATTCTAGTATCATCCCAAGTGCAAAAACTTAAGATCACACATCTTGTCTTTGCGGATGATTTACTGTTTTTTAGTAAAGGTACGCTTTCCTCTGTGAATGCTCTTTTGAAGTTGTTTGATATCTTTAGTTGTACCTCTGGTCTGCAAGCTAATAGGGCTAAGAGTGAAGTGTATTTTGCTGGAGTGAGGCCTGAAGTAAAGGAGAGTATTCTCCAGACAAGCCATTTGCGTGAGGGGCAGTCTACCGTTTCGCTATTTGGGGATCCCTCTCAATGCAAAACGTTAATCAATTACACAATATCGGCCCCTCATCGAGAAGATGCTCAGCCGAATAAACTATTGGACGTCGAGGATGCTCAGTTATGGAGGACGTCTTCAATTCATTCAGAGTGTTCTTTATTTTGTCCAACATTATTGGGGCCAAATTTTTTATTTCCCTAAGAAGGTAATGAAGACAGTTGAAGCTATATGTCGAAGATGTTTGTGGACAGGGCAGTATGTCGATCTAAACGTGATGGTGGACTTGGTTTAATTCACCTACCAAGCTGGAATAAGGTAATTTTCTTGAAATTATTATGGGCTTTACATTTAAAAGAAGATAAGTTATGGATTCGTTGGTTGCATGCCTATTACATAAAAGAGCAGAATGTCATGGAAATGAATGTTCCTATTCAAGCTTCTTTCTTCTTCAAGAAAGTACTTAAGAACAGGGAAGTAGTACTGGGTTCTGGGGACTGGAACAGAATGGTTTCTAAGAGGACATTTGATAAAATGGTTATGTATAAAGCAATCAGGCCTGACATTGTAAAGGTTCCCTGGCGTGAGCTGATTCTTAATAATCGTGCCACCCCCCGGGTGAAATTTTGTCTGTGGTTAGCATTATGGGGTAGCCTCTCTACTAAATATCGAATGGTGCGGTTCAAAGTGATATTGATCCCAAGTGTATCTTCGGTAACACATCAGCTGAAACCATTGACCATCTCTTGTTTGAGGCCGCTACTCAGGTGTCTGCGTCCGAGGACGTTGGGACTTCGCGGTCCGCTCCGAGGAGAAAAGGAGAGCCTATTACTCCTAAGTTCGCCAAGGATGGTCGTCCGAGAGGTGCTGCTTCCTCGGACGCCATGTTTACTCGGACGGTTTCAGATTGTCATCATCCAGATCCTGACGGTGAGCTGAACGAGGACGGTGCTATACCTACCGTCGCGACTACTATCACTGGGGACGAAATCCCTCATCTTCGATGGATTTACTATTTGCCCGAGTCCAAGATTGAAATACTCCTCCCAACTTCCGACCAGACTTTCTACAATCCGCCGCCCGGGTACATATCCGTTCATACTATGTCTTTCGATTCCCTTTTGTGATGCTTTTCGCGACCTTTTTAATGACCTTGGCCTCGCTCCCGCTCAAATAATTCCAAGCTCGCTCGATACTTTAGTTTGCTACGGGGTTTTCAGCCATATTCGATGAATTCCGTAAACTACTCGACTTTCATACAACTTTTTTGAGTGTCGGTCAGCCCGGAGAACCCGCACTTTTACTTTTTCTCTACTAGGCCGAGCATTGCGTTTCTCAAGGAGGCTCCGTCCTCGATCGGGTGCCGGTGGTGGTCGCGCTATTTTTATGTCCACAAGGCGCGACAACCTGGCATGACCGACGAGCAGTTAGATTGGGGCGTTCCTAAAAAATTCTTCCGAGGTACATGGAAGGACAGGTCAGGCGTCACTGAAATGGCTCCTTGGGCGGTCTGCTTCCAAAGGGAAAACTTTCTTCCGAACCCCAAGAGATACTTTTATTGGGCGTTGAATCTCCAACCTTTGCCATACTTGATAAATTTGACCAAGCCCGTGTACTGCGGATTTAAAAAGGACTTTCGTAAGTAAACTCTTGCCCGACTAGCGGCATTTTTTCTTAATGCCCGAGTAACTTCTGTTTTACTCTTTCTCTTGTAGCTCTTTTTAGATGCACTTCTATACTTAGTTGATTTTGCCCCAATTTGATCGTCGCTATTTTATGCTTTCAATTGGTCCTCGGACGTCTGTGTACTCGGATATTAATCGTTCTTTCCTTTGCAGATTATTGGCTTAAGTGGATAATGTCTGAGACACTCGAGGCCGTGAGGAGGTAACGCGCCACTGAGAGCAAACTTGTCCAACAACAAAAGTTGGACAAGGTCATGAACTCGCCCTCCCAAATTCCGTGTGAGCCGCCGAGGAATGCCTCGGTCCACAAGGATGAAATGGCTCGTCGAGAAAAAGACGGTGAGCCGCAATTGGAGATGGCTTTGCCTCAGCTCCGGAAGGCCAACGACAAGCAAAAGGACGATAAAAAGTCCAAGAAGAGTAAGCGCAGCTCCGACGATGAAGGTGGTCGAGCGGCCAAAATGTCCAGGAAGAACAAGGGAAAGGGAAAGGAGATTACGACGGATGAGGACCTTACTGATGAGGTGAATCGGATCATGGCGCTCGACGAGCTTGATCGGGCACATGAGTTGAGCCAGGTCTCGCGCAAGGTAACCTTTCAATGTCTTCTTTTCATCCACAAATTTATTAAGTGTTGCTCCTCGAGCCTTGTTAACTCGTTACGGTCCTCGGACCGTTGTTTATGCTTTGCAGCTTGCTGCCATAGTCGGTGCATTTTCTCCCGAATTGTTTCCACAACTTCCTTGGTGCATTTCCTCTAGAATTGCTTGGACTTCGTTGTTGCTAATGCACCTAAGGTGTGTGCCTCTAAAGGATATCTTATAAAGATATGTCCCTTGGATGAAGTATCTCACTGCTCTTTCTTTGATCCTTCTTGCCTCCGCACGGTCCCTTGGGAGGATGTCATGCATCAGATAGGCGGCGATAGGTTGCATCCAACTTGGGGTTGTATCAATAGTGAACATGCCTTGCGTGCTTTTTTGAGAACTTGCGATGGAAGAAAGCTCCATCTTCAGAAGTATCACATTTCGAGTGTCTATGCCTCCGGACGCAGATGCATATTTTGACAAGGTATCTGCCCTACCGTTGAATTCTCTAGCAAATGTTTCCACTTGGCATTCTTCAAAGTGTGTCATTTCTTGTTTGATAGCATCCTTGTACTCCAACAAGGAACTTTTCTTTGCTTTGAATGCTTCGGACAGCTGCCTCTCGACCAACTGCGAGTCGGTAAAAAGCTTGATTTTCTTCACTTGAAGTGCCTTGGCCATCCGGAGACCAGTTAGAATTGCTTCATATTCAGCTTCATTGTTTGAGACCGAGAAGACTAAGGTCACATCATATTCCAACTCGGCTCCTCCAGGGATCCTGAGGTAAATTCCAATTCCTCCGGACCTTCCGCAAGACGAACCATCTACTTGTAAAATCCAAACATCGCCATGATCTTCTGGTTCTTTCGGATTGTAAACAATGATATCTTGGAATGGTTCCTCCGGAACCTTGGCTATTTCCTTCGGACCTTTTGCTGTTTCCTCCGGACCCTCCGTGACGGTTTTTGGTCCTTGGACAATGATATGTGTTGGTCCCTTTAAACAACAAGAAAAGACTAGAGGGGGGGGGGGTGAATAGTCTTTTCAAACTTTCGTCATTTAAAACTTTCTCAGCAAGTGCTTATTACTTTTCAATAATGAGTTTGTTGATACTTAACTTTCTCAGCAAGCGTAAGTTACTTTTCAGTAACTAGGTTTGCTGATACTTAAAATCAGAGAGCGGAAGTCTTTGATACAATAAGTGCTCTTTCAGTAAATGAAGGTTTCAGCAAGTGATGTGAGTGACTGTGTACAGATAGATATGATTTGCTGAAAACTAAGTATAGTAAGTAAATCACACAAACACTTTTATAGTGGTATCTGAGAGTGGCGTAATCTCTCAACTAATCCACTTTGTCCTTTCTAGGACTGAATCCACTAAGATACGACTGAGGTTCCTTACAACACCTATCTAGAGCGATTCAAACAGAAACCAAAGCACACTTGCTTTGTCTCCAACCTAAACTAGAGAACGCAACCTTGTTCTCCACCAAACTTGGTACTTTTAATCAGCAAAACTATGCTCGATTAAGTTCCCCCTGAATATCACGCCTGAAAGGGTGTATTTTCAGTTAGAGAGGTTTGGGATGAGATAATTTAATTATAACGTATTCAGTTACAACAAGTAATCTAAGAAACAAAACTTTGAATACTTTGCAGTAAACAAGTTTGAATGTTTCTGGTGTCAAGACTTTTTCTTGTTCGAAAGAAAGAAAGAACACTTAACTAATTTCTTAGCCTTGTAAGTTCTACTTCTTCACAAGTAGCTTTTTCAAGATTTAAGTCTTGGAACGGATCAATGGCAGTAAGAGTATTTGAAGGTATGTGAGTTTTAAGCACAAGTGAGAGTTTGATCACGTTGTTGACACACTTCAACTCTTTGCCGGATGACCTCTATTTATAGTGAAAATAAGGAGACGTTTGAATTTTAAATTCCCATGCTTTTGTTCCTTAAGATGTCACTATCTTGCTTTTGTACTTTCAGCAGCGTCCTTGTTTGTCTTCTAGTCTTCATGTCCTTCGCGTGCGAGCTTTGCATTTAATGCTTATTTGAATAGAATTCAAACAGTAACATTGGAGCGCAAATGTAAGTACTTTCAGCAAGGGGTCGCATATGTTCCATCAGCAAGTGGTGAGTCTCAGTTTCAGCAAACACAACCTACTCTGTCTTTTAGATTTTCACTTATGCAATGTTGTTTCTGAAGTTTCCACTTTCTGAGCAACATGTGCCTTTGTAGATACCAGTCTTCAGAAATCTTCTAGTCTTCAGATCTTCGAATTCTTCAAGTCTTCAGATCTTCAATATCCTTCAAGATTCTGAGCGGTTCTAAATGCTTCAATAGTTTGTTTGTAAAAACAAAGTACATCGTCAGCAAATGCTTCAATAGGTTATTTTCTTTTCAGAAAACAAGATACATCATAAGCTTTAAAAACCAACCTATCTAGCACCTATTCTAAGTCTTCAGCAAACGTTCCTCTTTTACAATGTCCTTAAAATTCTAAATTCCTATGGACCTTAAGAGTACTAGTTACTGGACTTTCCTTAATTTAGCATGGTTAATTGCTCATCAAAATTACAAGTTTCCTAACAAATTTCCCCCTTTTTGATGGTAGCAATCCATGGCTAAATTAATTGTTACCCTTTTAGAGGTTTCTGATGTTGAATAAATCAGTTGATTAATGCAAGCATACTTGAATAATTAAACAGTAAGCATAAGTAAATTGCATAATCAAAAACCAATAAGAGTCAAAAGCTTCATTGCTGATAATTATCTTTCAGAAGTTTACAAGAAGTAGCAGAGATAACTTAAACAGAATCAGCAAACAAAAACTTTAACAAAAACTATTACAGAGAGTTAAGCTCTTCCAGAAGATTTTCTCAAAATCTCTCTTACACTCTTCTCAGCAAGTGTAGTAAATTCAACACAGTCCTTTTCGTAGTTTTTCAGAAGCCTACGGACTTGTAGTTGAAGAATTCTTGCATTTTTGCAAGCAGTATGATGATGGTTTTCAGCATTCATTTCCATGTACTGAGTTACCCACAAATGCATGCCCCAATTGCTGGCATGGAGAAGCTGTGTATCTGAAATGCTTTTAGGATGAATCTTTCTTAGCCAGAGAAGATCTTCTTCTTGATCCTTAGCAGTGAGATAGAAGTACTCATACGGAATCAATCCAAGTCTCTTCTTTGTTTTCTTGGTTACTGGGTTAGAGTAGTAAGCAATGCCAGGTGGTTTTATCAGATTTGGTTCTTGTCTATAAGTCTTACCAATGGCAGTTCTTCTTACTGAGACCTCAAGATTCAACCATCTCCCAGCAATATTTCTTGGGAGGGATTCTTCCCTTTGTTTTCTTTGTACCTTGAGTTCAATCCATGTGAACATTTGGTTCAATATGGCTGTAGGAAAGAACTCATTCACCAGCAGATCTTCCAGCTTTAAGATCCAGCAACCATGAATGTTTCTTATCACATTCTGAGTGGTTTCATCATTGCTGGTCTTTGTATATTCGATGCCAGAGCCAATAGCAATGCTGGCCAGCCTTTTTTCTTCATGTCTTTGCCTTCTTCTTCTTGATTAGCATTGTCTTGATCTCTTGGTGAAGAGTCAGACGAGAAATGCTTTGAGTGGCCAGACGGAGTCAAGGCTGTTAAAGGTCTAGCTCTTATGGCTTGAGCTATTGTCTGATTGTCATCATCTTCATCATCTTCACTCAGATTTTGATGACTTTCAGTATGGCAAAAATCTTGAGTTTCAGCAGCAGTTTTTCTCTTTTTGGTACTTGTTGAATTTAACTCAGATTCTGCTTGCCTTTTAGAACTTTGCTCTTTTTCAGCAAGCGGTTCTATGGGCAGTGGCTCATCAACATCAGGAGGGGTTTGGTTTCTTTTTCTGGTACTTTTCTTTTCCCCCTTAGACATGGATTGCAACATCGGAGTGATGTGCAGAGAATAGAACTCATTGCAATTTTCAGCAAGAGTGCTTAAGCTATTATACTTCATGATGATTTGTTGCTGAGAAGTCATTTTTGACAACTCTTTTTGAATACTCACCATGTTCTCTTCATGTCGTTTTTCTATTGCGGCCTTATCATCCATGAAAGTCTGAGCCTTCACGAGAGCGGTCTTTGCTAGTCTGAGTGCTTGACTTACATCTTCTTCATAGCTCTTGTGATAAAGACTGATGTATTTCTAAGCTATTGTCAGAGTAGTAGTGCGTCTCAGCACTGTAGCCAAAAAATTTCCAAAATCAAGCGGGCTCTCAGCAAGCAATGCCTCATCTTCTGCTTTGCAGGCATCATGGACTTTCTTTAGTGCCAAAATTCTAGGAGTAAACTCCTCAACTCTTGGGAACGGTACTAGATTTGGTGTCAAGGAATGAACTTTTAGTTCTGAAGCAAACAGATCATCCTTTAGCAGCAATTCTTCTCTTAGATCATCATCTATCATTTATGTAGTCAGGAGGAGGAATTTGAACCACTTTTGGGTCTCTTTTGGATTGTTCATCCTCATTTGCTGATAGTCGTCGTCATCCTCAGATTCATCAAGGTCAGCAACCTTGGAGCCTAAGTCAGCAGCTTCACTTCCTTTTGGTTGAGTGGTTGCTGATGGCAACACTTTAGACTCAACAACTGGATTTCACCAGTAGTTAGTTTTAATTGAGTAGTTGCTGAGGGCAACGTTTGAGACTCAATGACTGGAGTTTCGCCAGTAGTTAGTTTTAATTGAGTTTGAGACTCAATTACTGGAGTTTCGCCAGTAGTAATTGGAAGGGAGGGGACTTCCTTTGGTCTTACTCCTGAAGATTGACCAATTTCTAGATCCTGCGTATGCCTTGCATGGATCAAGAGACTGTTCTGTAGAGCGCGTTGGTGATCTTCATCCAATTCATCATCATCATCAAGGTTTGCATCAGTGACCTTGGCATCAGATATTGGACTCTTGCCATTTTTCAAGGCAGCCCTTTTTCTGGCATATTCTTCTTCAGTATCAGCACCTTGTACAGGTGCTTGATTTTCAGCAGCAGCAGGAGGAGGTTGAGATTCATGCTGAGGTTGTGGTTGTTCAGCTTGCTGATTTTCTTGTTGAACATTTTCAGCAACTGTCAACTTTAAGCCTCCAGCATCAGGACTTGGACCTTGATTGTCATCATCATTGTCTTTCTTGTCCTTGGAATCTTTCACTTCATCATCACTTGGATCAGTGGGAATGTTCTCATCTTCTTCCTCTTCATCATCATCGGTCAGAATTACTAGCTCAAGGTGCTTGTACAAAGCAACACTTGTCACTTCCTCTTCCTCATTGATTTTGTGGGGATCAGCCACCACAGGTACAAATGAACCTTTGAGCATCACAGCTTGTTCAGCTGGAGAGGCACTCTTGAATTTGGCCTTCATATTCTCTCTGATTTGAGCAATCAAATTCGAGCTCATTTGCTGAGAATATGTCATTTCTTCAGGGAGGATGGAGTGAACGAATGAAAGATGGAGATCAGAGAAGTACATTCGCCTGTATCTTTGCCAGTTGCTGACGGACTTAGCAACTCTTGACAAAGTGGTTCTTTTGAAGTTCAAGTATAGTTCCTCAGAACTCACTTGTTGATTTTCAGCGATGATTACCACTTCAGTGGTCTCCTTTTGAGCCTGAAAAAGAACGTTAATTAGATCAGGATTGGTTTGGAAAATTGTTTTAGAGTTCAAAGCTGAAACATGAATTACCTGCTGAGATTCAGCAAGCTCATGTTGTACAATTTCCATTCCTTGAGGAGCTTGAATAGCATCCTCCATTTGTTCATCCTGAAATAAATTCGAGTTAGATACAAGTACTTAAGCTGTCAAACTTAGTTTTATTACCAAAAACATTAACTACCTGCTGAGCAGGGAGTGTTGGTTCTGGTGCAGAGGCTTCAGCAACCATCTGACTTGCATCTTGAGAAGTCTGTAGAGATAATATAATATTAGCAAAAGAATAAGTTTCAGAATTTGAAGTTTTACTGATGGTTGAATTAACTACCTGCTGAAGAAGGACAGGTTGTGGCTCAGTCCTTTCAGCATTAACAGTTTCTTCAGCTTCTTGGACTGTTTCTTCAGCAGACTTCTTGTCTTGCTCTGTTTGAGAAAGCTGTGCGGTTTCAGCAATCTCCCTTGTCTCTGAAATGACAAGTTGAGCAGAAGCATCTTGACCTTTAAGCTCACTGCTTGTCATGAAGACATCAATGGATTTGTTGGATGATTCTTCAATCTCCAACTCCATTTGTTGGCTTATTGCTTCCAGTACAAGCTGGACTTTGTCAATTGATGTCTTTGGTGAACTTGGGCCAGTATTCTCAGCATCACGAGATGCATCGTTGAATAGTGCTTCTTGTGTCTCAGCAACTTCTGGAACTTGAACCATTGCTGTCTCAGCAACTGGTCCTTCAGCAAGCGGGGTTTCGGCAACTTGATGAGTTGCTTGTTCAGCAACCATCTTTTCAGCAGCATCAGCAAGTGCCGCCTTTTGCAGATCAGCAGCAATATCACTTGCTGGTTCCATAGTTTGATCATCGAGATTATCTACAATGTAGATATCTGGGACTTGGGCAGGAATTTCATTTCCACTGCCTTGTGGTCTGTTCTCAGTAGACGGATCAACGTTGAGTCGATCATTGAAGGCTTCCGCAAACACTTCAATGTTGCTGACATAGATTTCAGTAACTACCTTGTCAACATCTACTGGCAAATGCGTTTCAGCATTTGTCAGGGAATTGTCTGAGAGGTCTTGGACAATAGGAACTGACTTGCGAGCCAGTGTTTTCTTCCTTGTGTTGCCTGTCCTTTTCCTCTTTGGTATGGGATTTGCTGATGACGCTGCAGTCTGAGTGTCATGATCAGCTTTCCTCTTGTTCTTGTTAGATTTCTTCAGTTTCCCAGCAGGTACGTCAGTAGTTGCATTTTCAGCAACGGCTGTTGTACACTTACCTTGTTGATCATCTACAGCAGTTTCATTTATGTCACCACCATCAACAGCAATTTCATCTCTAAGTTGCTGAGTGGTGACATCTGCAGCTGTTGTATACCTTTCTTGCTGGCTTGTGCTGACAACATTTGCAGCTGTTGTCTTTTTAGATTTTTCAAGTTTCTTGCCAGCAGTCTTTGGTACATTCTGCTTGTAGAAAGATCTTCCCACATTGAATACAGATTTCTTGATTGGCAATGGGTTTCTCAGTTGAATCCTGAAATGTTCAAGGATGTAGCATATCTTTATTCCATACATAACTGGAAAGGAAGGTGAGACCTTGTTGTCTTCTACCTTTACCTTAAACTTAGTAACACAATCAACAAGCCTGTTGAAAATGTACTTAGCCCAGTTAAGTTCAGTTTTATTTTCATGGATATGCATCAGCAGCGGCCATCTTCTCAGGCCTACTTGGTCAATTCCTCCAACTTGGGAGTCAAGAAATTTTATCAGTAGCAGAGCTACTAGATCAAGTGAATGGCAGAGATGCTTCCTCTTAACGTGCTTTGTCCAAGTCACGGGAGCAATCTCTCCTTTCTTCATTTTCTCATTTCTGACGTCACTGTAGAAAGCTTCAATTTCTTCGTCAGTGGCAGTGACGTCATCTTCAGTTCCAGTGGTTGGAATCTGAAATATTTCCGCTAAATCAGTCCATTTCAGGACGATTTGCGTGTTCTGAACTGTAGTAAAGATCACTTTTTCAGTGACTCCTTTACTATCAGTAAGGGACTGGATTTCTGCATTGTTGTAGAATTCCATTGTATCAATCATGCTCGCTTAGTGCGAGCAGATATAAAGTGCATGAGGCCTTGCTGCTTGATAAACTCAAGCGCCTCTTCATTCTCGTCATCGAGTTCTTGTTCATAGAAGTACCTAATGTACTTCTCCTTTGCAAAACCTCCCCATTGCATCAACATCTCACACTTTGCAGTGTCAAGATATGACGGAGGCATAGGTTTTTCGGGTATCCTATCGTTTTTCAACACAACTTTCGTTGTGTTTGTTGCCTGAGTAGTCACCGGAGCAGTGTGTGTTTCAGCACTGTCAACCTTAGATGACTTTGAGGACTTAGAAGACTGTCTCTTTGGTGCCATTTCTTTTATAGAGAAGAAAATGTGTACGAAAAGAGATAGTTTGCTTTTTGACCGGAGGTACAGTAGATTCAGGCTAAAAGTTGCAGAGAAAGGAAATGTGAGTTAAAGAATTTTGTCATTTCTCTAACTCCTTCTTTATATAGTGTCTCTGATGTATGAGAAACTCAATCGATTTGAGCTCTCAGCAAGGGTAAAACAGAGAAACACAGACGTTAGTGGAGCCTTTGCATTAAATGCGTAGTGGCCCACTAACTTGAAACCGTCAGAGCACTCTCTCTCTTTGTTTTATTAACCGTTAGATTAGTAACTCCTTTTAATCAATGGCCACGATTGAATTTCATGTCATGATTATTACGAGTTTATATGTGCCCGATTAACGTCACAAATTGATTTTACCGAGTTTTAAGGGATTAGATTGCTTGCTGAACTAGACAAGAATCTTTTCAGAGAGTTTGATTTATCATCCTAGATACTTGCTGAAGGTTCCCCCTTACTCAGATATCTCATATTTTCTTAAGTTTAAAAGATATTTCTGATTTCCCGTATCAATAAATTCTTTTGAACTTGAGATATCCTTTGGTAAGATCTGAGAGATGAGTTTTGCTCTTTTTCTGTGTTCCCGTCTCAGAATATTCCCTTGATACTTGAATACCTGTTTCAGTATCTTTGATTGTCTGAATGCCTGTTTCAGCAATCCTTAAGGTTTTTCTCTTACTGAGTGCCTGTCTCAGCAAGTGATCAAGTTTCCTAACAAATACCCGTTTTGAAGGAATTACTTGCTGAATGCCTGTTTCAGCAATCATGTAGTGACTTATCATTTCTTAGGAGAAATTAGTAGACGGAGCTTTCAAATAAGAATACTTTGGCTTGCTGAATACCTGTTTCAGCATTCTGCCAAATGTATCCTTTATTGAGGTAGTTCAATCAATCCAAGGTTATACCTTAGCATTGCGAACCTATTATCTGGTAGGGGCTTTGTAAAGATGTCAGCAAGCTGATCATCAGTGCCTACTTTTACAACCTCAATATCTCCTTTTTCTACATGATCTCTAATGAAATGATGTCTAATATCAATGTGCTTAGTCCTTGAGTGAAACTTAGGATTTTGCGTGATAGCAATAGTACTTGTATTATCACATTGGTGTTTTCTTTGCAGAAATACCATAATCTCTTAATTGTTGCTGAATCCATAGGATTTGAGCTGTGCAACAACCAGCTGCAATGTATTCAGATTGAGTGGATGAATTGGCAACACAGGTTTGCTTCTTGCTGAACCATGATATTAATCTAGTACCGAAAAACTGACAAGTTCCAGAGGTACTTTTTCTATCAAGAGTTGATCCTCCATGATCAGCATTAGAATAACCAACCAATTCAAGTCCAGAATCTTTAGGATACCATAGTCCAAAATTGACTGTACCTTTGACATATTTCAGTATCTTGATTGCCTTTTTGTAGTGTGATTCTCTTGGATCAGATTGGAATCTTGCACACACACAAAAAACATACTGAATGTCAGGTCTACTTGCTATTAAATACAACAAGGAACCAATGAGCTTCCTATACTTGTGTTCTTCAACACTTTTATCTTCCTTAGTATAGCACAATTTGGTACCAACACTCATAGGGATCTTTTCAGGTTTCTCATCCTCTTTGATCCTAAACTTTATGAGCATTTCTTTCGCATACTTTGCTTGATTTATGAATATTCCATCTTTGAGTTGCTTGACTTGCAATCCTAGGAAATAATTCAATTTACCCATCATACTCATTTCAAACTTGTTTGTCATGAGTTTGGCAAAATCATCACAAAGTTGCTTGTCCTTAGATCCAAAAATTATGTCATCCACATAAATTTGAACTAAGAGAATTTTATCATCATGGTTCATGGTAAATAAGGTTTTGTCAACTTCACCTTTCTTGAAACCATTTTCCAGCAAGAACTTGGCCAAGGTATCATACCATGCTCTTGGTGCTTGCTTTAGACCATATACAGCTTTCTGAAGCTTGTATACCATCTTGATTTCTGAGGGAAGTTCAAAGCCAGGGGGTTGTTCTAGGTAGACTTCTTCAGCAAGTTCACCATTCAAGAATGCACTTTTAACATCCATTTGGTAAACAATGAAGTCATTGTGAGCAGCAAAGGCCAAGAAAAGCCTAATTGCATCCAATCTTGCAACTGGTGCATAAGACTCATCATAGTCCAATCCTTCAGTCTGACAGTAACCTTGAGCAACTAAACGTGCTTTATTTCTTGTTACTTCACCAGACTCACTCAGCTTGTTTCTGAACACCCACTTTGTACCAATAGCTTTCTTGCCTTCAGCAAGTGGTACAAGTTTCCAGACTTTGTTTCTTTCAAATTGATCCAGTTCTTCTTGCATTGCCTTTATCCATTCAGAATGCTTTAAAGCTTCTTCCATGGTTTTAGGTTCAATTTCTAAAACAAAGCAAGAGAACAATGATTCTACTTCTACGACAGTTGCTTCTTCAACAAGTCCATGAGTAGCTTTGGATCTAGTCACTTGGCGTTTATTAATATCGCCAATCATATCCGTAGAGGGATGATCTCTAATCCATTTATTAACAGGTTTTCTGCTTGTTGGATCAGGATATGTTTGCTCATCAGCATGTGACTCTTCAGTATATATTTCTTCAGTACTACTGGGAATTTGTGTCTATGCTGAGATTTGTTCTTCAGCAACTGCTTGTTCAGCATTGCTTGATTGAGGTAGCTCATCAGCAGGCACTGGAGATTGCGTAATTTCAGCAACTTCCAGAGCAACCGCGTCTTTTGCTGGAAATTCTTTGTCGTGAACTATATTTATCTTGTCATGACTAGGGGGAGGAGAGTCATTGTCAGAATCATCATTTAGTTCAATTGACTTGATTTGCCTAGCATTAGATTCAGTTCTTTGCTCATGTATGATTAACTTTTTCATACATTCTGATATTTCTTCTTCAGCAGGCACTCCTTGTGACTTTTCGTAGAATACAACATGCACTGATTCTTCAATCTTTTGTGCCTTTTTGTTGTAAACTCTATAAGCTTTACTATGCAAGGAGTAGCCGAGATATATCGCTTCATCTGCCTTTGGTTGAAATGTTCTTAGGTATTCTCTACCATTGTTAAGAACGAAACACTTGCAACCAAATACTCTTAGATGAGTGATGTTAGGAGGTCTTCCAACAAACAATTCATAAGGAGTTTTGTTGTATTCCTTAGTAATCAAACATTTGTTTTGAGTATAACAGGCGGTATTAATCGCTTCAACCCAGTAAGCCTCACTTATTTCAGTGTCAGCAAGCATTGTTCTTGCGGCTTCTTTCAGGGTACGATTCTTCCATTCAGCAACACCGTTTTGCTGTGGTGTTCTTACTGAGGATAACTGATGTTGTATTCCTTTTGAGGTACAATATTCAGTTATGTACTGGTTTACAAACTCAGTACCATGGTCTGTCCTTATGACTTTTACCTTGTCATTTTTCATGACTTCAAGCTTATTCAGCAAGTTAGGTATTTCAGTCTTGGTTTCAGATTTGTGCTTGATGAATACTACCCAAGTGAATCTTGAATAGTCATCTACCACTACCAGACCATACTTCTTACCAGCATAGCTTGTTGAAGAAGATTCAAACAAGTCCATGTGTAAGAGTTGTAAAGGTTTTGTAGTTGACGGTACTGCCTTGTTCTTGAAAGAAGATATGGTTTGCTTTCCTTGCTGACATGCATTGCAAACACCATCCTTCTTAAAAGTAACCTTAGGTAATCCAACTACAAGTGCCTTTTTAGACAGCTTATTCAGCGTCTTGAAGTTTAGATGACTTGTTCGTTTATGCCATAACCATGCTTTTTCAGCAGGGCAATCGTGATCTGAGACAAGGCATTTTTCAACGATTGCTGAAGACCAATCTATGGTGTACAAGCCTCCTGATCTTCTTGCAATCATAATTACCTTTTTAGTCTAGAAATCTATAAGTTTACATTCATCACTTTTGATTTTGATGAAGTATCCTTTGTTAGCAAACTGACTCATGCTGAAAAGGTTAAACTTAAGATTTTTGACATAAAGAACTCCAGTAATGGTTATGCATCCTAACTTCGCGTCACCATAGCCTTTTGTAGAACCGGAGCCTCCACCAGCAAACCTTATTGTTGGACCTTTAGACCACCGTCTATAGTTTATAAGGTTATTCTTGTTGCCCGTCATGTGCTTTCCACAACCACTATCAAAGTGCCAGATTGCATCGTTTGTCTCCGTGTATGAAGTTTGCACAATCAAGAGCAAACAAGTTAATTATCCAATAATGGATGTCCATTAACATGTTCAAGAATGCGTCCAGTGGAAACCCAAGTCTTAAGTTTTTCAACTTTGGCTTGTTTTCTACTTGCTGAGGAACTAGGAGGTTTTGAGTTGAAAGACTTTTGATTCGTGCTGATCAAATCCACTTTCTGATGTGGTGTCTTGCTCAGTTGACCTTTTTGCTGAAGATACTTTTCAGTAAGTTCTTTTCTAGCAAGGTTCCTTCTAGCCCTAGCATTAAGAGTCTTTTCAGAACTTTTAGGCTTGATTTTCTTCATCTCTTTGAAGTATCTTTGCTGACTTTGCTTGTACTCGTGAAAAATTTGATTTTGCTTGGTTTTGAAACCGAGTCCACTTTTCGGAGAATGTTGAGCTTTTGTGTCAGCAACCTTACTTGATTCAGGTTTGTCAGCAAAGGTCTTCTGATTACTTTTAGTAATCTTGTCTTTTGACTTAACAACTTGCTTTTCAGCAACTTGTTTGGCGGAATGTTTCACAACATCCTCTTCTTCCCAGTTTGCTTCTCAGCAACCTGTTTTCCTTTTAAAGTCTTGTTACTTTGAGTAGCAACAGCGGGCTTTATGGTCATAGGTACTTGATTGCATGTTTCAGCAACCTTAAATTGACCAAACTGATAGAGTTCTGGTAGACCACTATCAGTAGCACGTACAAAGGAGATCGGTGATTTTTCTTTCTCAAGATTTCTACGTCATCACCTTCATACGTTGCACCTAAACCTTCTTTCTGAGATGGATCTCTCAAGTAAGAGTTTAGTTCAGTCAGCGAATTACTTGCGTCCACATAATATTTGAAATTGATTTTCATCTTTTTCATCTCTTGGATTTCAGCAAGTAACTTTAGAATTGAGGACTGATATTCTTCCAATTCTAATGCTATTTGAGAATTCTTCGATGTAGCTTCAGCAATAAACTTCTTAAGACGCCTTATTTCAGCATCCTTTTCTTCTGTCTCTTCCTTCAGCAAAACGTACTTTTCAGTAGTCTGCTTGGTCAGAGTTTCAGCAATCTGTAGTTTCTCTTGTTGTCTCCTCAGAGTTTTCTCAAATCTTTCGATTTCTCCTTGAATCTTGTCAAGGTCAATCTCGTCTTCACTTTCTAAGTCTGGGTCAGAGGTAGGGTTGTTTACCTGACCGACCATGAGGCAGAACTCGTAGTTTGACATATCTGGATAGGCTTCCATAGCTATTCCACAAACTTCTTTGCCAATCTCCGCGTCTAGAGTGGCTTCTTCATCGTCAGTGTCTGAACTTTCATCCTCACTGTCTTCGGAGCTAGTATCAATACATAATGCATCGATTTTTGCTTGAAGCTTCTTCTTTTCTTCAGCAATAAAAGCTCTTTCGAACTTCTTCTTCTTTTCAGCAGATTTGCCTTTCAGCAAAGGGCAATTAGCTTTGAAGTGTCCAGGCTTTTTGCAGTAAAAGCATAGATCATTTCCACTGCAGGTTCTTCTGATGAAGTAGCTTGCTGAGCTTGCTTGTTCAGCGAGCTAGTCTCATTCTGGTACTTATGGTAGTTGTTACCAAGATGCTTTTTCAGCTTCTCTTTTGCTTTTCGCCTTTCAAGTTCCTTGTTAATGAATTTCTTCATGTTTTTGACAACCAAAGAGTTTTCATCAGTAGGCTCTTTATCATTCTTCTTTTCAGAAGATGACGGCTTTGCAGCAAGAGCAATGTTTTGCGATTTTTCAGCAAACACATTTTCTCTTTGCTTTGTCTCATAATTGACAGTAGCAAGATGAGAGAACAACTCTGTTGGTGTAATATCTGGCATTCCTTGATTGTAATAGAAATTCTGAGTGTGGATCCATTCTTGATTCAGACTTCTGATGATAGTTTTCACTTTCTCAGAATCTGAGTAAAGGTTTCCAGCACCTAAGGCTACAATTTCATTAACAAGAGTTGTGAATCTGAAATCCAAGTCTTCCAGTGACTCGTTTGTACCTTGCTTAAAGTTTTGAAACTTTAATTTAAGTACTTCAAGTTTGTTTTCCTTGGTTTTGTCATATCCAGCACAAAGATCTTGAACCATTTTCCAAGCTTCCTTTGCAGTCTTAGCACCCCACAGTTTGCACTTATGGTATCCGGAGTTGATCGAATGATGATGTTTCTTGCTTGGCCATCAAGACGGAATCTCTTAGCTTCGTCAGAGGTCCATTCCTCTCTTGGTTTTGGTACAACGGTATCCGTTGGTTCGCCTAAGATAGTTTCCTTTCCAGCTTCAGTGGTCTTGTGAGGGAAACTTCTTTCAACCTTAGTGATCTTGATAGGTCCATCATTAATGACAGTGACCATTTCATCACTAATGGCCTCAAGATGTAGCATCATGTTGCTTCGCCATTTTTCGTAATTTTCCAGCTTCAGCAAGGGAGCATCTCCAATAGACATCATGTCAGCAAAGCACTACCAAACTGATCAAGTGAGAGTGATTTACGGAAAGCACCTAAGGGGATCTAGGTTCAGTGCTGAAGGTTAAAGAACCTCCAGCTCTGATACCACTTGTTGGTCCCTTTAAACAACAAGAAAAGACTAGAGGGGGGGGGTGAATAGTCTTTTGAAACTTTCGTCGTTTAAAACTTTCTCAGCAAGTGCTTATTACTTTTCATTAATGAGTTTGCTGATACTTAACTTTCTCAGCAAGCGTAAGTTACTTTTCAGTAACTAGGTTTGCTGATACTTAAAATCAGAGAGCGGAAGTCTTTGAAACAATAAGTGCTCTTTCAGCAAATGAAGGTTTCAGCAAGTGATGTGAGTGACAGTGTACAGACAGATATGATTTGCTGAAAACTAAATATAGTAAGTAAATCACACAAACACTTTTATAGTGGTATCTGAGAGTGGCGTAATCTCTCAACTAATCCACTTTGTCCATTCTAGGACTGAATCCACTAAGATAAGATTGAGGTTCCTTACAACACCTATCTAGAGCGATTCAAACAGAAACCAAAGCACACTTGCTTTGTCTCCAACCTAAACTAGAGAACGCAACCTTGTTCTCCACCAAACTTGGTACTTTTAATCAGCAAAACTATGCTCGATTAAGTTCCCCCTGAATATCACGCCTGAAAGAGTGTATTTTCAGTTAGAGAGGTTTGGGATGAGATAACTTAATTATAACTTATTCGGTTACAACAAGTAATCTAAGAAACAAAATTTTGAATACTTTGCAGTAAACAAGTTTGAATGTTTCTGGTGTCAAGACTTGTTCTTGTTCGAAAGAAAGAAAGAACACTTAACTAATTTCTTAGTCGTGTAAGTTCTACTTCTTCACAAGTAGCTTTTTCAAGCTTTAAGTCTTGGAACGGATCAATGGCAGTAAGAGTATTTGAAGGTATGTGAGTTTTAAGCACAAGTGAGAGTTTGATCACGTTGTTGACACACTTCAACTCTTTGCCGGATGACCTCTATTTATAGTGAAAATAAGGAGCCGTTTGAATTTTAAGTTCCCAGGATTTTGTTCCTTAAGATGTCACTATCTTGCTTTTGTACTTTCAGCAGCGTCCTTGTTTGTCTTCTAGTCTTCATGTCCTTCGCGTGCGAGCTTTGCATTTAATGCTTATTTGAATAGAATTCAAACAGTAACATTGGAGCGCAAATGTAAGTACTTTCAGCAAGGGGTCACATATGTTCCATCAGCAAGTGGTCAGTCTCAGTTTCAGCAAACACAACCTACTCTGTCTTCCAGATTTTCACTTATGCAATGTTGTTGCTGAAGTTTCCACTTTCTGAGCAACATGTGCCTTTGTAGATACCAGTCTTCAGAAATCTTCTAGTCTTCAGATCTTCGAATTCTTCAAGTCTTCACATCTTCAATATCCTTCAAGATTCTGAGCGGTTCTAAATGCTTCAATAGTTTGTTTGTAAAAACAATGTACATCGTCAGCAAATGCTTCAATAGGTTATTTTCTTTTCAGAAAACAAGATACATCATAATCTTTAAAAACCAACCTATCTAGCACCTATTCTAAGTCTTCAGCAAACGTTCCTCTTTTACAATGTCCTTAAAATTCTAAATTCCTATGGACCTTAAGAGTACTAGTTACTGGACTTTCCTTAATATAGCTTGGTTAATTGCTCATCAAAATTACAAGTTTCCTAACAATATGAGAATTTGCTTCTTCCATGGCCACATCGTTGACAAGGAACACGTGACTGGGGGTATACACTTTCTTTCGATCGTTGGTCTCAGGACGATAGAGCATAGCGTCTTCGGCGTTGGACATGTCAATTTCCCTACTAGCTTGAGCTAGTTGATGAACGAGATTGTCAGACTCAATTAATCAAATAAATTTATTTTTAGCCAAAGGCAATTCACAACTACAACGAAAACCAAGGCACGTAGTGTAGAAGTAAAATAACCTCGAGTGTCGATCTCTAAGGACTATAACTAGCTTTATCTAATTTAACTTAAACTATAAATCAGAAATCAAGCAAAGCACAGATTTTTCTTATCAACATGATGGAAGTTAGTGATAGTATGATCATTCAAAGCAACGGGTAATAATCATGCATGAAGTACTTGAAGTTTATATAGAGATCTATGATCATGAATTGTCCTATGTGTTCCTTTCAATTCAACACTACGAAGATACATGGCTTAGATAGATCAAAGAAATAAAACAATAAATCAAGTCTTAAACGCGCGAAGCCACTCATGCATAATCAAGAACCCTAGCTAAGAAATCGCATACTGTCACCAACGATAGATTTAGCTACTCATATTGCAATCAACAAGAATCAAAGCAAGATTGAATGAAAACATATTGAATGAAATAAATAAAAGCAGAAAAATTGTGAGATACAAGTTACCAACGAAGGTTGTCAATCTCCGATGAATTGCTAACTCACAAGCAAGAATCGAAAATCAAAGATGTCCAATCTCTATGCTAAAGCTTTCAAATCAATAAGAAAAAGAGTCTTCTATGCTAATAATTCCCTTAATAGGCTCTGGAGAATTTGTCTCTCAATATAATGTGGAAAGGTCTGAAAAACATAGAAAATAGGCAAAGATATATATAGCTGCGGAAACTCCCCAGGCGAATCGCCCCAGGTGCCCGGCGATTTGCCTGGTGTGGGGCGAATCGCCCGACGTCCCAGGCGGTTCGCCTGGGACGTCCTGATCGGCGAGAGCAAGATTTTTGGTCTTCTTTTCCTTTTCGGACTCGGATTTTGCCTTCTAGTGACCTTTAAGCCTTGAAACGCGTCCCCTAGGCCTCAAATCTCATCCGGAACCTTCTAGATACACCACGAATGTCCTCGAAACACCAAAACTTCGTCCTCTTCATCAATATTGCCCATAAACATACGTTTTTAACCTAAAACCTGAAAAATGCAAAGAAAAGGGAAACGTGACACTATTCTAATAAAATGCACTAAAATATAAGCTAAATTAACCTAGAGGATAGCTAAATTGGTGAAAAAGACTCGAATGAAAGTGTAAAATACACGTTCATCAAACTCCCCAAACCGAACCTTTGCTTGTCCTCAAGCAACTAAGCTAGACTCTAATGCAAAAAAACAATGCAACACAAAATGGAGTCTCATGCCAAATGAAATGAAATAATCTATTGAGTCTATCAAAAACTTATGAACAATGACCATACAAATCATAACATGGATATTGGTTGAAGAATGCCTCGATTGACTCATACACATTCACATATGCACTATGTTAAACAAGATAGTCTCTCGTAACATTCTCTACCTGGACCTAGTCAGTGACGACGTAATGAAACATGTTAAAATACGAATGGTTGTCCCGTGCCTATGAAACAGAGGACTTACTACTGTTCACCAAGTTAAGACTTTTCCTCAAAGAGGTCGAACCAATACTGGCTCTTATCAAACGAAGGAGGTTTCCCTAAAAGTTCACACTCCCCTATTCTACCCATCTCTTAAGCAAAGTCATAAACTAATCACCACTTCTCGAATGGCAGGACAAGGGTGGTCTAGAACAGATGACACTCAAACAAACAAAAGACACACTTTACAACTCGATTACGAACATTACAAGAATTGAAAAACGAGACAAACACTTTGCTAAACTACTTTTTGGCTTTCATTGGATCCTTCTTTGCTTTTTTGGTGTCTTTTCTTTCTTTCTTTTTTATTTTCCAGATTTTTTCTTTTTCTTGAATTTTTTCTTTTATTTTTCCATTTTTTTCTTTCTCTTTTTTTTTTTGTATATAGCCAGCACTAGCACAACGAAAAAGAAATTACAATGACTCACAAACGACCTCCTCAAACCTATTAGAAAGAATAGGTTGGAGCACAAACTTTACGAAAAAGGAAAACAAACTCACAACACTCAAAATCGAAAAACAAGTCATAATGACAGCATAACCCCCTCCCAAAACCTATTCGTTAGAATAGGTTTCAAACAAAGGATCACACAATCTCACACTACCTCCTTCCTAGGCATTTAGAAATCTCAAAGCAAGGTGAAGACTTGTTGCCTCTTAGGTACATAATTACACGGGAGAACAACCACAAGACTCTAACATGCATCATCTTATTATAAAGGCCTTGGTGAACCGCAGTAGAGAAAACACCACTAAGTGATGTCGAGACTACAAAGCTTAACTAAGTGTATATATAAATGTGACAAGCCAAGCGAGAAAAACCTCAAACGAATTCAGAGAGATGAAACGCATGGTCAAAGGTCATAACTAGTTAATCTACCCAATAAAAAAGTTCAAAAAATTTGGCAATAAACTCCACACAAAAACATGCAAAACTATACTAGGATGAATGTAGTGTATGCAACTAAATACTAAGAAAGCGGTAAACGTGCAAACGCAAACAAAGGGTTTCACGAGTTTATCATAAGCAAAACAAGTATAGAGATAGCCAGCGATAACCCCCCCCTAAAACCTGAACGTCGTCGCTCGTCCCGAACGTCGAAAGTGGATTTAAGGTGAGAGATAACTTGTACCTGTAACCTATAGGACTCAAGGAAACTCATGAGAAACCAAAACGGGCGATAACAGAAGTAAAAAGATCAATAATTTAGCATAATAGGAGAAAAATGGGGTTCGGAACGAAAATCCGGACCTCCGGGTTTCTGGACACCCGGGGCGAACAGGTGGGGGGCGATTCGCCTGGGGCGTCCAGAACGTCCCAGGCAGCCTGGACTTGCCAGGCGAATCGCCCCACGTGGGGGGGAGGTTTGCCTGGCATCTCCAGGCTCCTGGAGACGCCTTTTTCCTCCCAAAACGCAAAATTATCATCTTAAAACCTATTTTATCACCAAAAATATACGAAAATATAAAATAAAACATAATGACATGCTCAAAACAACAAAATACATCATACCTATCCTTAAGTAGAGGTGGGAAAGGTTAGTTCGAGATGATCAACCTCTACTTGATCACTAGGAAGCTCGAAGTATGGTTTCACTCGTTGCCCCTTCACTTTGAAAGTATTGCCCGTCTTTGGATGCAAGAGTTCTACAACTCCATGGGGAGCAACTTGGACAATCTCGTATGGTCCATCCCAACGAGTACGGAGCTTTCCAGGAAATAGACGAAGGCGAGAATTAAACACCAAAGCTTTTTGACCAGGAATCAGTTCCTTACGTACTATACCACGATCATGATACTTCTTGGTACGCTCCTTGTAGATCTTGGCGTTCTCATAGGCACCGAGGCGTAATTCATCAAGCTCATCAAGTTGTAACAACCGTTCTTCGCCAGCTTTTCCCAAATCAAGATTTAGCTCGTTAATAGCCCAATATGCCTTGTGTTCCAATTCCACAGGAAGATGGCATGCTTTCCCATACACAAGTCTATACAGAGTGGTTCCAATCACCGTTTTGTAGCTAGTTCTATACGCCCAAAGCGCATCATTCAATTTTCCAGACCAATCTTTCCTACTAGGCTTCACCACTCGCTCGAGAATCTTCTTAATCTGACGGTTGCTAACTTCAACTTGTCCCGAAGTCTGTGGATGATATGGCGTAGCAACACTATGGGTGACATCGTACTTGTTAAGAAGAGAAACAAAGGTTCTGTTGACGAAGTGCGAAGCTCCATCACTGATGATTGTCCTAGGACATCCAAATCTAGAAAAGATCACATCCTTTAAGAACTTCGTAACAACCACGGCATCATTCTTTCTTGTGGGAATCACCTCTACCCACTTTGTCACATAATCCACCGCGACGAGAATGTATTCGTAACCTCCACTTGATGGAAACGGTCCCATGAAATCAATGCCCCACACGTTGAAAGGCTCGACCACTAGATTCCCTTGAAGGGGCATTTCCTCCTTCTTGCCAATATTACCCCCTCGTTGACAGGGGTCACAATTTTTCACGAAACTTCGAGCATCTTGGTGCAAACTTGGCCAGAAAAATCCCGCTTGTAGCACCTTGCGAGCCTTTTTAATGCCACTATAGTGTCCGCCGCAATGAAGCTCATGGTAATGACTCAGCACACTTTGTTGTTCTTCTTGCGGAATGCACCTTCTCAGAATTCCATCAGATCCTTCTTTAAAAAGATTCGGATCATCCCATATGTAATACCTGCAACGCATGGCAAGAGCTCTCCTATCGGAGGCTGAAAAATTAGTCGGGCAAATACCCATAGCCAAATAGTTCACAATATCAACATACCATGGTTCTTCAGTGACTTTCATTAAGTGCTCATCAGGAAGATCATCATTAATAGGAACCGAATCCACGGGAATATTAGGAATTCTAGACAAGTGATCAGCAACCAAATTCTCCCTACCAGCTCTATCAACTATGGTCAAATCAAAATCTTGTAACAATAAGACCCAACGGATTAACCTTGGCTTGGAATCTTGTTTGGCAATTAAATGTCGTAAAGCAGCATGATCATTATGGACATTCACAGGATGACCAATCAAGTAAGACCTAAATTTTTGTAAAGCAAAAACAACAGCTAAAAATTCCTTTTCAGTAGTTGTATAATTAACTTGAGTTGAGTCTAAAGTCTTACTAACATAATAAATCACACGATACTACTTATCAACTTTTTGGCATAGAACAGCACCCATGCAAAATTCGAAGCATCACACATTATCTCAAAAGGGAATTTCCAATCTGGTGGCACAACAATAGGAGCAGTAACAAGCTTTTCTTTAAGGGTATTAAAAGCAACCAAGCATTCATCAGAAAAATGGTAAACCACATCTTTTGCTAGCAAGTTACTTAAAGGTTTAGCAATTTTTGAAAAATCTTTAATAAACCTCCTATGAAAACTTACATGACCAAGAAAATATTGCAATTCTTTCACACAAGTGGGTGGGGGAAGTTTCTCAATTATTTCGATCTTAGCCTTATCAACCTCAATCCCCCTTTCAGAAACCACATGTCCTAGAACAATGCCTTCTCTAACCATATAATGACTTTTCTCCCAACTCAAAGTCAGATTGCATTCAATGCATCTTTTCAAAACAAGATCTAGTCTATGCAAACACTCATCAAAAGAATCACCAAAGAGAGAAAAATCATCCATAAAAACTTCAACAAATTTGGTCACCATATCAGAGAAAACAGAAAGCATGCACCTTTGAAAAGTGGCGGGGGCGTTACATAGCCCGAATGGCATCCTCCTATAAGCAAACGTCCCGAATGGGCAAGTGAATGTCGTCTTCTCCTGATCCTCCGGTGCAATCGGAATCTGGTAGAAACCTGACAAGCCATCAAGAAAACAATAAAATTGCCGCCCCGCAAGCCGGTTTAGCATGTCATCAATAAATGGCAAAGGGAAGTGGTCTTTCTTGGTGGCGGCATTCAACCTCCTATAATCAATGCAAATTCTCCATCCCGTGATTTTCATAACAGGTACTAACTCTCCCTTCTCATTCTCTTCTACCGTAATCCCAGATTTCTTAGGAACTATATTGACGGGGCTCACCCATCGACTATCAGGAATGGGATAGATCATATCGGCGTCTAGCAACTTAATCACCTCTTTCTTCACTACTTCTTGCATCGCAGGATTTATCCTACGCTGAGGTTGCCTAACGGGTTTGGCATCTTGCTCTAGAGTGATATTGTGCACACACCGTGTTGGGCTAATTCCCTTTATATCACTAATCCCCCATCCTATGGCTGCAGAATTTTTTCTTAAGACCTCAATTAGCTTACCTTCTTCATCGCTAGAGAGGTGTGAAGAGACTATCACAGGTTTTTTCTTATTTTTCCCTAAGTAGACATACTTGAGGTGTGCTGGAAGGGGTTTTAATTCTAAGCTAGGCTCTTCAGGAAATTTGCTCTCTACCTCTTCTTCATCTAAAGGTTCAAGCACTTCGTCTCCTAGGGGAATTTCAGGCGTACTATCCATCATCTCAACTATCTCCCTTGCTTCTTCGGATAAGTAGCAAGTTGCAACTTGCATGGTTAGTGCCTCTTCAAGAGGTTCACGATTATCATAGCAATGATGAAATTCAGAAATCACAGAATCATAGCAATCGACAAAATTTAATTCTTCTACGACTTCCTTATCTCCTATGCTACATCCTACCAATTCAATTTTCTCACCCATTACCTCCATGGAGATTTTCTTGCCTTTGAGTTCAAGGCATGTATTGGTAGTGGCCATGAATGGTCTTCCAAGCAACACCACGTGCTCACGAACATGGCTCTTCCCTTCATCAACCGACTTCATGATCACAAAATCTGCAGGAATTATTAGTTTATCAACTTTTACAAGGATATCTTCAACTATTCCCACAGGACGCTTCACACTATGGTCTGCCATTTGTACTACCATCTCGATTGGCTTCACTTCTCCAAGATCTAGAGCTTTATAGACTGAGTATGGCATGAGATTGATGCTAGCTCCTAAGTCGAGCATAGCCTTGGTGGACCGCCCATTGCCCATAGTAATGTCAATTATGAAGCTTCTAGGATCACGTTGCTTCATTGGAAGTTCCGCAATAGAATTCACCGTCTCGATCCGATTCACTTCCCTCCCCGAAGAAATTCTTTTGTTACTCTTCACCTCCCGAAAGAACTTCGTGTAGGCGAGAATATTCTGAATTAACTCCAAAAGAGGTACATTAACTTCGACTTTATAGAGGCGTTGGTACAGCGGTGACTCCATTATATCCTTCTTGACCGGTTTGATTCTTCTAGGGAATGGTACATGAGGTTTTGGGGGCACATATGGATTGGAGGACTTATGAAGCACCTCCGTATTGTTAGGCGTATCCCCCGTAACCTCATCATCGACAACGTCTCCTTCGGGTGTTTGAGGTGTATCGTCCTGCACTTGAGGTTCTTCCGAAGTTTCACCAACTTCTTGTTCAGTGCTTGTTCCTGCATCGTTAGTCACAGTAGATTTAATATGTTTAGGACGTACAAAATTAGGAATTGTAGTTACCTTTCCACCTCGGAGGAGTAGTTTCACTTCCTCGTACTCAGGAACCTCAGTAGTAACAGTTGGAAGTGGCTTGGGATCGATGAAATCAGCTTCGGGTGTCGAAACAGGGGAGCTGGGGTCGTCCAACTCCTTGGAGCTGGGGGGCGATTCGCCCCCTGCCCCGGGCGAATCGCCTGGGGTGAGCTAGGACGCCCCCAGCTTTCTGCCTGTGGGGGGCGATTCGCCCCCTATGCTGGGCGGTTCGCCACCCACCTCTAGAGGGGCGTCTTCATCAAAAACCTTCCTATCTTCGAGTTTATGAACCTCCTCTACTTTTTCACACTTTAACAAGCTTAATTTCTCCAGTAGCTGCTCAGTTACTTCGACCCCTTCAAAAACTTTCGCTAAACAGAGATTATCTTCAACTTGCCCCGCGTGTGCAATTTCATAAACACTTTCGATGTCCTTCATTCCTGCGTAAAACGCAAGTTCATCCTCCTCACTGATATCTTCGTCTTCAGAATATCTTTCGTATAAGCCTTTAGTTTCACCCCGATTTGAATCCCCATTGGTGACTTGACTCGACATTAGCCTCTCAGATTGTGCAGAACCACTGGCGTACCTTCGAAGGACCTTCTCTGCCTCTTCAACCGTACATTCTTCTAATCCTCCACACATCCCATCCACTTGAAGCCTAACATCATCACGTAGACCACCAATAAAATACCAAATCAGCTCCCCGTCGTCGAAACGGTGATGGGGGCACTCACGTTTATACAACTCAAAACGTTCGTAGGTGTCACAAAACCGCTCATACTCTCCTTGCTTGAAGTGTTAGATCCTATTTCGTAAGGCAATTGTCTCATGGTAAGGCATAAATTACGCCAAGAACTCCTCTACTACTTGGCTCCATGTTTTCAGCGATCCTGGTGCTAACCTGGATATCCAAAGCCTTGGTTCATATCCGAGAGCGAAAGAAAATGATCTCCTACATAATTGGTCCTCAGTGAACCCGTTTGCTGGAACTTTTGCTATTTCTTCCTCATAGGATCTGATGAAACTTAACGGATTCATCCCCACTCCATCTTCGAACCTCGGTATGTCTCTCACCACTGAACTTGTTGCTTCGTACCACTTCAACTCTTCCTCCAAGTATATAGCTGAAATTTTCCTAACTTGCGAGAATTGGGGCATCATGCGAGCTTTCATGGGCGTCATACCTGAATATCTGTAACAGGAGTAACTCAAAACTGAAACTTAGTCCTGTTAGAAGTCGCAAAATTCTGGAAACAAATTAACTACTAAATCTGAGAATTGAAAGCTGAAACTATAAATAAGCTAAAGAGAAAAAGGAGTATAGTCCCCGGCAACGACGCCAATTTGATGAACGAGATTGTCAGACTCAATTAATCAAATAAATTTGTTTTTAGCCAAAGGCAATTCACAACTACAACGAAAACCAAGGCACGTAGTGTAGAAGTAAAATAACCTCGAGTGTCGATCTCTAAGGACTATAACTAGCTTTATCTAATTTAACTTAAACTATAAATCAGAAATCAAGCAAAGTACAGATTTTTCTTATCAATATGATGGAAGTTAGTGATAGTATGATCATTCAAAGCAACGGATAATAATCATGCATGAAGTAGTTGAAGTTTGTATAGAGATCTATGATCATGAATTGTCCTATGTGTTCCTTTCAATTCAACACTACGAAGATAGATGACTTAGATAGATCAAAGAAATAAAACAATAAATCAAGTCTTAAGCGCGCAAAGCCACTCATGCATAATCAAGAACCCTAGCTAAGAAATCACATACTATCACCAACGATAGATTTAGCTACTCATATTGCAATCAACAAGAATCAAAGCAAGATTGAATGAAAACATGTTGAATGAAATAAATAAAAGTAGAAAAATTATGAGATACAAGTTACCAACGAAGGTTGTCAATCTCCGATGAATTGCTAACTAACAAGCAAGAATCAAAAATCAAAGATGTCCAATCTCTATGCTAAAGCTTTCAAATCAATAAGAAAAAGAGTCTTCTATGCTAATAATTCTCAGAACAGGCTCTGGAGAATTTGTCTCTCAAAATAATGTGAAAAGGTCTGAAAAACGTAGAAAATAGGCAAAGATATATATAGCTGCGGAAACTCCCCACGCGAACCGCCCCAGGTGCCAGGCGATTCGCCTGGTGTGGGGCGAATCGCCCCACGTCCCAGGCGGTTCGCCTGGGACGTCCAGATCGGCGAGAGGAAGATTTTTGGTCTTCTTTTCCTTTTCGAACTCGGATTTTGCCTTCTAGTGACCTTTAAGCCTTGAAACTCGTCTCCTAGGCCTCAAATCTCATCCGGAACCTTCTAGATACACCACGAATGTCCTCGAAACACCAAAACTTCGTCCTCTTCATCAATATTGCCCATAAACATACATTTTTAACCTAAAACCTGAAAAATGCAAAGAAAAGAGAAACGTGACACTATTCTAATAAAATGCACTAAAATATAAGCTAAATTAATCTAGAGGATAGCTAAATTGGTGAAAAAGACTCGAATGAAAGTGTAAAATACACGTTCATCACTAGTTCCTTGAATCCTCTCAGCAACGCTTCTAAGGCCTTGAAATGTTCGCTAACTTGTGGTCCTTGGGAGTCGATCATCATAGTTGAATCCGATTGTGCTTCCTTTGAGTCGACGTCCATAGAGTCCTTGGCAGGGTACTCAGCCAAGAAATCCACTAGGACTTGAGCCTTTTTGGCTAATGGAGCTTGGTAGTCAAAGTCGAACTCACTAAGCTCGATTGCCCATTTTGCTAGTCTTCCGCTCATTTCCGATCGTCCTAAGACTTGCTTGAGAGGCTGGCTTGTTAAGACAATCACCTTATGTGCAACCAAATATGGTTTGAGCCTCCCTGCGATGTAGACCAAGGAAAACGACAATCTCTCAATGTCCAAGTACCTTATCTCCGCACCTGTGAGCGCCTTACTCAAATAGTAAATCGACATATGATCGTTGCCTTGGATCTGTACTAGTATGGAACTTGTTAGGAAACTTGTAAATTTTGATTAGCAATTAACCATGCTAAATTAAGGAAAGTCCAGTAACTAGTACTCTTAAGGTCCATAGGAATTTAGAATTTTAAGGACATTGTAAAAGAGGAACGTTTGCTGACGACTTAGTGTAGGTACTAGTTAGGTGCTTTAGTTTGCTGATGATGTACATTGTTTTTACAAATGAACTATTGAAGCACTAGAACCGCTCAGAAACTTGAAGATTCAAAGACTGAAGACTTAAGAAGATTTCTGAAGATTCTAAAAGTAATCAGAAGACCTTTGCTGACAAACCTGAATCAAGTAAGGTTGCTGAGACAAAAGCTCAGCATTCTCCGAAAAATGGACTTGGTTTCAAAACCAAGCAAAGTCAACGTTTTCATGGGTATAAGCAAAGTCATCAAAGATACTTCAAAGAGATGAATAAAACCAAGCCTAAGAGTTCTGACAAAACTCAAAACGCTAGGACGAGAAGGAACCTTGCCAGAAAAGAACTTACTGAAAAGTATGTTCAACAAAAGGTCAACCGAGCAAGACACCACATCAGAAAGTGGATTTGATTAGCAATAATCAAAAGTCTTTCGGCTCAAAACCTTCTAGTTCCTCACCAAGTAGAAAACAAGTCAAAGTTGAAAAACTCAAGACTTGGGTTTCCACTGGATGCTTTCTTGAATATGTTAATGGACATCCAATATTGGATAATTAACTTGTTTGCTCTTGATTGTGCAGACTTCAGCCACGGAGACAAACAATGCAATTTGACACTTTGACAGTGGTTGTGGAAAGCACATGACGGGCAACAAGAAAAACCTTATAAACTATAGACGGTGGTCTAAAGGTCCAACAATAAGGTTTGCTGGTGGAGGCTTTGGTTCTACTAAAGGTTATGGTTACGTGAAGTTAGAATACATTACCATTTCGGGAGTTCTTTATGTCAAAAATCTTAAGTTTAACCTTTTCAGCATGAGTCAATTCGCTGATAAAGGTTACTTCATCAAAATCAAAAGTGATGAATGTAAACTTATAGACTTTGAGACAAAGAAGGTTATTATGGTTGCTAGAAGATCAGGAGGTTTGTATACTGTAGATTGGTCTTCAGCAATCGTTGAAAAATGCCTTGTCTCAGATCATGATTGCCTTGCTGAAAAAGCATGGTTATGGCATAAACGAACAAGTCACCTAAACTTCAAGACGCTGAATAAGCTGTCTAAAAAGGCACTTGTAGTTGGATTACCTAAGGTTACTTTCAAGAAGGATGGTGTTTGCAATGCATGTCAGCAAGGAAAACAAACCAAATCTTCTTTTAAGAACAAGGCAGTACTGTCAACTACAAAACCTTTACAACTGTTGCACATGGACTTGTTTGAATCGTCTTCAATAAGCTATGGTGGTAAGAAGTATGGTCTGGTGGTGGTAGATGACTATTCAAGATTCACTTGGGTAGTATTTATCAAATACAAGTCTGAAACATGGACTGAAATACCTAACTTGCTGAATAAGCTTGAATTCATGAAAAATGACAAGGTAAAAGTCATAAGAACAGACCATGGTACTGAATTTGTGAACCAGTACATAACTGAGTATTGCACTTCAAAAGGCATACAACATCAGTTATCCTCACAACAAAATGGTGTTGAAAGGAAGAATCGCACCCTTAAGGAAGCAGCCAGAACAATGCTTGCTGACACTGAAATAAGTGAAGCTTATTGGGTTGAAGCGATTAATACCGCCTGCTATACTCAAAATAGATGTTTGATAACTAAGGATTACAACAAAACTCCCTATGAGTTATTTGTTGGAAGGCCTCCTAACATCACCCATCTAAGAGTATTTGGTTGTAAGTGTTTTGTTCTTAACAATGCTAGAGAATACTTAAGAACATTCCAACCAAAGGCAGACGAAGCGATATTTCTTGGTTACTCCTTGCATTGTAAAGCTTATAGAGTTTACAACAAAAAGGCATAAAAGATCGAAGAATCAATGCATGTTGTATTCTATGAAAGTCACAAGGAGTTCCTGCTGAAGAAGAAATATCAGATTGTATGAAGAAGCTACTCATACACGAGCAAAGAACTGAATCTGATGCTAGGCAAGTCAAATCAATTGAACTAAATGATGATTCTGACAATGACTCTCCTCCCACGAGTCATGACAAGATAAATATAGTTCATGACAAAGAATTTCCAGCAAAAGACGCAGTAGGCTCGGATGTTGCTGAAACTATGCAACTTCCTGTGCCTGCTGACGAGTTACCTCAAACCAACAACGCTGAACAAGCAGTTGCTTATGAACCAATCTCAGCAGAGACACAACAAAATACCTTTAGTACTGAGCAAGTAATACTGATGAGTCACATGCTGAAGAGCAAACTTATCCAGATCCAAAGAGAAAAAACCTGTTAATAAATGGATTAGAGATCATCCCTCTACGGATACGATTGGTGATATTGACAAACGCCAAGTGACTAGATCCAAAGTATCTACTAATCAAGAACTTGTTGAAGAAGCAAATGTCATAGAAGTAGAAGCTTTGTTCTCTTGCTTTGTTTCAGAAATTGAACCCAAGACCATAGAAGAAGCTTTAAAGCATTCTGAATGGATCAAGGCAATGCAAGAAGAACTGGATCAATTTGAAAGGAACAAAGTCTGGAAACTTGTACCCCTTTCTGAAGGAAAGAAAGCAATTGGTAAAAAGTGGGTGTCCAGAAACAAGCTGAGTGAATCTGGAGAAGTACCAAGGAACAAAGCACGTTTAGTTGCTCAAGGTCACTGTCAGACTGAAGGATTGGACTATGATGAGTCTTATGCTCCAGTTGCAAGATTGGATGCAATTAGGCTTTTCTTAGCCTTTGCTGCTCACAATGACTTCATTGTTTATCAAATTGATTGTTGGTCCCTTTAAACAACAAGAAAAGACTAGAGGGGGGGGGTGAATAGTCTTTTCAAACTTTTGTCGTTTAAAAACTTTCTCAGCAAGTACTTATTACTTTTCAGTAATGAGGTTGCTGATACTTAACTTTCTCAGCAAGCGTAAGTTACTTTCCAGTAGCTTGGTTGCTGATATTTAAAATCATAGAGCGGAAGTCTTTGAAACAATAAGTGCTCTTTCAGCAAGAAAAGGGTTTCAGCAAGTGAAGTGAGTGACTGTGTACAAACAGATATAATTTGCTGAAAGCTAAATGCAGTAAGTAAATCACACAAACGCTTTTATAGTGGTATCTGAGAGTGGCGTAATCTCTCAACTAATCCACTTTGTCCTTTCTAGGACTGAATCCACTAAGATATGATTGAGGTTCCTTACAATCTCCTATCTAAAGCGATTCAACAGAAACCAAAGCACACTTGCTTTGTCTCAACCTAAACTAGAGAACTCAACCTTGTTCTCCACCAAACTTGGTACTTTTAATCAGCAAAACTTTGCTCGATTAAGTTCCCTCTGAATATCACGCCTGAAAGGGTGTATTTTCAGTTAGAGAGTTTTGGGGTGAGATGACTTAATTATAAATTATTCAGTTACAACAAGTAATCTAAGAAACACAACTTTGAATACTTTGCAGTAAACAAGTTTGATTGTTTCTGGTGTCAAGACTTGTTCTTGTTCGAAAGAAAGAACACTTAACTAATTTCTTAGCCGAGTTTGTTCTACTTCTTCACAAGTAGCTTTTTCAAGTTTTAAGTCATGGAACGGATCAATGGCAGTAAGAGTGTTTGAAGGTTTGTGAGTTTTAAGCACAAGTGAGAGTTTGATCACGTTGTTGACACACTTCAACTCTTTGCCGGATGACCTCTATTTATAGTGCAAGTAAGGAGCCGTTTGAATTTCAAATCCTAAGGCTTTTGTTCCTTAACATGTCACTATCTTGCTTTTGTACTTTCAGTAGCAACTTTGTTTGTCTTCTAGTCTTCATGTCCTTCGCGTGTAAGCTTTGCATTAAATGCACATTTGAATAGAATTCAAACAGTAACATTGGAGCGCAAAATTCACGTACATTCAGCAAGAGGTCACATATGTTCATCAGCAAGTGTTCATTCTCAGTTTCAGCAAGCACAACCTACTCTGTCTTTCAGATTTTCACTTATGCAATGTTGTTGCTGAAAATTCCACTTTCTGAGCAACACGTGCCTTACCAGTCTTCAGCAATCTTCAAGTCTTCAAGTCTTCGAAATCTTCAAGTCTTCAGATCTTCAAAAAGTCTTCAAGATTCTGACCGGTTTCTATATTTGCTTCAATAATTTGTTTGTAATAAACAAAATATATCTTCAGCAAATGCTTCAATAGGTCATTTTCTTTTCAGAAAATAAGATTCATTAAAGCTAAGCATCAATAAGATATTTTCTTTCAGAAAATAAAATACATCATACGCTAAAGTGTCAATAAATTATTTTCTTTTCAGAAAATAAAATACGTCATACACAAAAGAAATAACTTATCTAACACCTAACTAAGTCATCAGCAAACGTTCCTCTTTTACAATGTCCTTAAAAATCTAAATTCCTATGGACCTTAAGAGTACTAGTTACTGGACTGTTCTTAATTTAGCATTGTTAATTGCTCATCAAAATTACAAGTTTCCTAACAAATTTCCCCCTTTTTGATGTTAGCAATCCATGGCTAAATTAATTGTTACCCTTTTAGAGGTTTCTGATGTTGAATAAATCAGATGATTAATGCAAGCATACTTGAATAAATAAACAGTAAGCATAAGTAAGTTGCATAATCAAAAACCAATAAGAGTCAAAAAGAATTCATTGCTGAAAGTTATCATTCAGAAGTTTACAAGAAAACATAGATAATAAGGAATCAGCAAACAAAAACTTTAGCAAAAATTATTGCAGGGACTTAAGCTCTTTCAAAGGATTTTCTCAAAATCTCTCTTACACTCTTCTCAGCAAGTGCAGTGAATTCAACACAATCCTTCTCGTAGTTTTCCAGAAGCCTACGGACTTGTAGTTGAAGAATTCTTGCATTTTTGCAGGCAGTATGATGATGCTTTTCAGCATTCATTTCCATGTAGTTAATTACCCACAAATGCATGCCCCAATTGCTTGCATGGAGAAGCTGTGTATCTGAAATGTTTCTCGGATGAATCTTTCTTAACCAGAGAAGATCTTCTTCTTGATCCTTAGCAGTGAGATAGAAGTACTCATAAGGAATCAATCCAAGTTTCTTCTTAGGTTTCTTTGTTACCGGGTCAGCATAGTAAGCAATGCCAGGTGGTTTATCAAATCTGGTTCTTTCTATAAGTCTTACCAATGGCAGTTCTTCTTACTGAGACCTCAAGATTCAACCATCTCCCAGCAATATTTCTTGGGAGGGATTCTTCCCTTTGCTTTCTTTGGACCTTGAGTTCAATCCATTTGAACATTTGATTCAAAATGGCTGTAGGAAAGAACTCATTCACCAGCAAGTCTTCCAGCTTTAAGATCCAGCAACCATGAATGTTTCTGATCACATTCTGAGTGGTTTCATCATTGCTGGTCTTTGTATATTCAATGCCGGAGCCAATAGCAATGCTGGCCAGCCTTTTCTCTTCCTGTCTTTGCCTTCTTCTTCTTGATTTAGCATTGTCTTGATCTCTTGCTGAAGAGTCAGACGAAAAATGCCTTGAGTAGCCAGACGGAGTTACGGCTGTTAAGGGTCTAGCTCTTATGGCTTGAGCTATTGTTTGATTGTCATCATCTTCTTCATCATCTTCATTCAGATTGTGATGACTTTCAGTGTGACAGAAATCTTGAGTTTCAGCAGCGGTTTTTCTCTTTTTGGTACTTGCTGAATTTAACTCAGTTTCTGCTTGTCTTTTAGAACTTTGCTCTCTTTCAGCAAGAGGTTCTAATGGAAGTGGCACAACAGCAGCAGGAGTAGGAGGGGTTTGATTTCTCTTTCTAGTGTCTTCTTTTCCCCCTTAGACATGGATTGCAACATCGGAGTGATGTGCAGAGAATAAAACTCATTGCAATTTTCAGCAAGAGTGTTGAGACTGTTATACTTCATGATGATTGCTTGTGGTCAGAGTTCATTGTTGCTAACTCTTTTTGAATATTCATCATGTTCTCTTCATGTCTTTCTCTGTTGCGGCCTTCTCATCCATAATATTCTGAGCCTTGACAGAGCGTCTTTGCAAGCTTGAGCGCCTGACTTACATCTTCATAGCTCTTGTGATAAAGACTTATGTCTCTCTGAGCTATTGTCAAAGTTGTAGTGCGTCTCAGCACTGTAGCTAGTATCTTTCCAATGTCAAGTGGGCTCTCAACAAGCAATGCCTCATCTTCAGCTTTGCAGGCATCATGGACTTGCTTTAGTGCTAGAATACTGGGAGTAAACTCCTCAACTCTTGGGACGGCACTAAATGAGGGTTAAGGAATGAACCTTAATTTCAGAAGCAAACTGATCATCACGCGTCAGCAATTCGGCTCTTAGACCATCGTCTAAATCATTGATGTAATCAGGAGGAGGAATCTGAACGACTTTTGGGTCTCGCTTGGATTGATCATCATCATTTTCTGACAAGTCGTCATCATCCTCAGATTCATCAAGTTGAGCGACTTTGGAGCCTTTGTCAGTAGCTTCACTTCCTTTTTGTTGAGTGGTTGCTGATGGCAACACTTCAGACTCAACGACTGGAGTTTCACCAGTAGATAGTTGTTTTAATTGAGTTTGGGGCTCAATTACTGGAGTTTCGCCAGTAGTAGTTTAATTGCGTAGTTGCTGAAGGCAACGTTTTGAGACTCAATAACTGGAGTTTCGCCAGTAGTAAGTGGAAAAGGGATGGAACTTCCTTTGATTTGATCTTGAAGATTCACCAATTTCCAGATCCGCGTATGCCTGCATGGATCACGAGACTATTTTGTAGAGCTCGTTGGTAATCTTCATCTTCTCATCCTCGTCTTCAAGTTTTGCTTCAGTAAACCTTGGCCTCAGAACTGAGACTCTTGCCATTTTTCAAGGCCCTTTTTTGGCGTATTCTCTTCAGTATCAGCACCTTGTACAGCGTGCTTTGATTTTCAGCATTAGCAGGAGGAGGTTGAGTTTGCTGCGATTGTTGTTGTTCAGCTTGCTGATTGTCAGATTGTGTATTTTCAGCGCAGTGTTAACTTCAATCCACCAGCACCAGGATTTGGACTTTGAATTCTCGTCATCGTCATCTTCTTGTCCTTAGAATCTTTCCTTCATCATCACGGGAATCAGTGGGAATGTTCTCATCTTCTTCTTCTTCTCATTCATCTTGTCAGAATGACCTTGTAGCTCAACCTCTTGTACAAAGCAACCTTGTCACTTCCTCTTCCTCAGTTAATTTGTGGGGATCAGCCACCACAGGAACAAAAAGACCCTTTGAGCATCACAGCTTGTTCAGCTGGAGATTGTGCACTCTTAAATTTGCCTTCATTCTCTCTGATTTGAGCAATCATGCTTGAGCTCATTTGCTGAGAATATGTCCTTTTCTTCAGAAGGATGGAGTGGACAAATGTTCGAGCTTTAACAGTGAAGATCTCTTTTTCTCATTTGAGAGATGAAGGTGAAGACTGAGAAGTACATTCTCCAGATCTTTGCCAGTTGCTGACGGACTTAGCAACTCTTGACAAAGTGTCCTCTTGAAGCTCAAGTAAAGTTCCTCAGAACTACTTGTTGATCTTCAGTGATGAGTACACTTCAGTGGTCTCCTTTTGAGCCTGAAAAAGAATTTTATTTAGATCTAGGATTGGTTTGGAGAATTGTTTTGAGTTAGTCTGAAACATGATTACCTGCTGGAGTCCGCCGCTCATGTAGTACAATTTCCTATCCATGAGGAGCTTGAGTAGCATCCTCCATTTGTTCATCCTGAAATAAATAAAATTCAAATAAGACACAAGTACTAAGCTGTCAAACTTAGTTTTTATAACCAAAATTATTAACTACCTGCTGAGCAGGGAGTGTTGGTTCTGGTGCAGAGGCTCCGCAACCATCTGACTTGCATCTTGAGAAGTCTGTAGAGAAAGATCATTTTAGCAAAAGAACATTTTCAGAAATTTGAAGTTTTCTGATGGTTGAATTAACTACCTGCTAGGAAGGACCGGTTGTGGCTCAGTCCTTTTAAGCAATTAACAGTTTCTTCGTTTCTTGACTGTTCTTCAGCAGGACTCTGATTTTGACAATGAGAAAAGTTGTGCGGTTTCAGCCAACTCCTTGTCTCTGAATTGACAAGTTGAGCCAGAAGCATCTTGACCTTTACGCTCACTGCCTTTCATGAAGGATTCAATTGACTCTTGTTGGATGATTCCTCATCATTTCCAACTCCATTTGTTTGCTTAAATCATCCCGTTACAAGCTGACTTGTACATTGAAGTCTTGGTGGTTGACTTGGGCCCGTATTCCAGCATCAAAGAGATGCGTCTTCTGAATACCTGCCTTCTTGAGTTTCAGCACTTCGGAACTGGAACCATTGCTATCTCG
>CM051458.1:27468364-27550736 GCA_028274465.1 Plantago ovata
TATTAATCTAGTACCCAAAAACTGACAAGTTCCAGAGGTACTTTTTCTATCAAGAGTGATCCACCATGATCAGCATCAGAATAGCCAACCAATTCAAGTCCAGAATCTTTTGGATACCATAATCCAACATTGACTGTACCTTTAACATATTTCAGTATTTTAATTGCCTTTTTGTAGTGTGATTCTCTTGGATCAGATTGGAATCTTGCACACACACAAACAGCATACTGAATGTCAGGTCTACTTGCTGTTAAATACAACAAGGAACCAATGAGCTTCCTATACTTGTGTTCTTCAACACTTTTGTCCTCTTTAGTATAGCCCAATTTGGTACCAACACTCATAGGGATCTTTTCAGGTTTCTCATCCTCTTTGATCCTAAACTTTATGAGCATTTCTTTCGCATACTTTGCTTGATTTATGAATATTCCATCTTTGAGTTGCTTGACTTGCAATCCTAGGAAATAATTCAATTTTCCCATCATACTCATTTCAAACTTATTAGTCATGAGTTTGGCAAAATCATCACAAAGTTGCTTGTCCTTAGATCCAAAAATTATGTCATCCACATAAATTTGAACTAAGATTAATTTACCATCATGGTTCATGGTAAAAAGAGTTTTGTCAACTTCACCTTTCTTGAAACCATTTTCCAGCAAGAACTTAGCTAAGGTATCATACCATGCTCTTGGTGCTTGCTTTAGACCATATACAGCTTTCTGAAGCTTATATACCATCTTGGTTTCTGAGGGAAGTTCAAAGCCAGGGGGTTGTTCTAGGTAGACTTCTTCAGCAAGTTCACCATTTAAGAATGCACTCTTAACATCCATTTGGTAAACAATGAAGTCATTGTGAGCAGCAAAGGCCAAGAAGAGCCTAATTGCATCCAATCTTGCAACTGGAGCGTAAGACTCATCATCGTCCAATCCTTCAGTCTGACAGTAACCTTGAGCAACTAAGCGTGCTTTGTTTCTTGTTACTTCACCAGACTCGCTCAGCTTGTTTCTGAACACCCACTTTGTACCAATAGCTTTCTTATCTTCAGCAAGTGGCACAAGTTTCCAGACTTTGTTTCTTTCAAATTGATCCAATTCTTCTTGCATTGCCTTTATCCATTCAGAATGCTTCAAAGCTTCTTCTATGGTTTAGGTTCAATTTCTGAAACAAAGCAAGAGAATAAAGATTCTACTTCTACGACACTTGCTTCTTCAGCAAGTCCTTGAGTAGCTTTGGATCTAGTCACTTGGCGTTTATTAATATCGCCAATCATATCCGTAGAGGGATGATCTCTAATCCATTTATTAACAGGTTTCCTGTTTGTTGGATCAGGATATGTTTGCTCATCAGCATGTGACTCTTCAGTATGTACTTGTTCAGTACTACTGGGAATTTGTGTCTCTGCTGAGATTTGTTCGTCAGCAACTGCTTGTTCAGCATTGTGGGTTGAGGTATTTCATCAGCAGGCACTGGAGATTGCGTAATTTCAGCAACTTCCGGAGCAACCGCATCTTTTGCTGGAAATTCTTTGTCGTGAACTATATTTATCTTGTCATGACTCGGGGGAGGAGAATCATTGTCAGAATCATCATTTAGTTCAATTGACTTGATTTTCCTAGCATCAGATTCAGTTCTTTGCTTATGTATGATTAGCTTTTTCATACATTCTGATATTTCTTCTTCAGCAGGCACACCTTGTGACTTTTCGTAGAATACAACATGCACAGATTCTTCAATCTTTTGTGCCTTTTGTTGTAAACTCTATAAGCTTTACTATGCAAGGAGTAGCCAAGAAATATCGCTTCGTCTGCCTTTGGTTGAAATGTTCTTAGGTATTCTCTACCATTGTTAAGAACGAAACACTTGCAACCAAATACTCTTAGATGAGTGATGTTAGGAGGTCTTCCAACAAACAATTCATAAGGAGTTTTGTTGTATTCCTTAGTAATCAAACATCTATTCTGAGTGTAGCAGGCGGTATTAATCGCTTCAACCCAGTAAGCCTCACTTATCTCAGTGTCAGCAAGCATTGTTCTTGCGGCTTCTTTCAGGGTACGATTCTTCCGTTCAGCAACACCATTTTGTTGTGGTGTCCTTACTGAGGATAACTGATGTTGAATACCTTTCGAGGTACAATATTCAGTTATGTACTAGTTTACAAACTCAGTACCATTGTCTGTCCTTATGACTTTTACCTTGTCATTTTTCATGACTTCAAGCTTATTCAGCAAGTTAGGTATTTCAGTCTTGGTTTCAGATTTGTGCTTGATGAATACTACCCAAGTGAATCTTGAATAGTCATCTACCACGACTAGACCATACTTCTTACCAGCATAGCTTGTTGAAGAAGATTCAAACAAGTCCATGTGTAAGAGTTGTAAAGGTTTTGTAGTTGACAGTACTGCCTTGTTCTTGAAAGAAGATTTGGTTTGCTTTCCTTGCTGACATGCATTGCAAACACCATCCTTCTTAAAAGTAACCCTAGGTAATCCAACTACAAGTGCCTTTTTAGACAGCTTATTCAGCGTCTTGAAGTTTAGATGACTTGTTCGTTTATGCCATAACCATGCTTTTTCAGCAAGGCAATCATGATCTGAGACAAGGCATTTTTTCAACGTTTGCTGAAGACCAATCAACGGTGTACAAGCCTCCTGATCTTCTTGCAATCATTATAACCTTTTTAGTCTCAAAATCTACAAGTTTACATTCATCACTTTTAATTTCGATGAAGTATCCTTTGTCAGCAAATTGACTCATGCTGAAAAGGTTAAACTTAAGATTTTTGACATAAAGAACTCCAGAAATGGTTATGCATCCCAACTTCACATCACCATAGCCTTTTGTAGATCCGGAGCCTCCACCAGCAAACCTTATTGTTGGACCTTTAGACCACCGTCTATAGTTTATAAGGTTATTCTTGTTGCCCGTCATGTGCTTTCCACAACCACTATCAAAGTGCCAGATTGCATCGTTTGTCTCCGTGGCTGCAGTCTGCACAATCAAGAGCAAACAAGTTAATTATCCAATGATGGATGTCCATTAACATGTTCAAGAATGCGTCCAGTGGAAACCCAAGTCTGATGTTTTTCAACTTTGACTTGTTTTCTACTTGCTGAGGAACTAGGAGGTTTTGAGCTGAAAGACTTTTGACTCGTGCTGGTCAAATCCACTTTCTGATGTGGTGTCTTGCTCTGTTGACCTTTTTGCTGAACATACTTTTCAGTAAGTTCTTTTCTAGTAAGGTTCCTTCTAGTCCTAGCATTGGGAGTCTTTTCAGAACTCTTAGGCTTGGTTTTCTTCATCTCTTTGAAGTATCTTTGCTGACTTTGCTTATACTCATGAAAGAGTTGACTTTGCTTGGTTTTGAAACCAAGTCCACTCTTTGGAGAATGCTGAGCTTTAGCTTCAGCAACCTTACTTGATTCAGGTTTGTCAGCAAAGGACTTCTGATTACTCTTGGTAATCTTGCCTTTAGTCTTAACAACTTGCTTTTCAGCAACTTGTTTGGCGGAATGCTTCATGGCATTCTTCTTCTTTCCAGTTTGCTTCTCAGCAACCTGTTTTCCTTTTAAAGTCTTGTTACTTTGAGTAGCAACAGCGGGCTTTATGGTCATAGGTACTTGATTGCATGTTTTAGCAACCTTAGTTTGACCAAACTGATAGATCACTGGTGGACTACTATCAGTAGCACGTACAAAGGAGATAGGTGATTTATCTTTTCTCAAGATTTCTACGTTATCACCTTCACACGTTGCTCCTAAACCTTCTTTCTGAGATGGATCTCTCAAGTAAGAGTTTAGTTCAGTCAGCGTATTACTTGCTTCCACATAGGATTTGAAATTGATTTTCATCTTTTTCATTTCTTGGATTTCAGCAAGTAACTTTAGAATTGAGGACTGATACTCTTCTAATTCTAATGCCATTTGAGAATTTTTCTCTGCAGCCTCAGCAATCAACTTCTTAAGACGCCTTATTTCAGCATCCTTTTCTTCTGTCTCTTCCTTCAGCAAAACGTACTTTTCAGTAGTTTGCTTGGTCAGAGTTTCAGCAAGTTGAAGTTTCTCTTGCTGTTTGCTGAGAGTTTTCTCAAACCTTTCGATTTCTCCTTGAATCTTGTCAAGGTCAATCTCGTCTTCACTTTCTGAATCTGAGTCAGAGGTAGAATTATTTACCTGACCGGCCATGAGGCAGAATTCGTAGTTCGACACATCTGGATAAGCTTCCATAGCTATTCCACACACTTCTTTGCCAATCTCCACGTCTAGAGTGGCTTCTTCATCGTCGGTGTCTGAACTTTCATCCTCACTGTCTTCGGAGCTTGTCTCAATGCACAATGCATCGATTTTTGCTTGAAGCTTCTTCTTTTCTTCAGCAATGAAAGATCTTTTGAACTTCTTCTTCTTTTCAGCAGATTTGCCTTTCAGCAAAGGGCAATTAGCTTTGAAGTGTCCAGGCTTTTTGCAGTTTAAACATAGATCATTTCCAACTGCTGGTTCTTCTGATGATGTAGCTTGCTGAGCTTGCTTGTTCAGTGAGCTAGTATCATTCTTGTACTTATGGTAGTTGTTGCCAAGATGCTTTTTCAGCTTCTCTTTTGCCTTTCGCCTTTCAAGTTCCTTACTGATGAACTTCTTCATGTTTTTAACAGCTAAAGCATTTTCATCAGCAGGCTCTTTATCATTCTTCTTTTTAGAAGATGACGGCTTTGCAGCAAGAGCAATGTTTTGCGATTTTTCAGCAAACACATTTTCTCTTTGCTTTGTCTCATAATTGACAGTAGCAAGATGAGAGAACAACTCAGTTGGTGTAATGTCAGGCATTCCTTGATTATAATAGAAATTCTGAGTATGGATCCATTCTTGATTCAAACTTCTGATGATAGTTTTCACTTTCTCAGAATCTGAATAGAGATTTCCAACACCCAGCGCTGCCATTTCACTAACAAGAGTTGTGAATCTGAAGTCCAAGTCTTCCAGTGACTCGTTAGCACCTTGCTTAAAGTTTTGAAACTTTAGCTTAAGTACTTCAACTTTGTTTTCCTTGGTCATGTCAGATCCAGCACAAAGATCTTGAACCATTTTCCAAGCCTCCTTAGCAGTCTTAGCACCCCACAGTTTGCACTGTATGGTATCCGGAGTTGATCTGATGATGATATTTATTGCTTGGTCATCAAGACGGAATCTCTTAGCCTCGTCAGAGGTCCATTCCTCTCTTGGTTTTGGCACAACAGTATCTGATGGTTCGCCAAGGATGGTTTCTTTTCCAGCTTCAGTGGTTCTATGAGGGAAACTCCTTTCAACCTTGGTGATCTTGATAGGTCCATCATTAATGACGGTGACCATCTCATCACTAATGGCCTCAAGATGTAGCATCATGTTGTTTCGCCATTTCTCATAATTTTCCAACTTCAGCAAGGGAGCATCTCCTAAAGACATCCTGTCAGCAAAGCACTACCAAACTGATCAAGTGAGAGTGATTTACGGGAAGCACTTAAGGGGATCTAGGTTCAGTGAAGAAGGCTAAAGAACCTCCTGCTCTGATACCACTTGTTGGTTCCTTTAAACAACAAGAAAAGACTAGAGGGGGGGTGAATAGTCTTTTCAAACTTTTGTCGTTTAAAAACTTTCTCAGCAAGTACTTATTACTTTTCAGTAATGAGGTTGCTGATACTTAACTTTCTCAGCAAGCGTAAGTTACTTTCCAGTAGCTTGGTTTGCTGATACTTAAAATCAGAGAGCGGAAGTCTTTGAAACAATAAGTGCTCTTTCAGCAAGAAAAGGGTTTCAGCAAGTGAAGTGAGTGACTGTGTACAAACAGATATAATTTGCTGAAAGCTAAATGCAGTAAGTAAATCACACAAACGCTTCTATAGTGGTATCTGAGAGTGGCGTAATCTCTCAACTAATCCACTTTGTCCTTTCTAGGACTGAATCCACTAAGATATGATTGAGGTTCCTTACAATCTCCTATCTAAAGCGATTCAACAGAAACCAACTTAAACTAGAGAACTCAACCTTGTTCTCCACCAAACTTGGTACTTTTAATCAGCAAAACTTTGCTCGATTAAGTTCCCCCTGAATATCACACCTGAAAGGGTGTATTTTCAGTTAGAGAGTTTTGGGGTGAGATGACTTAATTATAACTTATTCAGTTACAACAAGTAATCTAAGAAACACAACTTTGAATACTTTGCAGTAAACAAGTTTGATTGTTTCTGGTGTCAAGACTTGTTCTTGTTCGAAAGAAAGAACACTTAACTAATTTCTTATCCGAGTTTGTTCTACTTCTTCACAAGTAGCTTTTTCAAGCTTTAAGTCTTGGAACGGATCAATGGCAGTAAGAGTGTTTGAAGGTTTGTGAGTTTTAAGCACAAGTGAGAGTTTGATCACGTTGTTGACACACTTCAGCTCTTTGCCGGATGACCTCTATTTATAGTGCAAGTAAGGAGCCGTTTGAATTTCAAATCCTAAGGCTTTTGTTCCTTAACATGTCACTATCTTGCTTTTGTACTTTCAGCAGCAACTTTGTTTGTCTTCTAGTCTTCATGTCCTTCGCGTGTAAGCTTTGCATTAAATGCACATTTGAATAGAATTCAAACAGTAACATTGGAGCGCAAAATTCACGTACATTCAGCAAGAGGTCACATATGTTCATCAGCAAGTGTTCATTCTCAGTTTCAGCAAGCACAACCTACTCTGTCATTCAGATTTTCACTTATGCAATGCTGTTGCTGAAAATTCCACTTTCTGAGCAACACGTGCCTTACCAGTCTTCAGCAATCTTCAAGTCTTCAAGTCTTCGAAATCTTCAAGTCTTCAGATCTTCAAAAAGTCTTCAAGATTCTGACCGGTTTCTATATTTGCTTCAATAATTTGTTTGTAATAAACAAAATATATCTTCAGCAAATGCTTCAATAGGTCATTTTCTTTTCAGAAAATAAGATTCATTAAAGCTAAGCATCAATAAGATATTTTCTTTTCAGAAAATAAAATACATCATACGCTAAAGTGTCAATAAATTATTTTCTTTTCAGAAAATAAAATACGTCATACACAAAAGAAATAACTTATCTAACACCTAACTAAGTCATCAGCAAACGTTCCTCTTTTACAATGTCCTTAAAAATCTAAATTCCTATGGACCTTAAGAGTACTACTTACTGGACTGTTCTTAATTTAGCATGGCTAATTGCTCATCAAAATTACAAGTTTCCTAACAAATTTCCCCTTTTTGATGTTAGCAATCCATGGCTAAATTAATTGTTACCCTTTTAGAGGTTTCTGATGTTGAATAAATCAGATGATTAATGCAAGCATACTTGAATAAATAAACAGTAAGCATAAGTAAGTTGCATAATCAAAAACCAATAAGAGTCAAAAAGAATTCATTGCTGAAAGTTATCATTCAGAAGTTTACAAGAAAGCATAGATAATAAGGAATCAGCAAACAAAAACTTTAGCAAAAATTATTGCAGGGACTTAAGCTCTTTCAAAGGATTTTCCCAAAATCTCTCTTACACTCTTCTCAGCAAGTGCAGTGAATTCAACACAATCCTTCTCGTAGTTTTCCAGAAGCCTACGGACTTGTAGTTGAAGAATTCTTGCATTTTTGCAGGCAGTATGATGATGTTTTTCAGCATTCATTTCCATGTAGTTAATTACCCACAAATGCATGCCCCAATTGCTTGCATGGAGAAGCTGTGTATCTGAAATGTTTCTCGGATGAATCTTTCTTAACCAGAGAAGATCTTCTTCTTGATCCTTAGCAGTGAGATAGAAGTACTCATAAGGAGTCAATCCAAGTTTCTTCTTAGGTTTCTTTGTTACCGGGTCAGCATAGTAAGCAATGCCAGGTGGTTTTATCAAATCTGGTTCTTGTCTATAAGTCTTACCAATGGCAGTTCTTCTTACTGAGACCTAAAGATTCAACCATCTCCCAGCAATATTTCTTGGGAGGGATTCTTCCCTTTGCTTTCTTTGGACCTTGAGTTCAATCCATTTGAACATTTGATTCAAAATGGCTATAGGAAAGAACTCATTCACCAGCAAGTCTTCCAGCTTTAAGATCCAGCAACCATGAATGTTTCTGATCACATTCTGAGTGGTTTCATCATTGCTGGTCTTTGTATATTCAATGCCGGAGCCAATAGCAATGCTGGCCAGCCTTTTCTCTTCCTGTCTTTGCCTTCTTCTTCTTGATTTAGCATTGTCTTGATCTCTTGCTGAAGAGTCAGACGAAAAATGCCTTGAGTGGCCAGACGGAGTTACGGCTGTTAAGGGTCTAGCTCTTATGGCTTGAGCTATTGTTTGATTGTCATCATCTTCTTCATCATCTTCATTCAGATTGTGATGACTTTCAGTGTGACAGAAATCTTGAGTTTCAGCAGCGGTTTTTCTCTTTTTGGTACTTGCTGAATTTAACTCAGTTTCTGCTTGTCTTTTAGAACTTTGCTCTCTTTCAGCAAGAGGTTCTAATGGAAGTGGCACAACAGCAGCAGGAGTAGGAGGGGTTTGATTTCTCTTTCTAGTGTTCTTCTTTTCCCCCTTAGACATGGATTGCAACATCGGAGTGATGTGCAGAGAATAAAACTCATTGCAATTTTCAGCAAGAGTGTTGAGACTGTTATACTTCATGATGATTGCTTGTTGGTCAGAGTTCATTGTTGCTAACTCTTTTTGAATATTCATCATGTTCTCTTCATGTCTTTTCTCTGTTGCGGCCTTCTCATCCATAATATTCTGAGCCTTGACAAGAGCAGTCTTTGCAAGCTTGAGCGCCTGACTTACATCTTCTTCATAGCTCTTGTGATAAAGACTTATGTCTCTCTGAGCTATTGTCAAAGTTGTAGTGCGTCTCAGCACTGTAGCTAGTATCTTTCCAATGTCAAGTGGGCTCTCAGCAAGCAATGCCTCATCTTCAGCTTTGCAGGCATCATGGACTTGCTTTAGTGCTAGAATACTGGGAGTAAACTCCTCAACTCTTGGGAACGGCACTAAATGAGGTGTTAAGGAATGAACCTTAATTTCAGAAGCAAACTGATCATCACGCGTCAGCAATTCGGCTCTTAGATGAACCATGATGGTAAAATACTCTTAGTCCAGATTTATGTGGATGACATAATATTCGGATCAAAGAACAAGCAACTTTGTGATGATTTTGCCAAACTCATGACAAACAAGTTTGAAGTGAGTATGATGGGTAAACTGAATTATTTCCTAGGATTGCAAGTCAAGCAACTCAAAGATGGAATATTCATAAATCAAGCAAAGTATGCAAAGGAAATGCTCATGAAGTTTAGGATCAAAGAGGAAGAAAAACCTGAAAAGATCCCTATGAGCGTTGGTACCAAAATGGGCTATACTAAGAGTGTTGATGAACACAAGTATAGGAAGCTCATTGGTTCTTTGTTGTATTTAACAGCAAGTAGACCTGACATTCAGTATGCTGTTTGTGTGTGTGCACGATTCCAAATCTGATCCAAGAGAATCACACTACAAAAAGGCACTTAAGATACTTAAATATGTCAAAGGTACAGTCAATGTTGGATTATGGTATCCTAAAGATTCTGAATTGGAATTGGTTGGTTATTCTGATGCTGATCATGGAGTGTCAACTCTTGATAGAAAAAGTACTTCTGGAACTTGTCAGTTTCTAGGTACTAGATTAATATCATGGTTCAGCAAGAAGCAAACTTGAGTTGCCAATTCATCTACTGAATCTGAGTACATTGCGGTTGGTTGTTGCACAGCTCAAATCCTATGGATTCAGCAACAATTAAGAGATTATGGTATTTCTGCAAAGAAAACACCAATCTTTTGTGATAATACAAGTGCTATTTCTATCACGCAAAATCCTAAGTTCCACTCAAGGACAAAGCACATTGATATTAGATATCATTTCATTAGAGATCATGTGGAAAAAGGAGACACTGAGGTTGTGAAAGTAGGTACTGATGATCAACTTGCTGACATCTTTACCAAGCCCCTACCAGATAATAGGTTCGCAATGCTTAGGTATAACCTTGGGTTGATTGAACTACCTCAATAGTAAGAAATATATTTGGTAGATTGCTGAAACAGGCATTCAGTAAGCCAAAGTATGCTTACATGAATAAAGTCCCTTCCACTGATTTTTTCTAAAAGAAATGATAGTTCACTACATGATTGCTGAAACAGGCATTCAACAAGTAATTCCTTCAAACCGGGTATTTGTTAGAAAACTTGATCACTTGCTCAGACGGGTACTCAGCAAGGGAAAAACTTTAAATATTGCTGAAACTGACATTCAGACATTCAACGATACTGAAACAGGTATTCAAGTATCTAAAAAAACCTGAGACGGGAACTCAGCAAAGAGCAAGAATACTTCTCGGATTTTACTCAAGGATATCTCAATATAAAAAGAATTTGCTGAGACGGGAACTCATAAATGTTTTTTAACTCAAAGAAATATGAGATATTTGATTAAGGGGGGAATTTTCAGCAAATATAAGGCTTGTTACCTAAAAAGGTAAGTGCCAAAGTCAAATCGATTAAAATCGCTGAAAAGATTCTCATTTACTTCAGCAAGCAATTAGCGTTGGAGTAAAAAGGATCAAATCCTGTGAATCAAGGTAAAATCAATTTGTGACGTTAATCGTGGCACAGATAAACTCGCTGTTAATCATGACATGAAATACAATCGTGGCCATTGATTTAAAGCAGTTTTTTATCCAACGGTTGATATTACAAAGAGAAAGTGTGCTCTGACGGTTTTTGTTAGTGGACCACTATGCATTTAATGCAAAGGCTCCACTAACACAGATGAATCTCTGTTTTACCCTTGCTGAGAACTCAAAACCATTGAGCTTCTCACACAACAGAGACACTATATAAACAAAGAGTTAGAGAAAGACAAAATTCTTTAACTCACATTTTCTTTCTCTGCAAATTCTCTAGCCTGTGCTTTGAATTCACTGTACCTCCGGTCAAAAAGAAAAACTCTCTTTTTCGTACAACTCCCTTGCTATATAAGAAGATGGCCCCTAAGAGACAATCATCAAAGACCTCTAAGTCATCCAAAGCAGACAGTGCTGGAAAAAGCACTACTCCGGTTGAAATTCCGGCCACCAACACAGTGAAAATTGTCTTGAAAAACGACTGAGTAACCGAAAGACCCATGCCGCCTGCATATCTCGACACTGCAATGTGTGAGCAGATGATGCAGTGGGGCGGATTTGCCAAGGAGAAGTATATTAGATACTTCTATGAACAAGAACTGGACGAAGAAAACGAAGAGGCGTTGAATTTGATTAATCAACAAGGCCTTCTTTTCTTCATAACTGCTCGCACTAAGAAAGTGAGCATGTTGGATACAATGGAATTCTACAACAATACATAAATCCAAACCCTTACTGACGGACAAGGAGTCACTGAAAAAGTGATTTCTACCTCAGTTCAAGGTGTGCAAATCATCCTGAAATGGATTGATTTAGCAAACATCTTTCAGATTCCAACTACTGGAACTGAAGATGACATCACTGCCACTGATGAAGAAATTGAAGCCTTCTACAGTGATGTCAGAAATGAAAAGATGAAGAAAGGACAGATTTCTCCCGTAACTTGGACATCAAAGCACGTAAAGAGGAAGCATCTATGCCATTCACTTGGTCTGGTAGCTCTGCTACTAATCAAAGTCTTAGACTCCCAAGTTGGAGGAATTGACCAAGTTGGCTTGAGAAGGTGGCCATTCCTGATGCATATCCATGAGAACAAAACAGAGCTCAACTGGGCTAAGTACATTTTCAACAGACTTTTTTATTGTGTTACTAAGTTCAAGGTAAAGGATAAAGACAAAACAGTCTCACCTGCCTTTCCAGCGATGTATGGATTGAAAATATGCTACATCCTTCACTTCAGGATTCAACTAAGAAACCCATTACCGATTAGGAAATCAATATGCAATGTGGGAAGAGCCTTCTACAAGAAGAATGGACCTAAGCTTGCTGACAAAAGTCAAAGAAGACAACAGCTGCAATTGTTGTCAGTGTTGGTCAGCAAGATAGGTATCCAACAGCTGCAAATGTTGCTGAGACTGATAACCAGTCCATGAATGCAACAGCTGCAGATGTTGATCAACAAGGTAAGTGTACAACAGCTGCAAATAAATTTGTTTTTAGCCAAAGACAATTCACAACTACAACGAAAACCAAGGCACGTAGTGTAGAAGTAAAATAACCTCGAGTGTCGATCTCTAAGGACTATAACTAGCTTTATCTAATTTAACTTAAACTATAAATCAGTAATCAAGCAAAGCACAGATTTTTCTTATCAATATGATGAAAGTCAGTGATAGTATGGTCATTCAAAGCAACGGGTAATAATCATGCATGAAGTACTTGAAGTTTGTATAGAGATCTAAGATCATGAATTGTCCTACGTGTTCCTTTCAATTCAACACTACGAAGATAGATGGCTTAGATAGATCAAAGAAATAAAACAATAAATCAAGTCTTAAACGCGCGAAGACACTCATGCATAATCAAGAACCCTAGCTAAGAAATCACATACTATCACCAACGATAGATTTAGCTACTCATATTGCAATCAACAAGAATCAAAGCAAGATTGAATGGAAACATGTTGAATGAAATAAATAAAAGCAGAATGTAGTGTATGCAACTAAATACTAAGAAAGCGGTAAACGTGCAAATGCAAACAAAGTTCAAAAAATTTGGCAATAAACTCCACACAAAACATGCAAAACTATACTAGGATGAATGTAGTGTATGCAACTAAATACTAAGAAAGCGGTAAACGTACAAATGCAAACAAAGGGTTTCACGAGTTTATCATAAGCAAAACAAGTATAGATATAGCCAGCGATAACCCCCCCCCCCCAAACCTGAACGTCGTCGCTCGTCCCGAGCGTCGAAAGTGGATTTAAGGTGAGAGCTAACTTGTACCTGTAACCTATAGGACTCAAGGAAACTCGTGAGAAACCAAAATGGGTGATAAAAGAAGCAAAAAAGTTCAATAATTTAGCATAATAGGAGAAAAATGGGGTTCCGAACGAAAATCCGGACCGCCGGGTTTCTGGACACTGATGAACGGAGATTTGTTGGGTCCCGATTCAAGCAAATAAATTTGTTATTTAGCCAAAGGCAATTCACAACTACAACGAAAACCGTAGTGTAGCAGTAGAATGACCTCGAGTGTCGTTCTCTAAGGACTATAACTAGCTTTATCTATTTAACTAAAGAATATAAAAACAGCAGACGGTAAAGCAAAGGTTTTTCTAACAGATAATGGAGATTGGTGATAGTATGATCCTTCAAAGCATAACGGGTTAATAATCATGCGTAAATTCCTCGGTCTTGCATGGAGATCTTTGATCAATCGAATGTCCTGTTGTAATTATTAAGCACTACGAAGATAAAGATACTGACAAGTCAATCACTATTGTCCAATTGTGTTCCGTAATTATTCAACACTACGAAGATATAGATGTGCATAGGTCGACGAGGGTCCAATTGTGCATAATAATTAATCAACATACGAGGATTTAGGCTGAGTCTGATCAACGAAATAAAGCAATAATACGGAGTATAATGCGCGATATAGCCATTAGCATGATTATCTTCCCTTCGCTAAGAATTCACATACTACCACCAACGATAAGTTTAGCTACTCATAGTTGTCATGCAATCAACAGAAATCATAGACGAAAACATGTTGAAAGATATAAAAAATAAGTAGAATAAACTGTAAGATACAATGTTACCGAAGGTTGTCAGTCTCCGAAGAATCGTGATCTTACAAGCTCCAAACTGCTATGAAAAAGTGTCTCCTAAGCTACGAACCCCCAGAACAGGCTCTGGGAAGTTCCTACCTAAAACTACAGAGAAAGGTGAGAGAATACGTCTGGAAAAGTATGAATTTCGGAGAAAAACTGAGAAACTATATATAGGCTTCGAAATAGTGTGGGGCGATTCGCCCCACGTCCCGGGCGGTTCACCCAGGAGTAATTTTCGCGGAATTCCGCGTTTTCGATGCGTTTTTGGATTTCTTCCCCTTTTCGGACTCGGTTTCTGACTTCTAGTGGCCTTCTAACCTCCAGATTCGACCCCTAGACTCCAAATCCTATCCGGAAACCTTCAGATACTCCAAATAGGCTTCTGGAACACCAATTCCTTGTCAACTTCAATATAATTGCCCGGAAATCCTCGTTTTTCAAGCAAAACCTGTAAAATAAAATCTAAAGGGAAACGTGACACTATTCTAATAAAATGCACTAAAATATAGCTAAATTAACATAGAGGATAGCTAAAATAGGTGAAAAAGACTCAAATGAAAGTGTAAAATACACATTCATCAAACTCCCCAAACCGAACCTTTGCTTGTCCTCAAGCAACTAAGCTAGACTGTAATACAAAAACAATGCAAGACACAAAATGGAGTCTCATGCCCAATAAAATGAACCAATCTACTGAATCTATCAAAAAACATATGAACAAAAACCATATAAATCAAAGCATGAATATAGGTTGAAGAATACCTCGATTGACTTATACACATCCACATAAGCACTTATGTTAAGACAAGATAGTCTCTCGTGACATTCTCTACCTGGACCTAGTCAGTGAAGACGTAATGAAGCATGCTAAGATATGAATGGCTGTCCCGTGCCTATGAAACTGAGGACTTACTGCTGTTCCACCATGTTAAGACTTTTCCTCAAAGAGGTCGAACCAGTACTGGCTCTCATCAAACGAAGGAGGGTTCCCTATAAAAGATAACACTCCCCTATTCTACCCATCTCTCAAGTAAAGTCTTAAGCTATTCACCACTTCCTGAATGGCAGGACGAGGGTGGTATAGAACAGATGACACTCAAGACAAAAAAGATAAAAAATAGAAAATTACAACACGATTGTGAACATTACAAGAATTGGAAAATGAGACACAACACTTTGCTAAACTGCTATTTGGCTTTCTTTTTTTGGACCCTTCTTTGCTTTTTTGGGGTCTTTCGTTTTTTTCTTTTTCTTCTTTCCAAATTCTTTTTTTCTTTTTCTTTTTTTTATGGAATTTTTTCTTTCTTTCTTCTTTTTTTTTTGATTTTTTTCTAGCCAGCAGTAGCATAACAAAAAGAGAGAAAATGACTCACACGACTTCCCCAAACCTATTCGAAAGAATAGGCTGGAGTACAAAATTTACAGAAAAGGAAAAACAAACTCACGATACGGAAATGAAAAACGAAAACAAGTCTAATGATGGTGTAACCCCCTCTCCAAACCTATTCGGAAGAATAGGTTATAAACAAAGGATCACACTACCTCCTTCCTAGGCATTTAGCAATCTCAAAGCATGGTGAAGACTTGTTGCCTCTTAGGTACATAATTACTCGGGAAAACAACCATAAGACCCTAACATGCATCATCCTATTATGAAGGCCTTCGTGAACCGCACTAGAGAAAACACCACTAAGTGATGTCGAGACTACCAAGCTTAACTAAGTGCAATACATAAATGTGACAAGCCAAGCGAGAATTCATAGAGATGAAGCATACGATTAATGGGCATAGTTAGTTGATCTACCCAATAAAAAGTTCAAAAAATTCGGCAATAAACTCCATATAAAACATGCAAGACTATCCTAGTACGAATGTAGTGAATGCAACCTAAAAAATCTACGAAAGCAGTAAACGTGCAAATGCAAATGCAAACAAAGAACAAGATACTAATCAACACAAAGCCAAACAATACTTAACATCACGGTTCACATCCCATCCCCCTTACGATTCTTAAGCTAGCCCCTAGCAAAAGAGAATGAGTAATAAGAAGTGATACTAGATGTTACCGAACGGTTTGGCCTCGGTTGGCTGAGAGTGGACATGTGAAAGGACTAATCATCGGGATGGTAGTCCCCATAAAAGTCCCTCCACATGTCAGACATGAGCTCATTCGACTGACGTAGAGCCTCCTACTGCTGCTGGATGAGCTGTTGCTGCTACCACCTTTGTTGCCTATCCTCTCGGCGATGCTCCTCGAATGTCTCCCAATCGCGGTTGTGCTGGGCAATGTGCCTGTCGAGGTCCTTTCGCATGGCCGCGTTGTTGGCATCAATTCTATCGAAACAACCGTCGAGGTAGGTACGGAATTCAGAGAAGTCGAATCCTCTAGACCCTTGTGGTGCTCGAGGCGGTGCATGCGGTGCTCTATGGACAAATGGGATATCTGGGATAGGGGCTTGGCCAACATCGGCCTCCATAGCATCCTCATGATCTGAATCGCTCGGCTGGAAGGGTGCTCCCACATCAGCAGCGGCGGCCGTGGGGTTCTTCAACTGATACCTAGTCAGCTGCACCTCAATGGTTGAGGGTGAAAGGGCAGCGACCTTGCAATCCCCCTCTTCAATGTCATCGACCCCATGATATTTGCAGTAGGCTGTGATGAAGCTTGGGAAGATGAAGGGCTTCCTCTTCTTTTCCCAGTGGCGCTCGTACTCCTCATACATGATGTGCCCTATGTCGATCCGATGTCTGCCTATCAAGCAGTAGAGGAGCTCGGCGTAGTTGGGCTGAATCCACGAGTCATTCTTCCTAGGGATCAAGTTGAAGATGCAAAATTTCATCATTACCTTAGCTTCAATGCTAAGGTCACTCTGACTGATCCGTGTAGGTTCTCCCCCGATTTCTGGATATCGGTACTCCCTGTTGCAGATCACGTCTGTGATATGTCTTCCTATCCCCCTAGAGGCCCTCGAATACAGGTAGGCATGGTCGCTCCCTGTGAATTCCTGATGCCCAAAATGGATGAATGAAGAAATGTGCTCTGGTGTCCACGGTATTATCAGGCCTCGAACTAGTACCCCATTACATCTTCCCTTGATAAGCCATAGAACCTCGGTAGTTGTTGGAATGCGTGGTTCTTGATTTCCAGATCTCGAGTTGCAGACGAAAGAACAATCGCCGGTCCCCTCATACGATCCTTGGTGGGTTGAACCCATGCTTTCAGTGGTCTAGCTTCTGCCATTCCGTCGATTTCCTTGAAAAGACTGTGTAGAGATTCAGAGAAATCGGTATCCTCTATTTCCTCTAGTGCACGCCTTTGAAGTAGTCGCCTTCTTTGGTGGTAGACTCTGTCGATCTCAGCAATTGAATCAGCAAGCGGTGTTCCCCTAGATCGTGTATGTGGCATATACTATCTATAACAGACTAGGAAAGCAGTATAAGAGAGAGATTAAAAAGGAAAACTAAAACTACTAGAATTAGGAATTGAATGCTGAAAATATAAACAAATTAAACAGAAAAGGAGTATAGTCCCCGGCAGCGGCGCCAATTTGATGAACGGAGATTTGTCGGGTCCCGATTCAAGCAAATAAATTTGTTATTTAGCCAAAGGCAATTCACAACTACAATGAAAACCGTAGTGTAGCAGTAGAATGACCTCGAGTGTCGTTCTCTAAGGACTATAACTAGCTTTATCTATTTAACTAAAGAATATAAAAACAACAGACGGTAAAGCAAAGGTTTTTCTAACAGATAATGGAGATTGGTGATAGTATGATCCTTCAAAGCATAACGGGTTAATAATCATGCGTAAATTCCTCGGTCTTGCATGGAGATCTTTGATCAATCAAATGTCCTGTTGTAATTATTAAGCAGTACGAAGATAAAGATACTGACAAGTCCATCACTATTGTCCAATTGTGTTCCGTAATTATTCAACACTACGAAAATATAGATGTGCATAAGTCGACGAGGGTCCAATTGTGCATAATAATTAATCAACATACGAGGATTTAGGCTGAGCCTGATCAACGAAATAAAGCAATAACACGGAGTATAATGCGCGATATAGCCATTAGCATGATTATCTTCCCTTCGCTAAGAATTCACATACTACCACCAACGATAAGTTTAGCTACTCATAGTTGTCATGCAATCAACAGAAATCACAGAAGAAAACATGTTGAAAGATAATAAAAAATAAGTAGAATAAACTGTAAGATACAATGTTACTGAAGGTTGTCAGTCTCCGAAGAATCGTGATCTTACAAGCTCCAAACTGCTATGAAAAAGTGTCTCCTAAGCTACGAACCCCCAGAACAGGCTCTGGGAAGTTCCTACCTAAAACTACAGAGAAAGGTGAGAGAATAGGTCTGGAAAAGTATGAATTTTGGAGAAAAACTGAGCAACTATATATAGGCTTCGAAATAGTGTGGGGCGATTCGCCCCACGCCCCGGGCGGTTCGCCCGGGAGTAATTTTCGCTGAATTCCGCGTTTTCGACGCGTTTTTGGATTTCTTCCCCTTTTCGGACTCGGTTTCTGACTTCTAGTGGCCTTCTAACCTCCAGATTCGACCCCTAGACTCCAAATCCTATCCGGAAACCTTCAGATACTCCAAATAGGCTTCTGGAACACCATTTCCTTGTCAACTTCAATATAATTGCCCGGAAATCCTCGTTTTTCAACCAAAACCTGTAAAATAAAATCTAAAGGGAAACGTGACACTATTCTAATAAAATGCACTAAAATATAGATAAATTAACATAGAGGATAGCTAAAATAGGTGAAAAAGACTCAAATGAAAGTGTAAAATACACATTCATCAGACACCCGGGGCGAACCGCCCCAGGTGGGGGGCGATTCGCCTGGGGCATCCTGAACGTCCCGGGTTTCTGGACACCCGGGCGAACAACCCCAGGTGGGGGATGATTTTCCTGGGGTGTCCAGAACACCCCAGGCGTTCTGGACTTGCCAGGCGAATCGCCCCATGTGGGGGCGGTTCGCCTGGCATCTCCAGACACCTGGAGATGTCCTTTTTCTCCCAAAAACGCCAAATTACCATCTTAAAACTTATTTTATCACCAAAAACATACGAAAACATAAATAAAACACAATGACATGCTCAAAAATAAATATGCATGCAATGTAAAAATCAATAAAACTCCGGGTTGCCTCCCGGATAGCGCCATTGTTTAAAGAGTCTCTTACTCGACTTCTTCTCGCTCTTTAGTTCTTGTCCTTACGGGTACTAGACTTCGTCTTCATTGATCTCTTCCTCATACCTAGTACCTGAGAATGAGAATGTACATATACAGCAAGACCAACGTAGTTAATAGAATGAGAAGCATTGAAGTGAGGACTAGGATCAGATATGGCTCGCAACACATGTTGCTTGCCATCCACCTCGATGGTGCAAGTTCTTCGGTAGATGTCGATTACGGAGCGTAGCTTAGTCAAGAATGTTCGCCCCAAGAGAACAACATCACCCATCCCAGGAGTAGACGCCGGCATCACAACAAAGTTGGTGTATACAGAAGCTTCGCCAATCTTAACCAATACGTTCTTCACAATGCCTTCGGGTCGTACAAAGGATCCATCCGCAAGTTGCACAATAGCCTTATGCTTCGAAAGCTCTCCAAGGCCACTCTTCTCAAACACATTCATAGGGAGCACATTCGAGTAAGATCCCGTATATAGTGTAGCACGGACATCTTCAAGTTCGCCAATCCCAACCTTAACATCGAAACTATCAGGAATTGGCTCGGGATCTTCTTGCTCCTCATCGCTAACATTAAAACCAAGGTCCTTCTCTTCTTCCTTGGCTAGTGGGGGCTCACCATCCTTGCAACACTCACATTTAGCAACTTTCTTGATAGTGATCTCAACAGGAAGGTCACCCACCAAAGTAATGGACATTGACTTCTCAGTGTTGCTAGGCAACTTCCCTTGCTCCCTATTTCTCCACGGTCAATCAACTCTTGCATATTTTGATGAGCAAGCCTAGTGCTTGCCTCCAACTGATCAAGTCTCGCCCTTGTCTTCTCCGAATCTTCTTCATAACGCTTAAGAAAACACTGGGTGGAATCGACCAATTTCTGTAATTTATCAAAGAAACTAGCAGACTTGGATTGAGATGCTTCAGCAAGATTTCCACAATGGTCGTCTCCGTAGTTACGATTACTACGGTCTACCCAGTAAACATTATCATTGGCCAAATCAGACCTACACATATGAGCCGCATGCCCATAATTCTTGCACACCCTGCAAACTTCATTGGAAAGAGGCTGCCCCATCGAGCTCTTAAGGGCCTGCTTCATCTCATGGGCGAAGCCATCAAACCTATCCCCACTCACACTGTTCAACTGCACCTCTGGTTTTGTTAGAGCTTCAGTTCCACGCCTTTTGAACGTGGCCCTTGGATCCTTGAACTGAGATCCCTTAGCAAGCCTCTCAAAACATGCCCATACATCCTCGGCGGTCTCCTCCCAGATATTTCCACGGCACTGGAAATCCACCACCTGTTGGTTCTCATAAGTAAGCCCATTATAGAAGTGCTGGACGAGATCCGAAAGCTCCATCCCATGGTGAGGGCACTTATTCATGAGGTCCTTGAACCTCTCGAGAGCAGTGTAAATGGTCCCATCATAGTCTTTCTTGAAACCACTGATTTGTGCCTTCAGCGCAGTAGTCAAAGTATGGGGAAAGTATTTCTCCATAAAAGTAGAAAACACCTTGGCCCAGGCGTCTAGTGATCCGGCTTCCAGAGAGCCTAACCATGCCTTGGCTTTATCGCCAAGCCCCATTGCAAAAACATTCATTCTCAGCTCGTCATCCGTCACCTCCGTGCCCGGTCTTGGGAGTTGGTTGACGAAGTCATTGATATCATGCAGATACCCTATCACGTCTTCCCTAGCCAAGCCATAGAACCTCGGGAGTTGCTGGAACATGTGGTTTTTTATTTCCAAGTCACGAATCGCAGGCGAAAGGACAATCGCCGGTCCCTTCATTCGTTCCTTGTTGGGTTGAACCCATGATTTCAACAGTGGACGAGCCATCACGGAACCTGAATATCTGTAACAGGAGTAACTCAAAACTGAAAATTAGTCATGTTAGATGTCGCAAAATTCTGGAAACAAATTAACTACTATCTCTGAGAATTGAATGCTGAAAATACAAATAAGCTAAAGAGAAAAAAGGAGTATAGTCCCTGGCAACGGCGCCAATTTGATGAACGAGATTGTCAGACTCAATTAATCAAATAAATTTGTTTTTAGCCAAAGGCAATTCACAACTACAACGAAAACCAAGGCACGTAGTGTAGAAGTAAAATAACCTCGAGTGTCGATCTCTAAGGACTATAACTAGCTTTATCTAATTTTAACTTAAACTATAAATCAGTAATCAAGCAAATCACAGATTTTTCTTATCAATATGATGGAAGTCAGTGATAGTATGGTCATTCAAAGCAACGGGTAATAATCATGCATGAAGTACTTGAAGTTTGTATAGAGATATAAGATCATGAATTGTCCTACGTGTTCCTTTCAATTCAACACTACGAAGATAGATGGCTTAGATAGATCAAAGAAATAAAACAATAAATCAAGTCTTAAACGCGCGAAGACACTCATGCATAATCAAGAACCCTAGCTAATAAATCACATACTATCACCAACGAAAGATTTAGCTACTCATATTGCAATCAACAAGAATCAAAGCAAGATTGAATGGAACATCTTGAATGAAATAAATAAAAGCAAAAAAATCGTGAGATACAAGTTACCAACGAAGGTTGTCAATCTCCGATGAATTGCTAACTCACAAGCAAGAATAAAAAATCAAAGATGTCCAATCTCTATGCTAAAGCTTCCAAATCAATAAGAAAAAGTGTATTCTACGCTAATAATTCCCAGAACAGGCTCTGGAGAATTTGTCTCTCAAAATAATGTGAAAAGGTCTGAAAAACGTAGAAAAATAGGCAAACTATATATAATGTTCGGAAAATCCCAGGCGAACCGCCCCAGGTGCCGGGCGATTCGCCTGGTGTGGGGCGAATCGCCCCACGTCCCAGGCGGTTCGCCTGGGACATCCAGACTGGCGAGAGCGAGATTTTTGGTCTTCTTTTTCTTTTCGGACTCGGATTTTGCCTTCTAGTGACCTTTAAGCCTTGAAACTCGTCCCCTAGGCCTCAAATCTCATCCGGAACCTTCTAGATACACCATGAATGTCCTCGAAACACCAAAACTTTGTCCTCTTCATCAATATTGCCCATAAACATACGTTTTTTACCTAAAACCTGAAAAATGCAAAGAAAAGGGAAACGTGACACTATTCTAATAAAATGCACTAAAATATAAGCTAAATTAACCTAGATGATAGCTAAATTGGTGAAAAGGACTCGAATGAAAGTGTAAAATACACGTTCATCACATACTAACAAAGCTGCTGAAGAGATAATTGCTCAACAAGCAACTAATCCGGTCCCAGAAATTGCTAAAACTGCAATTGCTGAAGAACCACTTGCTGAGACTGCAATGGTTCAAGTCCTAGAGGTTGCTGAAACACAACAAGAGACAGTATTCGACGACGCATCTCATGATGCTGAGAATATTAGACCAAGTTCACCAATAACTTCTATTGACAAAGTCCAACTGGTGTTGACTGACCTAAGCCAGCAAATGGACATGGAGATTGATGACAACTCCAATAAGTTAGTAGACCTGTTCATGACAAGTAGTGAACTTAAAGGTCTAGATATCTCTGCTCAACTTGTCAATTCAAAGACAAGGGAGATTGTTGAATCTGCACAGCCTTCTCAAATAGAGCAAGAGAAGAAGTTTGCTGAAGAACAAGTCCCAGATAATGAAGATGTTATCAATGCTGAAAGGACTGAGTCACCACCTGCCCTTCTTCAGCAGGTAGTTAACTCAGATATAAGCAAAACTTCACTATCTGAAACTTTATCTTTTGCTGATATAATTGTTTCCTTACAGACTTCTCAAGATACAAGTCAGAAGATTGCTGAAACTTCTGCACCAGAATCCACAACTCTTGTTCAGCAGGTAGATGAATATTTTGGTAAATCTACTAAGTTTGAAAACTTAGTACTTGTATCTAATATAAAATTATTTCAGGATGAACAATTCAAGGATGCTGCCCAAGCTCCTGAAGCAATGCAAATAGTACCAGCACAACTTAGTGTGCAACATGAGCTTGCTGGACATCAGCAGGTAAATCATGTTACAGTTTTAGACTCTAAAACTATTTTCCAATACATTCCAGAACTTAATTTTATTCTCTTTCAGGCTCAAAAGTAGACCACTGAAGTGGTTCACATCACTGAAGATCTTGAAGTAAGTTCAGAAGAACTTTACTCAAACTTCAAAAAGAATACCTTGACTAGAGTTGCTAAATTTGTCAGCAACTGGCAACGGTACAGAAGGATGGATTTCTCTGATCTTCACCTTCATCTGTCCAATGAGAAAAAGAGAATCTCTTTACTGAGACTCGAGACTTTTGTACACTCAATACTTCCAGAAGAGCTGACATATTCTCAGCTAATGAGCTCAAGTCTGATTGCTCTAATCAGAGAAAATATGAAAGCTAATTCAAGAGTGCCTCTCCAGCTGAACAAGTTGTGATGCTCAAGGGTTCCTTTGTACCCGTGGTGGCTGATCCCCACAAAATCAATGAAGAAGAGGAAGTTACAAGTGCTGCTATGTACAAACATCTCGAGTTAGTTATACTAACGGACGATGATGAAGAAGAAGAAGATGAAAATATCCCAAAGGATACCAATGATGATGATGAAGGAAAAGGTTCCAAGGACAACAAGGACGATGATGATGATAATCAAGGTCCTAGTCCTGATGCTGGTGGAGTTAAACTGACAATTGCTGAGACTGAAAATCAAGTTACTGAGAATCAGCAAGCTGACCAAACTCCCAGTCAGCATCAAGAATCCACTCCTTCTCCTACTGAGACAAGTACTCAAGCAACTGAACAAGTTGCTGAAACTGAAGAAGAGTACGCCAGAAAGCGTGCTGAAATGCACTTAGACAAAAAGAAGCTTTTTGATGCCGAGTTAGCTTTACTCGATGCCTAGGTCACTGATCCAAACCTTGAAGATGAAGATATGGATGAAGATTATCAAAGAGCACTTCAAAATAGTCTACAGATTCATGCTAGACAAATGCAGAATCTAGACATTGCTCAATCTTAAGGAGTGAACAACACGGAAGTCTCCTCCCTTCCACTTACTACTGGTGAAACTCCAGTTGTTGAGTTACAAGAGTTGCCCTCAGCAACCACTCAACCACAAGTGTCTGAAGCTAAAGATTTGGGAACCAAGGTTGCTGGCCTTGACGAAGAAGATCTCTTTAACTACTCAGCAAATGAAGAAGAATTAACAAAGAAAATTGAACCCACAGAGGTTGCAATTCCTCCTCCATCTCTCCAAACTGATGAAGGATATGCTGAGAGAAGTCGTTTGCTGAGAAATGATGATGAATTCGCTACTGAGATCAAAGATCATTCACTTACTCCCTCTCTAGTGTCGTTTCCTAATATTGAGGATTTTACTCCTAGAATTAAGGCACTAATGGCTGTTCACAAAGTATGCCAAGAAGAGGATGATGCATTGCTTGCTGAGAGTCCGCTTGACATTGGCAAAATACTGGCTAAAGTGCTAAAACGCACTACTTCTCTTACCATAGCTCAGAAAGACATCAGTCTACATCACAAAAGCTATGAAGAAGATGTCAGTCAAGCACTCAAACTGGCTAAAAGTGCATTGAAAAAGGCTCAGGTTTTGATTGAAGAAAAAGTCGACAATGAGCGCAAACATGAGGAGAACTTGGTTTGTATTAAAGAAGAACTATCCAAGCTAACTGCTGATCAGCAAGGCATAATTCTCAAATACAACAGCTTAAGTACTCTTGCTGAAAATTGCAATGAGTTTTTCTCTCTGCACATTCAACCGATGATGCAATCTATGTCTAAACAAAGAAAATCTTCAAGATCTAAGAAACCCTCTGCTGAAGCACCATTGATACTGCCTGGTCCACCTCCCATAGAACCTCTTGCTGAAAAAGAGCAAAGTTCTAAGAAACGAGTTGAAACAGATTCTGAGAGAAGTTCAGCAAATCCAAAAATGAGAAGAACTTCCGCTGAAACTCAAGAATACTGTCACACTGAGAGTCATCAAAATCTGAATGAAGATGATGATAATGATGATGAGCAAACAATAGCTCAAGCAATAAGAGCTAGGCCTATTACAGCCTTAACTCCTTCTAGCCAATTCAAACATTTCTCTTCTGACTCAAGATCTTCAACAAGAGATCAAGAATATGCTAAGTCAAGAAGAAGAAGGCAAAGACAGGAAGAAAAGAGGCTTGCCAGCAATTGGCACTGGCATTGAATATACAAAGACCAGCAATGAGGAAACAACTCAGAATGTGATCAGAAACCTACATGGTTGCTGGATCATAAAGCTGGAAGATCTTTTGGCCAATGATTTCTTTCCAACTGCTGTACTTAATCAAATGTACACTTGGATTGAATTGAAAGTGAAAAGAAAAGAAAGGGATCCTCCTCCCTACCCAAGAAACATTGCTGCAAAATGGCTGAACTTGGAAATCTTAGTGAGAAGAACTTCTATCGGCAAGAAGCTAAAACAAGAGCCCGATTTAATTAAACCGATAGATGTTGTTTACTACAGTGATCCTTTAACCAAGAAGTCAAAGAAGAAATATGGCTTGATTCCTTATGAGTAATTTTATCTCACTGCCAAGGATCAAGAAGAAGATCTCTCTGGTTAAGAAAGATTCATGCCAACAAGGGAATTTCAGATACACAACTTCTCCATGCTAGCAATTGGGGCATGCACTTGTGGGTACTTCACTACAAAGAAATGAATGGTGAAAACCATCATTATACTTCCTGCAAGAATGCAAGGATTATTCAACTTGAAGTCCGTAAGCTACTTGAAGATTACGAGAAGGACTGTGTTGAATTCTCTGCTCTTGCTGAGAAGAGTGTAAGGGAGATTCTGAAGAAATCTTCTACTGAAATAGCTTAAGTCCCTTGTAAAAAGCTTTGTTTGTTTTGTTTGCTGATTTTTGTAGTTATCTCTGAACTTTCTTGTAAACTTACTGAAAGATAACTATCAGCAATAAGCTTTTGACTCTTATTGGTTTTTGATTATGCAATCTACTTGTGCTTACTGTTTTATTATTCAAGTATGCTTGCATTATTCAACTGATTTATTCAACATCAGAAACCTCTAAAAGGGTAAGAATTAATTTAGCCATGGATTGCTAACATCAAAAAGGGGGAAATTTGTTAGGAAACTTGTCAATTTTGATGAGCAATTAACCATGCTAAATTAAGGAAAGTCCAGTAACTAGTACTCTTAAGGTCCATAGGAATTTAGAATTTTAAGGACATTGTAAAAGAGGAACGTTTGATGACGACTTAGTGTAGGTACTAGTTAGGTGCTTTAGTTTGATGATGATGTACTTTGTTTTTACAAATGAACTATTGAAGCACTAGAACCGCTCAGAAACTTCAAGATTCAATGACTGAAGACTTAAGAAGATTTCTGAAGATGGTATCTACAAAGGCACATGTTGCTCAGAAAGTGGAAATTTCATCAACAACTCGCATAAGTGAAAATCTATATGACAGCGTAGGTTGTGCTTGCTGAAACTGAGACTGACTGCTTGCTGAAATACATATGTGACCTCCTTGCTGAAAGTACTTGCATTTTGGCTCCAACGTTCACATTTGAATTCCATTCAAATGGACATTAAATGCAAAAGTAAGCACGCGAAGAACATGAAGACTAGAAGACAAATGAAGGACGCTGCTGAAAGTACAAAAGCAAGATAGTGACATCTTAAGGATCAAAGCCTTAGAATTTGAAATTCAAACGGCTCCCTTGATTCACTATAAATAGAGGTCATCCGGCAAAGAGTTGAAGTGTGTCAACAACGTGATCAAACTCTCACTTGTGCTTAAACACTCAATCTTCCATACTCTTTACTGCCTATTGATCTGTTTCAAGACTTAAGATTGAAACAAAAGCTACTTGTAAAGAAGTAGAACATTCACGGCTAAGAAAATAGTTAAGTGTTCTTTCTTTCGAACAAGAACAAGTCTTGACACCAGAAACAACTTAACTTGTTTACTGAAAAGTATTCCAAGTTTTGTTTCTTTAGATAACTTATTGATGATGTCGTTTTTCACCAATTAAATTTGTTTAAAAGCCAATAGAACACTTATCACTACACAAACTAGAGTGCAATGGCAAGTTGTCCCCGAGTGTCGTTCTCTCGGGACCTAACGTGGCTTTGTTTGTGGTTTTTGCTAGTTATTTCAGACAACGAGTTCAAGTGTTTGTAGAATTGTTTTCTTAGAACAAAGCAACGAGAAATCAGGTTGTTGTAATCAAGCGTGGAAAACGGTTGGTGGTAGAAGTCAAATACACATGCATGGGTTACGAATATGCTCACAAGTTCAGTGCGTAAAACCTTCGATCAAGTCTGCTAAGCAACTCGTCTAGGTAACTTTCAAGACACACATCATAAAAGACCACTATCAATACTTTAGAGGTGCTTGTCACTAACACCATTTATCTAGCATGCTGCAAATCTCTAACATACAATCCTATAGCTTTCATTGACCAAGAGTTTGTCACAATACTCAATTCGAATATATTTTATAGGCAACTAAGAATCATATAAAGGAATTTGCAGCAAGATTGAATCACAATCTCATGTAAGCATAAACATAACCCATAGCATGCATATTCTACATTCTACCACCAACACAAAGGATTTAGCTACTCATATTCATCAACATAGACATCAAATCATATGAATTGTAAATAGAATACATCAAATCAAACTACTAGACAAGAGATAATGATACAATGTTACCACCAAGCTGTCACTAATCGGTGGGTATTGATAAAATCTCTCCGTAGATGAAACAATGGATGCAATCCTATGCCAAAACCTTTAATTCAATCTAAAATACAATGTATCTGAGTTTTCTCTGAGTTTTGGGGCTTAGGAGCTCTCCAAAACGAAGCTAGTGTTCCAAAAGTATCCCAAAAGTAACAGAAGATCAGATCTAAGAAGGAAAATCCGAAAACGTAACCGCTGCCAAGCGGACCGCTTGGAGAGTCCAAGCGGAGCGCTTGGCAAGCGAAGCGCTTTGGCCCTCCAAGCGCTTCGCTTGACTGCTGTGCCAAAGCTCCTGGAAAATGAAGCGGAGCGCTTCACTATTCCAGGCGCTTAGCTTGGCTCCTGGGCAGATTTTTGTCTCCAATCTCAATCTTTTTGCCCTCGTACGGCCCTCGGGTGCCTTGGACTCATCCTTCTGAATGCTTATTGATGCTCAAACACTCACGAACAAGCCACGGAGATTGGGGAACTTCAACGGGGCCATCTTTTCCATCAAAAAGGCTCGTTTTTAGCTCCAAAAATGTCGTTTCGTACCTAAGTGCCTGAAAATGCAGAAAACACAAAACGTGACACTATTCTACAAAACTAACCAAAAAACAAGGCTAGAAGATAGCAAAAGAAGGTAAAAAAGACAAGATGAACGCATCAAAAATACGTTCATCACTTATTATAGCTGAATAAGTTATACTCAAGTCATCTCATCCCAAACCTCTCTAACTGATAAACACCCTTTTTCAGGCGTGAAATTCAGGGGGAATTGATCAAGCATAGCTTTGCTGATTAAGTGTCCGAAGTTTTGTGGTGAACAAGGTTTCGTTCTCTAGTTAGGTTGGAAACGAAGCAAGTGAGCTTTGGTTTCTGAAGAATCATTATAGATAGGTGTTGTAAGGAACCTCAAACTTATCTTAGTGGATTCAGTCCTAGAAAGGACAAAGTGGATTAGTTGAGAGATTACGCCACTCCCAGATACCACTATAAAAGTGTTTGTGTGGTTAACTTTACCGCATTTAGTTTTCAGCAAGCTTAACTGTTTGTACACTGTCACTCTGCTCACTTGCTGAAACTAGCACTCTCTGAAAAGCACTTATTATATAAAGACTTCCGCACTCTGTTTTTAAAGTACCAGTAAAACTCGTTACTGAAAAGTAACTAGTACTTGTTGAGAAATTTACTAGAAAAAATGGATTTAGTGACACCAATAAAATGTCACTAAAAAGACTTATGGTGACACTTTTAGCTATTGTGACACTTTTGCAAAGTGTCACCTGTAAAGGCGTTTCAATAGCTAAGGTGTCACTATAGGTTTCTATAGTGACCCCGTAATGCGTGCATATAGATATATGTTGTAACCTTGTATGTGTCACAATAGACATGTTTGGTGGTCACCATAGGTAATTGTACTGACCAAAGTTGGGTCATTACAAGTTTCTATAATGACACCATATTTTGTATATTTTCAATTTCAGTAACAATAATAATTATTTATTAATATTGAAACTATTTATGCTAAAAATATTCCAAAAACATATTATGGGGGTGTTGCGAGAATCGAACTCGCGATCTCTCACATAGAGCGAGAATCATACCACTAGACCAAACACCCAAATTTCAGAAAACCATGGATATTTATCATGTGTGCACTTCCGGTAGTGAAACAAAATACAAAGAAATTAATTATACTGCATTAGAGCACAGAACAAGAAGGAACAATAAGTTGCCATTTTGCTGATTGCCTGCACAAAGTAGTCAAAATATTTCATAATATTTTGCTCAGCCAACAAGAGTTCATTATTGACTGATCCTCGATGCCTCAACACTACAAACTTATTGTCTAGGCTTCAAAAAAACAGACTTTCCGCTCCAGTTGAAAGCCTACAAAACAATTTAACAACCATAAAAATTAGTTAGTTAGTATAGAGCACAAAGTTAGACATGGTAGAGACAAGCCAACAATCCCCATTGGAAACCAACACCTGATATCTCCAGATCACTCAAGAACTGGACCCTCAAAACGTAGAATTCTAAGTAAGATCATAATGTTAATAAGAAACAAGTTGCTGCACAAAACATCACAATTTTTTCATATATCAGACCACCAAAAGGAAGAATTTGCATATCAAACTAGAGAAAATATTCGCATGAAGTTGTAAGAAGCTGCTAGCTCATCTTGTTTATGACATGGAATACTCGAAAATGGGGTTAGCCCTCAAGTGCTTGCGATTCAGATCCTCATCATTGACTTGTTCTCCAGGGCAAAGAAAAGCAATATTTTACTTGTAGCATTCAACACCAGAAGGCTTTCTCTACTCCTGTCCAGGAAACACTACCTCTATTTTGCAAGCCACAGAAGAGAGTTTCCCTGCCACTCTATAAGCATCTAAAGCTAACAAATTCCATTAAACTCCCAAAAACCAGCTTGTGTTCTTTACTTTCTATTCCAGAATCTAGAGTTTGACACTTGAGACTTGCTACCTAACTCTAAGCACTATCTCTATTTACATATGCTATCCACAACCTATCTCTACACACGTGATTACACAACAAACAACAACTAACTTCCCAAATTTGCTTTTGTCAGTTAATCAGTCATGACTTTTTACCATTTAAATTCTTATTCATCAATCAAAGAAAATAAAAAAGAAATAGATGTATGCATTCTTGTAAGTAAACAAATCCAGATTCAAAGGTTGACGAAGAAACCTGAAGAAACTGAGCCCCATAGCCGCGGTATTTAATTTTATTGTAGAAACCTATAAGCACGAACAAAACTTCAGATAGATTGAACAAAACCAATAAAGACAAACAGAACATGTCCGAGAAATTGAAATTTCACTTTATTCAGTGAACTGTGAAAAGTTCACTTTAATATTCTAAGATGGATTCAAATTCCGCAAGGATTATTTGGTGAACTGTGTAAAGTTCACTTTATTCCTTTTCATTCGAATTTGAAAACTGAACTGTGAAAAGTTCACTTTAATATTCTCAGATGGATTCAATTATACAACGATTGCTAAGAAACAGAACATGATATTCGAGATTTAAAGGACAAACGTAATAAGAAAAACAATGAGTACCTTTCTTCAGGTCAGCAATACTGAGAAACTCATCAAGCTCCACATGGTTTTTCAGCTTGACATATGTATGTTTTTCTCCCCAAGTCAGTATTACAACATTATTTTCCTACAGACACACTCAACGTTAAACAAAAGTAGTATAATAGATAGCGTGGGATTAAACAGAATAAAAAGAACTCAAGTCAACCTCATCATTGTTGATTTAACATATATGGGGTAGCAACTATATGTAAGAACCAAGCCCAACAACATTCCCGATCAACGACAACAGTTGTAGCTGCGTTTTCCAGAGACAAATCTTCTCATCAAACATAGCAAAATTGCAAAACAAAAACTGTAGGACAAGACTTACTACAACAAATCAAAAAGGAACCAAAATCACATTGATTGATGCACAACAAATTCAAAGCAACATATGTATATATACATGAAAATCAAGCAAACATAAATATTTAGTTGGCTAGTTTTGGCAATTCCAGCAATGGAAAAATTCATGGGAATATGTAGAAGATTATGTGCTCAATTTTTTTTTGCTTTTTAAACAGAGACTCTGTGCTCAATGATGAAGGGGAATAATTATGAGGTAGATAAAACTGCAAAAGAAATCTTAATTCACGTAGAAACCAAGCTTCTAACCTGAAATATAGCTATCCAGCAGTAAGCTTCTCGATAAAATCATTTCTCTTCCCTTGAAAGATCCTCCCTTAAGTTAAAATAAACTTTAAATTGTTTGTCCAGAAATTTGATCCCAAGCCCAAAAACAAACAGAGACGATCAGTGAGGTACCGAGAACGAAAGCACGATCCCAAGCCCAAAAACGCAAGAATGATCTGTGAGGTACTGAGAAGAAAATCAAGATCCCAAGCCCAAAAAAAAAAAAAAAAAAAAAAAATAGAGACGATCAGTGAGGTATTAAGAAGAAAACCGTGATGAATATCTCTAATTGATTGAATTGGGTATCTAGGGTTTATGTCTTTTATTTTTTTAACCACGTAAACATGCCCCGATGCAAATTCTATAGTATAATTTAGGGATTTTGCATAACAGAGCAAAGAGTAGCAACAATTAATCAACAACATCTTGATCATGAAATTCACTAGAGAAACTAAAACAAGACAGATAAAAAAAATTAAAAAAAAAATACAGAAATGGCTTCGAAGCATGTCGACTGCAATTCTTGAATCCTAAGCTCAATCTCTCTGGAAATCGAAGGTTCAAGGACGAAAAAGCTCGCCTCAAACTCATGTGAACTTTCTAATAGGCTAATAGCTAGAATGCTAGATCATCATTCCTAAGTCCTAACAACTACTATTAACTAATCCTTTGCAAATTCAAAGACATCTACATATACACCTAGTCTAAGTTCTGCAAGGCAAACATAAACAGTAAACACATACCCGAATGCAATTAAATAGACACTGCTAGTTTATCTTTGTTTTAGTTGAAAATGGTATATTTTCTAAATCCTTTACACTATGAAACATGAAAGATCAAGTAGTTGCATCTTCCTTGAGTTCGAGATATATTCCATTGTTGAAGATAATTTGTGCCATAAAAGAAGTCCATTATGCAGCTCAATCAAACTAGATATTGTCAACGAAAATTACATGATTCAAATCCGTTCACCACTTCCTAATAGCTAGCTAGATCATCATTCACATGAGAAAATTCACACTCAAATAAATCACTTTATAGAAAACAAATTAACCATGAAAACATGCTCTGATGCAAATTCTATATAATTTAGGGATTTTGCATAACAGAACAGAGAGTGGCAACAATTAATCAACAACATCTTGATCATGAAATTCACAAGAGAAACTAAAACAACACAGACAAAATTAAAACAAAAAACAAAATATACAGAAACTACCTTGCAATCATGGCCAATTGATTATCATCTCATCATCACTTACGGCTATCATAATCAAGCACTTTCTCATCAGTAACAGCCGACCGCGAGTGCTGCACAATCGATCTCCCAATGGCGTTAATCCAATCCTCCTCCTCCTCCTTCTCCGAATCGGCAATAAAGTACATCATGTCGCCCCTCAGCGACACCTCGAAGGCGAATTGACGATTGAGGACATCCTCAACCCCTTTGACGCTGAGGCAGCCGGTGACGGGAATTGCTCCGCGAGGACGAGAGGCGTGCGTGACTGTAGATTCCGTAAACCAGAAAAGTCTACCCTGTTTGAGGACGAACCAGCGGTGGTGCCAGGTTTTGATGTACTCGCCTTGCTTGGTGAGCCAGCCGGAGCGCTCGGGGAGTCCCCAATACTCGATTCCGTCATACTCGTCGACGGCGGGCTGATCGGTGCCATCACGGATCGCCAGAGGCTAGCCATAGGGTTTATGTCTTATCAATTGCCGTGACTATGAAATTAATTAATAGAATTGTTTTCAATCCATCTTGTATTGCAATGTCATTTTGCATAACAGTCCTCCAAGATAGCCTTAAGTACAATAAGACCACCGAGTGATGCGTCACTATAGGTAGATGTGGTGATCTTTTTACAAGTGTGATAATAGCTAGTGTCAAATTAGACGTATGTTGTAGTAGTCAGTTAAATTAGCTAGATATAGTGACGCTTGAATTATTGTGTCACTAAAAAAAGTGTCTAATTAGGCCTTTTTTCTAGTAGTGAAAGTTAAGTATCAGCAAACTCATTACTGAAAAGTAATAAGCACTTGCTGAGAAAGTTTTTAAACGACAAAAGTTTGAAAAGACTATTCACCCTCCCCCCCCTAGTCTTTTCTTGTTGTTTAAAGGGACCAACAGAACTTATTGCCTCCGGAGTGGTCGCAAGGTATATGTATAATGGTTCTCCGTCCACTGTCTTGGATAACAAAGGCGGTGACAAAAAGTAATGCTTTAGTTTTTCAAAAGCCTCTTCACATTCCTCTGTCCACTCGAACTTATTACTCTTCCTCAGGACCTTAAAGAAGGGCAAGTTCTTCTCGGCTGATCTTGAGATGAAATTGCTTAGGGCGATAGATTTTCCAACTAATTGCTGTACCTCATTGAGTGTCCTTGGTTGTGGTAGGTCGAGGATGGCTTTGATCTTTTCCTCTGGCGTTACTCTGAAAGGATCCTTGCCCATGGACACCGGTAGGACCAAACTCCCGAGGGGCATTATCGGCTGTCCTCCGAACCCTACTAGGGCGCTCACCACTTCTTTCAATCCTTCCTTCGGGTCAATTTTCATCTTTTTGAGAGTGCTTGTGAAAATGAGATTGGCTGAGCTTCCGGTATGTACTAGTACCTTTGGGACTTCATAGCAAAAAATGTCAAGAGAAACTACCAAAGGAACACTTGAATCTTGAGTGTCCCCTCCTCCGGCATGCCTCAGAGGAAGTTCACTATCATCGAAGGAGATCATGTTGGTTCCTTTCGGCGCGACTTGTACATAATTGGGGTCTCTTGTGGTAAGGTCGTTCGCAATTCTTTCTCTTGCCTTGCGACTATCTCCTCCCGTCGGTCCTCCGGCAATATTAAGAATTTTCCCATGGATGGGTCTATTCTCAAAGTTCACTTCTCTTCCATAATCCCGATGTCGCTCGCCCTCCGGAGGAGGAGGAGGTGGAGGCGGCAGGACCGAACGCTCCCTTCGCGGTTTGGGGGCGATGTGATGGATGGGTTCCTCTCGGCGAATGTAGTTGACCAATTGTCCTCGGCGCACTAGCTTCTCAATTTCAGTTTCGAGGTTAACACATTCGTCGGTGGTATGTCCTCTGCCTTTGTGAAAATGGCAAAACTTTTCCGAATTTCTATTCCTCCGGGAGTCCGGGATGGGTTCAAGCCAATCTACGTCCATCCTTCTTGATATAATAGTGCTCAAGATGTCGGGTCTTGGTCTATTAAGCTCTGTGTACTTCTCGTACCTCCTAGGAGGAGACCTCCGTGGGGGAGTTCTCTTGTCCCTGAAGTCATTTCTATGATGTGGATCTTTTTGGATGGCGTTCCTCTCATTCCTCTGGTCTTGCCTCTTTTACTTCGGAGGATGATTTTGACCTTGCCTTTGTTGTTCCTTTTCCTTCGGAGCGTTCGGAAGAAGAGTTCTCACTGGGACGGTTCTTCGAAATTCCTCCGCCGCCAAAACATTTTTGCATACTTGCTCTAGGTCCTTCTCGTCTCCACATGGGACCTTGCGAGTTAGTCCCGGAACTTCTCATTGGTGGTATTCCCATACACTTATTCCTTTCGCTCCTTGGATCCGTGAGTTTCTACTTGGTATGCCGCTTCATGGAACCATGTCAAGAATTCTCTTAAGTCCTCCGACGGTCCTTGGACGATTTCAGCCAAATACTTGACTCCTCTTTTCTTCCGTATCACTTTCTCAAACCTTTTGGTGAATTGAGATGTGAATTCCTTGTAGGACGTGATGGGTCCATTATCCAAGTTAGACCACCAAACCATTGCCTCTCCACAAAGTGTCGAAGGGAAGATCAATACCTTGGTGTTGGGATCATGTCCATGGGCTTCCATCTTTGTGCCAAACCTTACAAGATGGTTCTTTGGACAGCTAATACCATCATAATTTTCCAAATTTGGGAATCCTCTATCAGTCTTCACCACATGAGTTCTTATGGCATCACATAGGGCGCTTGGCTCCATGTCCTTCTCTTGCTCTTGGACGTTTGTCTTTAGCGCATCTATTTGCGCTTCAAGGACTTTTCTCTGGGCTTTTAGCTCTTCAAGGTTAAGCCTCCTTCCGGTCATGGGGTCAAATCCTACCATCGGGGTTATTTGAGCCACCGTCCTACCACCGTTATTCTCGGCCATCGCTTCTGGACGATTCTGATGAGTGGTTTGATTTGGAAGAGTTGGTGGATGGACAACCTGAAGTTGAAGTTGGTCCGGAGGGAGTTGGAGATGGTCCGGGGGATGTGGGTCATTGGGCGCTTGCGAGGCCCTTACTCTCCTCTCGATCACTTCCCTCAAGTCTCCCGGTGCTCCTTGGGGACCTAGCCTTGATTGCACGCCTTGAGGTCCTAGCCTTGAGTGAATTGGCCTAGGACTTGCTCGAGATTGAGCTTCATCTTGAACGGGATATGCTCTTGCTTGGATTGGTGCGGGTTGATGCACTTGGGGTTGCCTTTGGTCCCTTATTTCTTCCTCTACTCTTGCTGCCTCATATTGTCCTAGGCATCCTTGGATGGTCAGGAGGAACAATTCGTATTGCGCCTCCGTGAACCCAAAGTCCGCGGCACGAACTACTTGTCCGTTGGGAAGGGTAAAGTTCATTGCTGGCTGGACTTGCCTTGGCAGCGGTTGAGCTTGCCTTGGGAGCTGGTGGGCGGAAAGTCTCAATGCGCCAAAACCGGATCTGACGGGATTCCTTGGGGCACATTTTCATCAACCCTTTGCTCCGGAGCAGTGATGCTCGTTGGGGCTCCATCGACCAAGTCGTCGTCCGAGTAGTCATCAACATTATTATTTCTAATTGCCCTACCACAGTTTTCTCGCCCCCTTCCTCTGCCTCTGCCTCCTAACGGGATGGCCCCGAGGACGAGCAGGTCGGGGTTCAGCGAAGGCGGTCGCAAGGCGGGTACTTCTTCTGGGATTAACCATCCTTCGGCTCGTGCTAGTAGGACGAGGGTAACCTTTTGATCGGTCCCCACAGACGGTGCCAAATGTTGATAGGTAATTCGTGCTTTCCTCTAGAGCGTAGTATTTTCTTTTGGAGCGTCGTCGTAGGGCGAAAGTTCAAGAGCGTCCTTCGCACTTCCAGTGCCTTCCGTATTGTTCCTAGGACCTGAGATATAACTAGCAAGAGGAGGGGTTAGTGCCACAAGCCCGGCTTGTCAATGATCAAGCCGGAGGGACGACTTTACGTGTTGGGAGTTGGTAGGCTTACCTAGTAAATGTAGAGTGATAAAGTAGTGTGATGGAATGTCATAATGATTTCCTTGATTTGAGTGAGCCCATATTTATACTAGCAATAGAATATTGACTTGGCACTTAGGACCGTGACAAGTGTCCGGCAATGATTGAGTCTCCCCTGGGCTTAGGCCCATTTGAAGTGGCCCATGGGCTTTGGCCCAGATCTTTCACTAGGGTTGGCAGGGATAAAATGGTCATCCTTGGTACCAAAGTGCTCCTAGGGCGGGTGTCACCCTAGTACCGTCCGAGGATGGGGTAGTAGGGCGACCGCTGAGCTCCTAAGGTCCGAGGACCATCTTTTCCTTGGGACATGTTGGGTCTTTCCTTGACGTAAGGAGGACTTATGTCCAACTACCCATGTGCTAGTAGGGCAGAAGGGCACTCGTCCGACTACCAATGCTAGAAGGGCAGAAGGGCACCAAACTTGTTCCTCTCGACGTGCTACTAGGGCGACCCTATGTAGCCGGAGGTTGTGATGAAGTCCGAGGAGCTCTTTGCCTACCTTGCCTTTCTCCTAGCTGGTGGCTACTAGGGCATTCTCCTACTAGTAGGGCGTCACCATGCTAGTAAGGCGACTCAATGGCTAGTAGGGCAGTTGTACTTCTAGGTCGAACATAAGGACTTAGGATATTTTGCCTAATCTCTTGTCTGGTCGGACCATGGTGATGGGTAATAGGACCCTTCTATCATGGTCAGCCCATGGCGCCCTAGTACACTCTTAGGCGCCCTTGGGGTTGGACATATTCCGACACCAACAGTCTAGATGATATAATTTGAAATTGGGAGCGAGAGCGACAATTTGCGATTTCTCAAAATATTTGAGAGCAAGCGTCCTGGAGCGGTCATTAAAATATAATTTAAAAATAACATTTAATATACTTACTAATTACTGTTCAGAGAATGCTCATATGTTTATAGAATTTGGGTATTATTCTCCCTTAGAAGTACTAGTTATTACTTACAATAAACAATAAACGTAAAAAAACGTAAATACATACTCCCTCCGTCCCAAAATAGTTGCACCGTTTTGACTTTTTACGGTCAACAGAATTGAAGTTTGACTACAAATTACTCTTAAACTATAATGGTAAAATATTTAACAAAATTAGATATTGAAAATTTAGGATGGAAAGTTTCATAATATAATTTTGATAAATATTTTACTATTATAGTATTATAGTCTAAGAGTAATTTGTAGTCAAACTTCAATTCTGTTGACCGTAAAAAGTAAAAACGGTACAACTATTTTGAGACAGAGGGAGTATATCACTAGTGTTGGGTATATTAAAGTTTATATTAGAAGCCCACAAAAAGCCCAAGTCTAATTGATTAAACCCTAGTGTTCTAGCACTTGGTATTTCAGATTATATTCCTTTTCACAACATCATCACACATGTTAATCGAAAGTAACTACTGTACCTACTGAAAGCTAAGAGAAGGTGTTTATTTCTCAGATGATCAACACAATCGAAAGGGGGAAAAACTATTTATAGTTCGTTGAAGCTTCAACCAACTAAAATGTCAACGATCAATAGATGACAAGCCACCCGCCTAAATCCTGACCTTCCCTTATTAATAGCATCGTACTTCTAAAAAAATAACAATTCAAAATGCGTTTTTCTTCATAAATCAACCATTTACAATAAACATTCAATTTCTCACCTTAACATTTCCCTCTTCTTGACTTTGAGCTTGTCCACAAGCATCAAATCCAGGAAACTTGGCCTCCATTATTGCATAATCTTCCCAGGTTGCCTCGTCTTGTGGTAAATGTTCCCATTGAATCAGTACTTGGCCTAAAACAGCGTTGTTCCTTTTCACTATTCGCCTAGCCAAAACCTTAAAAGACACCAAAACTATTGTTCCTTCTTCATCCATAGTTGGCAGCCCAAACATTGTTTTCTCAGCAAACCCCACATGTTTTTTAAGTAAAGATATATATATATAAAAAATACGAGACGTATTTTGCATCCAGCTGGTGGTTGCAATTTATATGCTACAGTTCCTATCTTCTCTTTTACTTGGAAAGGACATGCAAATTTTGGATTGAGTTTCCACACTTCACTTCTCCTGATAGAGTGTTGCTTGTAGGGTCTAAACTTCAAATAAACTCAATCACTAACTGCAAATACCCTTCCCGTTCTGTTTTTATCAGCCAGCACCTCCATCCTCTGCTTTGACAAAATATTCCGCATCAGCATATATGTCATATATCTTTCCATATTTTAGTGATGTAGGAGTTTGATTTTGTACCTTACTATTATCCCCTCAAATGAGGATCATCGAACCTCTCCCATCCAAAGATCTTTGAGTCTCCCCTTATACGCATATTTTTAGTCCAACATTCTCAACAATTATTCACTACAGGGGACCCTGTCTTATGCAAATCCGCAGTTATCCATCCGTATACCTCAGAGTCATCATCATCTTCCAGCCTTAGATCAATTCCCAACACGAATTGTTACCAAGAAACCAAATATAATCTCTCTCTCCCTTTTCCAATTGAATTGAGATAAACAACTCACAAAAAGTGTTCTGTGGGTCGATTATCAGAGTAACAAAATGTAATATACTCTGTCAATTGTTTTGCGAGGGTTCGGAGGTAGAGTTACAAACAATGTACCTCCGGCCTCCGGAAGTTTTCTTTGAAGTTTTCTTTGTATTGGTGCTGATTAACAAACCACATAGCAACAATTTGTTGATGTCCATTCAAATAAGGGTCATTATGTTATTTTTTGCTTTCTCCACTTGAATCAATTTGGCCAAATTGAGACGAGAATTAGATACCTTAAATAATTCACTGTGTATTTTATTGTTGAAATCTTATTCTTCACCTGGTTGGGCATATCCTTGCTAATATTCTTTTCAATACAACAATCATTGAATTGAATGCATTACCCACAATTATGCAAGCTCACCCAGTCACACAGAGTTATTGTTTTTAGCAGTTTGGCGTATTTATTTATTTTATGGAGAAATCATGCCTATATTAATAAAAATAAATAAAACTTGAAGTTATATTCAGTGAATCGAAAAGAAACGATAAAATACCACAACCACCCTCAATTACGTTATTTGTTACTATCTCCATTTCATTAATAAATTTCTAAGGGGACTATTCATCGTGACCTTTAACCACGTATAACTTTTAAATTACATTAGACAAAAATATAATAAAATTATATTATGAAATTAAATGGAGTATATTTTCACAATCAACTTTTAATTTATATCGATACGGTTTAATTTAAAATTTATACGTGGTCAAAGGTCGCAATGAATAGTCCCCTTAGAAACTTATTAATGAAACGGAGGAAGTAATGAATTGATGAACCACTGTATTACACTTGCGTCTAATAATAAAATGAAATGAAATATACTGTAAAAAAAATCTATGTTCTTAGAATTAATTATATTTAACGATTTACAGACATTTCTTTATGAATTATGTAAACTTCCCAGCTTAAATTTTGGAGCTTCATTTTAGCTCCTTCCACTTTAATTTTCCATTTAGTTTTTCTTTTTATTTTATATTTAATTCTAGAGTGAGTCTCCTAGTAGACGGTCTCTAGTATAGACCAATTTATATATATTATAAAACAACCCCAACCAAGAAGCTACAAAAACACTACAAAACTATTAAAATATTCGGGGGTCAAATTGTAATAAATACAAACAATGGTCCATTTTGCAAAAAACTTCTTTCTTCTTCCTTCTTCCGTTTTCTTCCTGATCGACAGAAACACAGATCGATCTTCTTTTTTCTCTCGCTTCTTTCATCATCATCAATCAAGGTGCTCATCATCATATCAATCAAAAAAAGCTAATCATCATCATGGATCGATCTCCTCAACATCATCTAGAGATTTTCCATTGTTGTTTCTCAATATATAGGTAATTATCATATATGCTCATTCTCTACATCTAATTTCATGTTCAATGGTTTCTAGATTGAACAATATGATGAGAATATGTGTTTGAATCTTTGGGGATAGATTTATGTTAAATCAACATTGTTGTAGTTGTTTGCATCTACATTTATGTAGGTATGGGTTTGGGTCGAAGTTTGCTGGTGATAGATGTTAGATTTGACATATAAAAGTAGATTTATGTAGATTTGATGATAAATTTACGTTCAGAAATATTTCCCATGATCACAACCATCTTTCCCATGTTCTCAACAATATATCCCATGATCTCACATGTTCGCGGTGCTCTGGTTTTTTTATAGTTGTTTGCATCTAGGTTTATATAAATTTGTGTTTGAATCAACGTTGTTAAAGTTGTTTGCATCTACATTTATGTAGAATAGTGTTTGGGTCGAACTTGGGGATAGATGTTATATTTTGCATCTATATGTAGATTTATGTAGATTTCACGAAAAATTTACGTTCAGCGATATTCCCCCATGATCTCAATAATATTCCCCATGTTCTCAGCAATATATCCCATGGTCTCACATATTCGCGGTGCTCTTTTTTTTTTTTTTTTATTGAACATGAAAATATTGGCATACAATAGTTTTTATGATCTCACCAATGTTTCTTATGATTTCAACAATATGTTTTATGATCTCACTTGTATGTTATGTGTAATTCACTGGAAATCATGAAATATGCCATGATCTCACCAATAGTTCCCACGTTCTCAACGTTATATCCCATGATCTCGCAAAAAAATCCATGTTCACTGATCATCACATTTTATATGTAGGTACAAGTACCGTTGATGAAAATTTTTACATCCGTGGGATGCTTGGAAAGGACTAACATGAACTTTTGATAAGTAATACGAATGCTACTGCATCAACTTCTATCCTAGATCCAAGACCAAATTTTAGAGAAAAAACGAAGAAAACCACCTTGTTTGTGGCAACTCTAGACAAATACTTCTTCTGATTAGTTTGTAATGTTTTGAACAATTTTCAGAATTACAGTTGTTTCATAAGCTTAGTTTGACAATTTTAAAAATGTAATATACTATTTTTTATGAATATAAGTCCAATGATCTCAACAATATCGCTCAAAATCTCTGGCATATGTCACATGATCCAAACAATATTGCCTAGGATCATGGGCACATGTCTCATGATCTCAGGAATATGTCCTATGATCTCAATAATATTAACCAGGATCTCTGACATATGACCTATGATCTCAGGAATATGTCCCATGATCTTAATAATATTACCCAAGATCTCTGGCATATGTCTCATGATCTCAATTGTCCCATAATCTTTGGCATATATCCCATGATCTGAGTAATAAGTCCCATGATAGGAGTAATTACAACTTACAAAATCAACGGGTAACAAATTCCAATAGTACAAATAATTATTAACTTATATTAATTACTACTACTAATCATACTAACTAGTACTATTAACTTGTACGTACAACTACTACTACTAACAAATTAATCCAGAAACAGCTTCTTCTTGCACGATTTTCGGTTTCCCATCCAACAATGATGCTTGAATCGCAACCTCATTATCCAGATAATGCACTTTCATCATCTCCATGTTGACAACATAGCAATTGTAGTGATCACCACATATCAACGGGAAAAAGAACTACAAAAAAACAATTAAAAACTATAGTGAGAAAACAGTATACGATCTAGAAAAAACGGTACCTAAAATCTAAACTAAACATCCCATGATCTAAACCAAATATCCCAGCTAAAGTCTATGGGGAGGCCGGCCTTTCCTAAAAATATGGAAAGGCCTGGTTTAATAAAAACTCGCTGGTTTTCCCAAAACTCGCTGGTTTTGAGATTAAACCGGCCGACCGACCGAGCTTTTACGCAAACCCGGTTTTCTTAATAGAATAAATATAACAATCCACACACAATTCAGCGTTTACTGTGTGAAATCCATTATTTCTCTCTGCAAATTCCCGTCTTCTTATCCTGCTTTCGAAACTCAAACTTTCCCGATCAATAGAAGAAACGAGCCGATTGTTCTCCTTTTTTCTTCGTTTGTGCTACCTTTGTGTTGGATTTAGTGTTCTCAATAGGTTTTGTGAGATCTAGGGTTTCGAATTTGGTTTCTTCTCAGATCTGATTTCACAGATCTGGGGATTTGGAGCATGATGAAGAGGATCAGAAGGATTTTTTCGGTGTTCCAGACACTGCTGATCCGTTGAAGTAGTTTTCAAGATGGAGAGTTGATTCTTCCAGTAAAGGTATGTTAGTTTAGTTGTTAATTTTGATATTGTGAATCTGTTTATTGTTGTGCTTTGAAGTGTTTGTGGATGTATTCATTCTATTATATGCTCTATTTGTGTGATGTTATGGTTCAGGTGTTTGTATGTTACGGTTTTAAGTGTCTGTGGTATGCTTATAAGGTATTTTCATGTTGTTTCCGATGGATTTTGATTTTGTTTTAAGTGTATCTAGTATTCTTATTATTAAACTTAGTTTCTGTTGTTGATTTTTTTTCTTTTAGTACTAAGTGTTTCTGGTATGCTTATAATGAATTTTGGTGTGTTTTTAAGTGTCGTTGGGATTATGAAATTGATTTAAGTGGGGATATTATGATTTTAGATGTTGATATTTGTGTTGTTGTATTTTTAAGAGATCATGTTATGCTATGTAAGGTCTTGTGTTATGATTTTTAGGAGGTGTAATGTTATGCTACTTTAGTTTTCTTGCTGAAAGGATTACGGTGTAGTGTTATGATTTTAAGGGGTCGTGATATATTTATATGGCATCATGTTATGTTATTTTTTTAAAGGGTGATATTGTGCTTTTAAATGTGCTGCTGATGTTTTACGTTTTTCTTTTTTTTAGTTGTTGATGCTTTTGACACTATAAGGAGAGCAGATCTAATAAGAGGAAAGATGCCTCTGTTGTTGGTACAATTGCTGGTTGTGTAGCTGCTGGTGTTTCAGATTATGAAGAGTTGAGGACAATTGAACGGAAGCTTCATAGTTTGCGAGTTGCGTTAAAAGTCAACAATATTTTGAACAAGTAGGATTTGTAATTAATAATGTCCTGGACAAACTATTTTATCTGGATGTTATTTGAAATGGTTTCTAATTTGAGCAGTTACTTTTGGCCTTTTTAAACAATTAGTTTGTGTATGTTTTAAAGCAGTGGTTTAATATGAAACTCTTATATGTTCTGGTTATAGTTTATTATATATATGATATTATGGCTTTAAGATACAAGATGTTGCTATTGTTGGACAAAGTGTGCATGTTGAATGTTATTTTGGATCGAGTAGTGTGTGATGTTAAGAATTAGTCTTTGTTATTGGATAATTAGTTTGTGTATGGTCTTAATTGGTTTTAACATGCAAGCATTGTATGGTGAAGTTTAGTTTTCTGTCTAATTTATGATGTCTAATTTATGAAGTAGTATAGCAAATGTCCATTTAAATTCTTAAGCGATTTCTTAGAAGCACGTACAATGGTGGGTACTTAAATCCATAATTGTACGTACTTAAAACCACAATAAGAATATTGATAACTACATCAACAGGTTATAAGAGATATATGTTACGGTTTTAAGGGTTTGTCATAAGAGTTGGCGATGATATGTTTTATCATTCGATATTATACTTCTAAGATCTTTTGTTATACTTTATTTAAGGCGCAACGTAAAATCATGACATCATGCAATGAGCTAGTGCAAAATTAAATAGTTCATTCATGTAAGGATTAAAACATTTAGTCAATTGATGTTTCTACAACTAGTATTATCAAATCAACAAAATTAATAACCGTTCTCCATTAAAATCTTAATTTGAGTTTTTAGAAGAATAACATATAATGGGTACTTAAAACCACAACTTGGATACATAAAACCCCAACAAGGGTACTTATAATACACCAACTGTTGTATGAGATATATGAGACCATGCCAACTAGTGTAAAATTGAATGCTACATTATATTCATGTAAGGACTGAAACATTCAGTCAATTGGAGTTTTTAAAACTAGTATTCTCAAAGCAACAAAATTACAACAAGTGTTCATGTGGTGTTTCTTATGCAAAATGAATATGGATTTTTAAAATTGGCTTCTCGCGAGTAAACTTGTTCGTGATCTTTGAAGCAACAAAATATTTATGATACTTGTAGTCATCCTTTGTCATTCCATCTCTCCAGAAAATAGCAGTCGACCTAGCATCTTCACCTACAGGTAGAAGTGATAAAATTATTGATCTTAATCCTTTTGTTTATCAAAAAAAATATTTCTTTTAAAAATTTTGTTCATCTACATGCTTAAACCATAATAATACGATCACGCAAAACATACCATGACCAATTAAAATTATAACAGTATACCTAAAACATATATCAATTGACGACATGAAAATAATAACTGATATTACTAAAATCCATAGCATCAAAACTTCAAATTACAACAACATGTCTTACTACCATAGTGAGACAGCATATAACCACACCGGATTTCAATCAGAATAATGTAAAAGGTTCAATTAACATGCTGATGAAAAGGTGAAATACAATAAATATGTTGCTAGAATCACAACATGTTTCCAATTATGTACCTATAAATGTTTTGTATAAAAGAATAACAGTAGAACATAATGTCATAGCTAGGAGAGCTTATAACCGAAATTAATCATAACAACCAGTGTTAAAAGTATACTATGCAGATTAAAAACCATAACACAATGTGATTCAATGTAACAATGCAGAAATATACTACACAAACTTAGAATCATGTATAACAACAAGGATTAAAAGTATCCAGGAACTTACGAAATTGTTGTTCACGTTCGATTTCTTCAATTACTTCCACATCTCAAATTGGATTTCACAAGTATCTGAATATGAAAGTTTGATCAACAAATCGGAACGTAAATCAATCGAAATTCAGGAAAACGAAGAAGAATCGTCAAAATACGCGAATACACACAGTAAAACTCTGTAAATACGCGCAAAAAAAAAGAGAGAGAATCGATGTTGAATTAACATCACGTATAGAAACCATAACATGTTACATTAACAACCATAACATGGCATTATCAAAAGAAAAAAATGCAAAGATATACTAGACAAACTGCAAATGTTATAACAACGTCGATTAAAACCGTAACATGTCATATTAAAAACCATAACATGGTGTTATCCAATGAAAAAAAAACAGAGAGACATACTAGACAAACCAAAAATATTATAACAATGTCAATCAGAACCATAACACGTCATATTAAAAACCATAGCACGGTGTTATCAAATGAACATATGCACTAACATACTAGACAAACTAAACATATTATAACAATGTCAAAATACACCACATTTATCTCCTCATGTTTCCTATGAACAAAAGTGACCTTGAAGTAGCAACTTGGCAATGGACTTACTCAAAACTCAAGCACGATTAACATGTAAAGAACCCGATAACCGCTTTGGTTCCCATAAACTAAAACCACCACAACAACATGATTTAAAAGCACACCATATATTCTATCTTAAAACTATGAGACAGCATTAACAATCTACTTAATACATAAACCATATCAAGCATGCTTAGAACCATACCACAAGGTGTTAAAACTATAACAACAGTAATTAAAACAACACCAATATGACCTAAAACTATATCATAGCATTTGAATTTAATGCACGCTAAAAAATCATATCAATGTTGCTTTGAATCATTACTTGATATCTTAAAGTCATAACAAGGTTCCATAACAGTACACCATACATACTAAAAACTCTAGGATGACACTATTTAATCAATATACTGCAGAAGCTTAAAATCATAACAAAAGGTTTAAAGTACACCAGCTTACAGTATTGCTGCTCATGTTGCATTTCTTCAATTAATTGCAATTTCGACGAGCATCCTTCTAGAATAGCATGCTGAAGAAGCAAAATATTATAACCATGTTGCTTAAAACCATAACACGACGTGATGCAATGAAAAAATGCAAAAATATACTACACAAACATAGAGCTATAACAACAAGGCTTACAGCTGGTACTCAGGAATTTAGAAAAACCATAACACGACGTGATTCAATGAAAAAATCCAGAAACATGGTAGACAAACTAAAAACCAGCAACAACAAGGCTTAAACATATTGTAACAACGTCGATTATAACCATAACGCGATAGTTTAAAAACCTTAACGCGGTGTAATCGAATGAAAATATGCACAAACATACTACATAAATATCAAACCAGAACAGGAAGGCTTAAAAGTATATAGTAAAGTACGAATTTGCTGCTCTGGTTCAATTTATTCAATAATTTCCAGATCTGTGAAGCTTCCTTCTTCACCATCGTTGATTTGCAGATTCGAATATTCTAGCAGCTAAATCAGAATGTTTCGTACAATGAATTCATCGAAAAAGCATGAAAACATCAATCGATCATAAAAAACAGAGCTGAATCAGGAAAATCATGAAATTCTATTGGAAATCGTATAGAAATCAGGGATTTGTTGTTTAATTCACCTGGATAACGTTCATCGGAGCTTTTTCTGATGAAATCCGGTGAAAACAAGCTTCATTTGGCGAGATTCCGTCAGTTTTCCGGCGAGATTCTTCGATCTGTAGAGAAACACGCAGTTTCACGTTCTATTGTGTGTTTTTCTGTTTTTCTGTTTTTTTCGCTATTTTAGGGCTCTTATATAGTGGACCGATTTTTTTAATTGATCATTGAACCGCGAAAACCGCCTAACGGTTTTGGTTTCTGGTTTTTGCCATAAAAACCAGGCCTTTCCATGTTAATAGGAAATGACATCCTTACTATATAAAAACTTAATATCCCATGATCTCAACAAAAAACCCATGATCTCAAAAAATAGATAGAATTACACAAAAAACAGTTAAAAAACTACGAGAAAACAATATACGATCTCAAAAACAGTAGCTATAATCTCAAACTAAACATCCCATGATCTCAACAAAAAAATCCATAATCTGAAAAAATAGATAAAACTACACAAAAAACAGTTAAAAACTACGAGAAAACAGTATACGATCTCAAAACACAGTACCTATAATCTCAAACTAAACATCCCATGATCTAAACCAAATATCCCATGATCTTAACCAAAAAACCCATGATCTCAATAATATCGAGCATCTTCAACACAATTTATGTAGATGAATAAAGTCAACACAATTTATGTAGATGAATAAAGTCAGCAAAACTAACAATTCAACTAATACAAATAATTACTAACTAGTATTACTACTACTTAATAGTTAATACTACTACTACTAATAGTTAAAAAACGGATGATTATGATTCATTCACAGGCCACAACTCCACAACTAAAACATTTTCTGTCTTGTTTCTCACACACATAGGCCATAGCCAACTCATAAATTCACAGAAGGCCTATATTGAGTACTTTAAATCACAGTTCAATAACATGAGATAATTCAAGGGAAAAAGAAAGAGGGTACTATATACAGCTGAGCCACCATGATCTCCTCCCCCGCCTCATTCCACCACCACCCGCCATGGCTTCCCCAACCACCACAATCCCCACCACCTCTCCGTCTCCTCCCAATCACACCACCACCGCCACCACCCTCGCCTCCAGATCCGCGCAATTGACGCTGCCCAGCCTTACGACGAGAAAACTCACCTCGTCAATCGCTTAAATCAAACAACCAAGCTCAAAAATCGCCATTATCAGCTTCGGCAACTTTGGTCAATTCCTCGCCAAAACCTTCGTCCGTCAAGGTCACACCGTATTCGCCTACTCCCGATCCGAATACCACTCAATCGCCCGTTCCCTTCTTCACCGATCCTAATGATCTTCGCGAACAGCATCCTGACGTCATTCTAATCTTCCTCCATAATTTGAGAGAAAATGAAAATTTGCTGAAAAGACCTCATATTTATAGCTTATTACGTTTCTACCACAGAACTGTTTTACTGATAATATGATGTTGTTGGTATATTGCAAAAAGGTCCCGTCTCTTCGAAAGACCGTCTTTCCTGAGAATTTGCGTAATTCTATTGCAATAAACATCCACATTCTCAAATTTGAAGTAACGAAGTCCCAAATTACCTGTTTTGTTGCCACTTGTCGTCCTAGGTTGTCGTATACAATTAATTATCTATATATGATCGACTTTACCAATTTGTTCCTTATACACGATACAGATTTGATCAGTTTTATAGTTAAAATCACCATCGTATACAATTATCTATATATGATCGACTTTACCAATTTGTTCCTTATACGAGACAGATCTGATTAGTTTTATAGTTAAAGTCTCCCCAGAAGGTTTTAGTTTTTTTTTTTTTTTTCCTTTTTAAGTGGCTAAAAAAGAATTCTTATCAAAGATTAGGAGAGTATAAGCGAGCAAAATTTACAACACCAACCAATACACCCTCACCTAACTTAGAAAGATTAAAAAGTAAAACGAAGGCTATCATCCTCGAAACTTTTGACCAGAGAAACCAAGAAATCTCATAATCAGGAGAAGAGTGATCCCAAACTTATACTCAGGAAAGCAACAGAAAAATAGAACCAGGGAAGTACTTGGCACCACAGAAAAGAACGGAACCAACTAGCCAAACGGACAACAAACACCATAAAATTCAAGTACACCATATACTTTCAAGAGAATAAGTGACAAATAATTTAAAATATGAAAGTCCAATTAAAATGTGTTGAATTGAATTACTTATAGGATCCTATGCTTCCTAAGATGTATTGGCGTAAATAGGATCAACCTACTTTACCCGTACCACTCCACCCTTTGTTTACGAGATAGGAAAAAAAAATTCATTTTTGATACTCTACAATAACACACCGCCACATTTGGTACTCAAAAATGACTTCGTCCGTTTTGAGTACTCTAACATAACAATGTGCCCGGTACTTCGGCACATAACTCCGACAGCTATGAGACGTAGACAACAGGAAAGGAAACGTAACGAGACTTATGATTGGATGTTAACTTGATGTTGGCCAATTATTATTTTTTTAAATAGTGATTAATGCTTTTAAAAAATGAATTTAGTGATAAAATATTTTCTAAAAAAATGTTAATAACTTCAAATACAAAACATAAGGGTGAAATATTTGAATTTAAATATTAAACAAAATTAAACTAACATGTTTTTGTAAAAATTCCTAATCAGGTGGTCACGTGTCATTTTCTCATTCACTAATGCATTGTTTTTTATACTTCAGTAAATTGTTTGCTGATTTCATATTGTAGCTCAAACACCTGAAAATCAAAAACAAAGATATATCACTGGATCGTTGAGAAAGTAGACAACACCTGAAAAATTGTAGGTCAAAATATTCCTGGCCTCAAAAGATATAACTGGATCGTTAAGAGCACTAGAACTTAAATCAAAGAACACCAAAACAAACAGAGATGCAGCAGTCTTTCTTAATCTACTAAGGCTGCAGCTCTGTGTATTGTTCTTGTGGATATCTATTGTACTGGATCACGACTAACAAGCTCTAATAAACAGCGAAACCAATAAGGAGCAAAATCGAAAAATCTCTTCATGAAGCATCATAAAATATCCAACTTGTAAGCTCAAAATCATGTACACCACAAAGTACACTAGAAACGAGTAACAAACTAAAATGTTTAAAAAAAAAAATTACTATAGTATTACCATGCCCTAAAAGTTAATTAAAAAGAGCTAAATCTAAATCTAACAATGTTTCTTATAACAATTTAGACAGATTAGATTAGATTAGATTCTTGATGATAAAGGATAACAAAGCAACTTCTGCAGTTTACTGGAAGAATAATTCACTTTCTTTGGATAGGAAAGGCATCATCTAGGTGATGGGGTTTCTATCTGTCAATATTCAAGAACATATATGCCAGTTGCGAAATTCCTTCTCTAAATCGTCTCAAGTGTCAATAATATACAGGATCAAATAGTCTGGTCTAAAAAGTAAAACAATGATAGAAACAACATTGCACAAGATGACATATAAGTTTTTCATACTTCCACAAGAAACCTTGACACTCACAATCGATTTATTTATCCTGCGTATGGGCCTGACAATCACAAATGTCTCTGAATTATTCGTAGACCTAATTTACGCAAATATGCTAGAACTCAACACTAATTCAATCAACTTGGAGAATAAAAGCTCTTCGAATAGTTCCAACAAACTGAATCAAATGCCATTTACCAATACGAAAATGGAACCAGATTCATTCTTATCAAATTAGAATCCATGAATGGAAAAATAGAACTATAAATAGCTACCCAATTAATCTCAAAAATAAGAGCAAACAAATAACAGCACATTAGTACATTACTAACACAAAGATGCTAACATACCCAAGTGGTGGTCAGTCTCAGCACTTCCATAAGGTCGAAGAGGATTTCTCTTACAATAACCATGGTTCAGGTATGCAGATGACTCCATGCCTCCCCCCACCGAGTCAAAGCTACCACCACTCTGCGCAGAGTTACAGTGGTCATGGTGGAAATGGTTACGGTGCTAACAGCCATTACCATGGGGGCCACCACGGCAGCCACCACAGCAGCCACCACGGTGGTCACCATGGTGGTAACCAGTATTCAAGCAGCAGCATGTCTCAGTCTCACAGCATGGGGATGAACATGGGACATGGATCTCACATGGGCATGGGTGGACATGCCAGCCACCACCATGGGTCAAACAAGGGCCAGTTCTGGAATTTCAGGGGCGTTGATGAATGAGATAAGCACCAGTCTATCACAGGACGGGGGGTTTACTATTATATGTATGCAAATCAAAGAGGTTTTTGGCTACAGGACCATTGCCTCGATAAATAAAAAGTGGAAGCACATAATATATGATTTGAGGAAGAAAAAAAAAGATGGGAAAGTGCCAGAAACATTTCTACTTGAAAACTATTAAAGTATGTATTTGTGTGATTGCAGCTAATAAAAAGTAATGATTTCTGTATCATGCGAATAGTATCCAGCACCACAAATTCAGTAAGCATCTGATATAAATTTGAATTGAATGTGATGCAATAAGTGTATTTCGGTATTTCCAGAGTGAAAGATAGTTCACATTACACATGAATGAGAGAAATCATATAAAGCGTTTAAATAACTCCTATTCGCAAACAATTTAAAATGGCTTATTAGCCAGGGGAATTCCATTCCAGCTTAAAAATCCATACATGCATTCCCTTATCGTGATTATCATATAACGGGATTCATTTGCAATCCTGTCACAATGTAACCATAGACCAACCATATATCATTTGGAATTGATAATTCTGTGCTGTTCAAAACTTCAAATAGGCATTAAGATTATACTTTACACATAGAGTTGGTTCCAAGAAATAAGTGCACTACCCATGAAATATTCAGGTAAAGTCAATGATAATATATACCATTATAGAGCTCATGACATCAGTAAGAATGAAGGAAAGAAAATCAGGAAATAACAAAACAAATTTTGACTGAGAATTGCCACTGGGAAATCTATTAAATAAATTGCAGCAGAAGGTTTAAAATTGAGAGAAGCGGGCATACAAAAAGTATACTAAAAAGACAAAGACAGTACGAACTTACATGCTCAAAACACATACAATATAATAAATAAAACTATATCTAACAATGTTTTCTTTAAACAATTTCAGCACATGAGATTCTAGACAATAGAAAATTATCACATAACTTTTGCAATTTACAAGAGAACAATATACTTTCTTGGATGGAAAAGCCATCATCCAGCTAATGGGGTTTTTGTTTGTGAAGATTCAAGAGCATATTTAAGTAAGGAAACTCCTTTTTCCAAATCTTTTCAAGTGATCGTGATAGAGGATTAAATAATCTGGTCTAAAAGAGCAACAAATACAAAAGCACCACGTGACATTTAGCCCATGCACTGATCCTAAATTCTCAAAATAATTCAAGAAACCTTGATAATCATACAACATATTATCGTTCATGCATATGGGCCTGGTTTTCTAAATGAAATGTAGAATGAGGAACCACAAAAGTCTGAATTATTCTCAACCCTCACTTACAAAACCATGCTAGAATTCAACACTTATTTCAACAAATTGGAGAATAAAGCTCTGTGAATCTTTCTACTTCACGGAATCAAATACCATTAGCAATATGCAATATAAAAATAAAATCAGATCAAATTCTTATCAAATTGGAATCCATGCATGGAAAAATGGGACTATAAGTAGGCATCCAATTAATCTCCAAAACCACAGCAAACAAATAATAACAACACATTACTAGAATAAAAATGCTAACATACCCGAGTGGTGGTCACTCTCAGCACTACCATAAGGTAGAAGAGGACTACTCTTACAAGAACCATGGTTCGGGCATGCAGATGACTCCGTGCCTTCCACCACCGAGTCACAGCTACCACCACTCAACCCAGAGTTACAGTGGGCATGGTGGAAATCATTACAGTGCTAACAGCCATTACCATGGCGGCCACCACGGTGGTACCCAACACCTTATGCATGCTAACCAGTATTCAAGCAGCATGTCTCAGTCTCACAGCATGGGACTGAACATGGGGCATGGATCTCACATGGCCATGGGTGCACATGGCGGCAGCCACTATGGGATGAACAAGGCCCAGTTCTGGAATTTCAGGGGTGTTGATGAATGAGATAAGTGACTGTCATTGATAAGAAGACTTGGTTTTACTATCATATGTATGCAAATTAAAGAGGTTTTTGGCTAGAGGACCATTGCCTCCATAAATAAAATGTGGAAGCACATAGTTGATTTGACATTATATAAAAAAAAAAAAAAAAAAAAAAAAAAAAAAAAAAAAGAAAGAAAGAAAAAGGTTAGCAGCAAAATTGCTACGTGAAACACATGTATTTGTGTGATTTGCAGCTAATAATAAGTAATGTGTTGAGTATCCTGTGAATAGTATCCAGTGCAACATATTCATCAAGCATCTTATACAAATTTGAGTTAAGCGTGCAGAAATAAGTTTGCGTATTTCCAGAGTGAAAGACGGCTCACAATACACATGATTTTTTTTCAAATTTCTTTTGTATAAGCTAAATTACAAAGGGCTCCCCATTCAGAGCTAACAATGTTCCTATACCACTACCTAAACCACCTTATAACTCCATTCAATATTTCTATATCACTAGCTACCGAAACCACCTTACAACTCTTTTCAATAATTGCTCCTGCCAGGGCTCAAGCTCTGCACCTCATGCATACCACTTCAACTTCTCACCACTACCTTATGACCGACAAGTAACATCCATATAAACCGGTCATAATTCCTACACCTATTTGCAAACAATGTAAAATGGCTTATTAGCCAGAAGAATTTCACGCAGTTGCTTAAAAACCTGTACATAAGTTCTCCCTGTCCTTATCACAATGGAAATCAATAGCCATCCTGTTAACTGTAACCCGGGATCAAGTGTATAATTAGGAATTGACAATTCTATGAAGTTCAAATAAGCGTTAATATTCATGAAATGCCAGTATATCCTAACTATACATTGTGATGGTACCAAGAAATAAGTGTGCTTGCCATGACAAATTTCTGTTAAGTCACTCATAATGCGCCCTACTATAAAGCTCATGGTATCAACAGAAGAATGAGGGAAGAAAAATCAGGAAATAACAACCCAATTTTGATCAAAATTTCACTGGAATTTATTAAATTAATGAATAGCAGTGGAAGGGTTCAAACTGAGAGAAGCAGGATGTCACTTTGGTTATCTTAATAAGATTTGGACCTTATTCAATGCATAAGAAAATTAGATGATGGACCAAATCAATGAATAACTACGTCCAACAATTAGGTTAATAATCATACAATTATTGTCCATTTATCCATCAAACCGAAAATTAGGATTTAGGAATAAAAGGTAAATTGCTTTTTTTTGGAAGGCATTGCTGACGCCTCGAATCCTCGAATTCGCTTCTCAATCAAACTCACCACTAGATCCATGTCGGGAACGTAGAATATAAGAAAAATTCAATGCCTGATTATCCTAACTTAATTACTTATCCATTGGATAAGAGACATACGCCCAAATCCGAATAACCCTATTGACAGTCCTAGTCTGCAAACCTGGAAAAAGTAAACTAAAATCAAAGTAAGAACTGAAAAGATTAAAAAAAACATATACGAAAACAAAGTAATTTTTCTATTTTTAAAAAGCATATCTAACAATGTTTTCTTTTAACAAAAGTGGCAAGTGAGACTCTTGACTATAGAAAAGTGAATCATTGCAATTTCCTGAAAGAATAATTCACTTTCTTGGATAGGAAAGGCATCATCCAGGTAATGGTTTCTGTCTGTCAAGAAGATTCAAGAACATGTGATAAAATTCCTTTTCTAAATCATTCAAAGTGATCATGATAGAAGATCAAATAGTGTGGTCTAAAAGAGTAACAATCACAAAGACTATTACACCACATGACAGGTAAGTGTTCCATGTTCATATATACCTCTTGCTCATGCACTAATCACAAACTCTAATTATGATTCAAGGAACCTGGACAATTACACATCAAAATTTCATTGTGCAGGCATGCACGTGGGCTTGGTTTTCAAAATGAAATGTAGAATGAGAAACCACCAGCGTCACTAAATTATTCTCAGGCCTAATTTACTCAACAATTCTATAATGCAACACTATTTCCAACTAATTGGAGAATAAAGCTCTACGAATCTTTCCAATCACCGAATCGAATACCATTACCAATACACAAATGGAATCAGATCCATTGTTACCAAACTGAAATCCATATATGACAACAGAACTATAAGTAGCAATTCAATTAACATAACAACACATAATTAGCAAGAAAATGATACCATACACAGGTGATGGTCAGTCTCAGCACTACCATATGGTGGAAGAGGACTACTACAACAACCATGGTTCGGGCATACAGATGATGCCTTCATGCCTCCCCACACTAAATCATAGCTACCAGCACTCGGCCCAGAGTTACACTGGCCACGATGGAAATGGCTATAGTGCAAATAGCCATTACCATAGTGGCCAACATGGTGGCATCCAGCACCACATGCAGGCTAACAAGTACTCGAGCAGCATGTCTCAATCCCACAGCGTCGAAATGAACATGGGACATGTATCCCAATTGACCATGGGTGGATATGGCAGCCATAACTATGGGCCAAACAAGGTCCAGTTCTGGAATTTCAGGGGCGTTGATGAATGACATAAGCGCCTTTGTAACAAGACTTTGTTATGTATGCAAATTAAAGAGGTTTTTGGTTAGAGGGCCATTGCCTCCATAAATAAAAAGTGGAAGTACTATGGTTTGAAAAAAGTGTGAATGAGATAAGCGCCTTTGTAACAAGACTTTGTTATGTATGCAAATTAAAGAGGCTTTTGGTTAGAGGGCCATTGCCTCCATAAATAAAAAGTGGAAGTACATATATGGTTTGAAAAAAGTGTGAATTGGGCAGTAAAATTGCTACATGAAGACTCATGTATTTATGTGATTGCAGGTATAATAAGTATATGTTGTGAGTCATGTTAATATTATCAAGTGCAACATATTCAGTAAGCAGTTGATATAAATTTGAGTCGACTGTGTTGGAATAGCCTATCCAGAGTGACATACTGCTCTCAGTGCACATGAATGACCAAGTACCAAAAATGGCAGCCATAACTCCTATATGCAAAAATGTAAAATGTCTTTTATGCCAGGAGAACTCTGAGCGCTGCTTTAAAATCTGTTGCAGATAATCCCCTATCCAGATTATCACAGTGGAAATGAATTGCAATCCTTTTACAATGTAACTATAGACCAATTACTCATATCACACTCTACTCCTGTAAAGCTCATGGAGTCAGTCGAAAGTGAGGAAGAAAGAATCAGGCAGTAACATGAATTATGAATGTAAATTGCCACAGGAAAATCTATTAAATGAATTGCAGTGGAAGGGTTCAAACTGAAAGAAGCAAAACGCTTGGAGAAGCCAAAAAAAAACATTGCACACTGATAAACATACATCACAAGTCCATCCTACTTCAATATTACCCTAAAAGTACATGCAAAATAAAGAGATTTTGTTATGCACACAATCAGGCAACACTTTACTCTTCATGGCTTGGTTGATGAACCATATCACTTCATGGCTTAAAAAGCTAAATCATCTCCACAAGATTTCAGTATTGCACAAATAAATACTACTCCACTAATAGCAGAAATATTGGATTCTTTACTCAAAGAACCATCTGGTCATTCTATTTAATACAGCTGTGAGGGTATGATTGTTTTATCTGCTAGTGTGAAATTAAAACTTAGGTTGTGTAGCCATATCTTATGATATGCAGTCATGTAGTACAAACTTACACTTAACCAATACTTGCCTGCCATCCAGTGTGGTCTGACAAGGATATGCTTGGGCGTGCAACGAAGCACATGAAGATAATAGTTGAACGCGAAAATCAGAATTTAGTCACCTTTGGTAAAAAAAAAGATGATATCTACTTTCTCGTCATTAGTTTGACTCAACAAATCATCAATTATGCTATAGGAGTACTCCTAACATATGGATAACCATTTAAAAGATAATAGAATTATGTTACTGTGACAGGCATAACAACAGGTCCTAAGCATTAAAATCAGTCATGAGAGGTAAGTCTGCATACTTGGTTGCTTTCCATATAATTCTCGAGAATATATTCGGACACTCATTATTGTATCATTGCTTTCTACGTGGGCCTATTGGACAAACAACCCAGATGTTGCTTCTTTATGTAATCTAATCACATCAGTAGAGCACACTTCGAAGATAAAAAAAAATCCAATAATCTGCCTTTATGTGCTTCTCTGTTTGATTATCTGTCAAGATTTCCCAACAGCCTTACAGGTCACAAATTCTTCATATTGTTTACACAGTAGACCAGATAACTTCTCTTTCACGAGATAGAGAAAGGTATCACTAGGTTTAAAGTAATAGGGAATTTAGTGTTAAGAGACTTCTCAGGAATAAGGTAATGATGTCAGAAGAAATGACATCATTGCTTCAACATTATTGTGACCAAGTCGGAGAAGAAAGCTGTGAGACCAGTTTCATCTACTAAGATGCAGATGCTGAAATAGGCATCTGATTCATTCTTATCAAGTTGGAATAATTTGATGGGGGCTATAAGTACCAATTCTAGAACTTAACTCTGCAGACTATCACAGAAACAGTCTCAAGAAATAAAAATGTATCCAGGAGCTGCCCACACACAAATCTGGTCGTTCCGGCCTCATCCCCTCCCCCCATCAACCCTCACATACAATCCCATGATGATACATGGCAACATGCGAGAAGGTCACACTGAAAAGAGCATATGGCATGAAAAGGAAGGCAGAGATGACTCTGCTCACCATGGTACACAGCAAAACCATAAGCTAAACATGAGAACCATGTCTCACAGTATTCCAATTTGTAGTTTGGAATCATAGTCGCAACCATGGATTTCACATGCTTGAGACTATCTTTGCTCATAGCGCAGCCTCTAGTGTAAGAGCTGATATTAGTAACAATAGCATAGTCTTAGTGCTAGAAATCAATAATGTCCTACTTATGTATTTTGCCAGGAATTTCACAATTAGCTCTATCATGTACTGTATTTCCTTGTCAAATAACCGAATAAGCTTGGCTTACAACTTGCATTTAATCAGTGCAAAGGAGTCCACATAAATTTCTGATACCATCGGCAATAAACTCCTAAATGATACTACTTCCGCTGTCAAGGCTTAAGTTTCTAACATCGTTTTGTCGAATTTTTTCAGGGTCTGTTCGATCTTAATTTAATCCCGAATCATATCGGAATAATAATGAAAATCATGTATGATTTGTGATTAATTTAAGGTCAAACGGACCCTTAAAAAGTCAACTAAACAAAGTGAGAAACTTAAGCCAGGACAGCAGGAAGTATAACTTGTCATTAAGTAGACTGAAATCTAAAATTCTTCATAGTAATCCTTCAAGATAAAAATAGAAGATTCACACATAAACTTGCCTTTTCTTGCATTTGGGTGACAGACTGACAGACATGGAATCCAGGTTCTTCTCATGGCCTCTACATGGGTCTCGCATACCTACGGATATATAGCATGCCAAGTGGAACTCCAGTCTGTAATTGAGAGACTCACTAGTAACATATGCATGAATATTTAAGAGGTCTATGGATATAGCATACTTGCATCTATAAATGAACACTGGAAGCACGTGTAACACAGCATCAATGGTTAAATGAAAGTATAAAACATGTATCAAAACTATAGTGATTGCAGAAGACCACATCTATTTTAAGTTTAATGTGAGTGGTTTCAAATGCAACATAACATGAAGCACATTTTACAACTTAAAAAAAACAGGCTTGTTAACTTTTTTCCAGAGTCATAGAATTCTGGAATAAGCAATGTCTTCATGGAGTAAGAACAAAATCATCAATACCAGACGGAGCTTAAGTTCTAATTTAAGATGCATTCTTCATGGAATTGGAGATCATAATGGTTTGGTCCTAAACCTAAACCATGAAAACCACATAAAGAATAATGGAAGTTGATAATGGAACTGCCAGAGCCCAGAGCACCGATGAGAAAGTAAAATCTTATCATGTTGAGCCGGAATAAGTTGTCAGTTTGTATTACCTTTGTAATTTCAAGCAGATCCAAATAGGTACACCCAAACAAAACTAAAAACAAATGCAACATCATTACTGCTTTGTATGTGCAACACCAGATAAATCTAAATATGCATTCACATTACCAATTCTGATCAGGCAGTTTAAAAATGATCAAATAGGGAACATGTCAGATCACATACACAAAATAAACTAAACCAAGGAGAAATCAAACAAGATTAAGATTACGATACAGCCCGGTAATTGTCATAATACCAAAAATCATTCTCTATCAAGTCATATTTTTCAGAGAAGGGTAGAAGCTTAACAAAGATTAACGGGTTCCCCACATAGCTGTTTCAACTCCATCTCCAAAACTATAATCAATTCCTCTTTGGTTCGCCTATAAATCCATGCTTGATCATTCTGATCCCAATCAAACCTGGATGGCCCACTGCAAAACCAAAATGAGATTTAAAACAGTTCCTAGATGCATCCAAAAGAACAGTACAAGAAATTCATTTGTTTCGACAGCTTAAGTGTATTAGTGGCATTAAAAAATACTCAACACGGCATGAAACTCATCGTACATGACCAAATAACAAGATTTCCACATACCCTTCCATAAGTTGGAACATATTAGTCAAATTTACTGATGGCTACGTTAACTTTTCTTTCAAATCACAATTGCTGATGTGACAACAGTTTTCCATTGTGGAAAGAGACATGACCTATATAATTCTATACAAATCATATTTACTGAAGTCCATGCTTATATAAAAAGGTGAAACCCCATGGGCAAAGCGCTCCCATGTACTCGACTATTGGTGGGCATACACGTTCATGGGCATTACTTTTGCATCTTTGCAAAGAGGCAACTTACAGGCATTAAACACATGAGTCTGACCAACAGATCTTAACCCATTCTATGTACAAAGAAAGAGCACCACACTGGATTTCAGTTCATAGACACAGAATTGTCCAACTAGAGTCTAGAATGTTGTACGCAAGCAAATAATTTGTCAATCAGCCAAATTACAAAACAATTGGAAATTTGTCTGCTAATTGCTACTTATGTTAATTCCTTCACCAGGAAAGAAACCGTCACATCTGTCCGAGTTTCATTAACCCCAAAAACTGAATCATGTGCAGCTCAAATGCTTAAATTTACTCATGAAAGAAAAATTATCCTGTGTATACAAAATTCTGCTTAACATTCCTAATTCCTATGTTTTGAGATTTCATTAATTCATTTGGTACTCACGAATCATAATGAACAACCAACCATTCCTTCATCCCTTATCTTACCAGAGGTGACTTATAAGCCATAAGGAGATTAAATCCTATTTCAAAGCATATACTACTTTTTTGTCAGCCTCCAGCACAAACACACTCTACTAATCATTTACAGCAGGTTAGGCCTTCTCAGCAGTCATCCCCTCTCTCTCTCTCCAGCAGTCATCCCCTCTCTCTTATGCCACGTCAGCATCTCAGTTACTCATCCCAAACTACTCCAACAGTCATTCCCTCTCATCCCACCTTTTTTCATTTTATTTCACATTTCTTTAAACTTCATTATTTATTTTATTATAATATCATTAATTAATTTATTAATATCATAATAATTTTAAAAATTACTATAATTGTTAATTAAAATTATAATAAAGCTTAAAATTTAAAAAAATTCTCAATTATAATAACATCATATTAATTTAAAAACAAATTACAATACTTGGTAATTAAAAATTATAATAAAGCCTAGAATTACATATATATAATACCATTAGTTGATTATAATAACATCACAATAATTTAGAATACTAGATAATACTACTACTATGCATAAATTAAATATACTACATAATACTACTCCTACGGATCAATTAGAGAATGATAAAGAAACAACATACAAAGGATGAAACAAAACAAACAAAAGAAATGATAAAGAAAGAATAGAAAGGATTAAAGAAAAAAAAATTAGAGCTCACCCCCGCCTCACCCAGTGAGGCCGAGGTGAGCTACTCATCTCCACTCACACGCCCAGCAGCTTGTGAGTGGAGATGAGTTGAGCCATCTCTAGCAGCTCACACGCTGCTGGAGATGGCCTTAGCATAAAATTAATAATTAATTTACATAAAAGAAACTAACAGAAGTCCTAAATAAATGACACAGTCAAATGTCCAAGTGGGGTCAGTATTACATACAGACAGTATGAACAACAACTTGTACAAAGATATAGTGTACACATGTTAGAAAGACCAAATTCAACTAAACCAAGAAGGTGACATTACCTAACTGGAGATGACATCCAAATTTGTCTATTTGGTGTTTGCTTGTTTATCACATAAGTTCCCAGAACCCCTAGCACCTCATTCTGCAAACAAAATCCATAGCAATATTACAAAGTTAGAGTTTTAGAGACAGATAATACATCAACAACAAACAACTTATTACTCAATATAATCAGTCTATTATCTTAACCCATAGTCAACATCATAACCATCGATCTCTACCGAGTCACCATATTCCTACCACATGAGGGCATGGAAAAAAGATCCTGTCAGTACGATATAAAATGGTATGGTATGGTTTTTGAATGGAAATGAAGAGGGTCTACTTTCAAGAGTGATCGTTCAACTTAAAGTCATCATGTTTAACAAAAATCATGTATGTAATCCAACTCCCATCAATATTTTGACTCAGTGTGGCAGTGATAAGTACTATTCCCTCCGATTTTTTTTAATTGTCGTTTTAGAAATTTCACACATTTTAATACACCACATTCCATTCATTGATTTCCAAAAATATTTCATTAATTAGGATAAGATACCTCTAAATACTAGTCTTCCTAAAAATGTACAGGGACTAGTATTTTTAAAATAGTGAAAAACCTAAAACCACAATTAAAAAAAAAAAAAACCGGAGGGAGTAGTGATAAACATGTATAATAATGAATAGCATAAAGAGCAACGTCAAGCTTCTCAAGGAGATGGTGGATAGTTGAATTAGCCAAGCTTTGGTACTCATCTTCTTGCAGCACTGAGCTGTAGAGTCAATCAACACAGAAAACCCAATATCATTTCAATTGTCATTATTTTATTTTTTATTTATATATATAAGCAAGCAAATAGAATAATAAATAAATAATCCGAAATGGCGAAATAGTAAGAGAGAGATACTGACTGACCGGTAATCTATTGGGGCAGGGGCATGAGAGTCGAAAGATCGGAAAAAGATGAGATTGGATGGAAAGGAATAGAGACTTCCTGGACAGTTAATAGAGACGGTAGATATCGAGGAGGAAGTTAGAGGTGAATTAACAGCAGCAGCAAGGGATGGCGGCGATGATGAGGGTTTGAGAGCTTTGAGTAGTAGAGTTGTTCTTCTGATGAGTGGAGAAGAAGAACGACAAGCCATTTTCTTTCGTCGTGCTTGTTTAGAGTTTAGACCCACACCCAACCGAACTATATAAATTGAGGGGGGAGGGGCCAAACTGAAACAAAATAGAAAACCAGAAAATAGTCAAAATACAAATTCAATTCAAATACACATACTACAGGTAAAAACGAAGAAGAAGAATCTATACTCCGTATATACATTAGACATGAAATGTAGGGGGTCTCGCTCAATTTCATTTTCAAGAGCTTTCACATTATATGGCAAAAATTTTGAACTCATGGAAAAATATTCAATTTATTTGTTTTGGTAAGTTTTCATTCATCTAATTTTGGTAATTTTAATTATTCTTCCTTCTTTCTTATAAAAAACGTTCAGCCATATATTTATGCGTTTTTTATTTAAATCTTTAATTAAAATAATATGTTAATTGAATTATACAACAAAACAAATTTCGGAATTTAAAAATAAATCATTTATTAATTAAATGTTGAATTATGGTGTCAATTAAAATCTTGGCAAAATGAATTTTAAAATTAAAAATAAATATTTTTTTTATTTAAACGGTGAATTAAAATGTTAATTAAAATCTAGATAAAATATATTCTGGAATTAAAATTAAATTCGTAGACACAATTGTACGAAAATCAGTTTAATTTTTTTTAGTTTATTCATTCACAATTAATTTTAATTATTGAAATGATATTTAATAAATCAGTGATTAAATTATTTGTGTTTTTCATTTTAAGAATAATCTTTTTTGCGAATTCATGGAAAGAATAAATTATAAAAAAAATCGTAAAAGCTATGGCCAAAGGGAATTGAACCCGAGTGGCATATACCATGAACATCACCCCATTGCACTCGGCCACAGCTTTTCAATCGTTCATTGTTGACAACATCAAGTATACAATTTCTTGTTTAAGACCAATTTCTAAGTTGAGACCGTGAGACCAACCAATCCAGCTCAATCCAAATCAATCCATTTAAAGAATCTCGCGGGTCATGGGTTCTAACCGGATTAATGGTATCGGTTATGAAACGGTTATGTATAAATAAGACAATTGCCCTCTTTGTTTTCATTTTCGTTCATCCTCATCAAGTCTGAGAAGCTAGAGAGAGAAAGTTTTAGAGAGAGAAAGTCGTGTGCCATGTGAATTGGAGCTCCGTCGCCTGAATTGAAGCTTGAATCGTCGTCTATGCCGTCTCTATTGTCTTCGCAGGCATCTCGATTGTCTTTTTATGTTGTTGAAGGTGAGTTTTCGTTTTTGGAACCCTAATCTACTATTTCATCATATATTTCTTCAATTTTGCTAGTTTTTCTTCTTGTTCAAGCATTTTTTAGATGTTAGATTGATGTCGAAACCCTAACTCTACATTTTGTCGGTTTTGCTAGGTTTTTGCAGTTCATCCACACGCGGTGAAGCTTATTTAGCTTGATTTCGTTGGTTGTAAGTGCGTAGATCTCTTCATCTCTGTTTGTTTTCTGTCTTCTATAAAACCTAATGCAAGTAAGTGGTTCGATCTGTGTTTTGTTTTCAATTTTGTGTGTTGGATCTCTCTGCATGTGTTATAAGTCTTTGTATAGTGGTTGTTTGAGATTTACTGTTATTAAATTTGAGGTTTATATGATCTTACGTATAAGAGTCAGCTCATCAGCTCCTATAAGTTTGAGTTTGAGTTTTTTGTGTGTTGAATCTCTCTGCATGTGTTATAAGTCTTTGTATAGTGGTTGTTTGAGATTTACTTTTATTAAGTTTGAGGTTTATATGATCTTAATGATAGTGTATATGTCCTAGAGACAGTCTTTATTAAGGGCATGCAGCCCTTATTAAGGGCATATATGTACTATTACACAGGTCAACGTAATATAATATATGTTTGTTGTTTGACTATTGAGTATCGCTTTCATATTTATATTACACCAGGCATACAACATGTCATATCTCTATTCCTGTCTGTACTGATATTAAACATGTCCCCTCGGATAGATGACCGATCACACAGATAGTGGGAGCTATGTGAGTTATCATCTATCCCAAACTCTCCCTAGTCGAGGTTCATCTCGGATGTAGGGGTCTGAATGAACCAGCTGAGACTAGTATGCGTGGAGGTTATACTTGTTAGAGCAAGTGTGAGCCGATCCCACGACCACGAAACGGATTGTTGGACAATCAAGAAACGTTCCCATAACTCTGCATAGTTGTTCGAAGGGTGATTACCGAACAATGGAAGTACCCACCGGAAACTCCCATCGATGTATACTCTACACCGAAGTGTCTATGGGAACCGGATAGTTGTCGAAGTGATGCCAGTCGTCCTTTGGACTTACAGGACTTTATCATCACATGTGTTGCCCCATATCCTTGGTGGACCCGTCGATGTCAGCTCTGAATAAGCAGTTGAACCAAGACACGATCCAGGATTATGGCTACATACAAATGGGGATGATAAGTGATTATGTGAAGGATTCATCTCTCATGTGTAGCACAGGAGAGCACTGCTCATAGTCGTTCATAGTTGTGATTGGTAAAACCGTTGGCCAGCGTATCGATATTATTATGATAGTCATAATAGATATTGGATTCACCAAGCAACTCACTGAAGACGCCCATGGATGTATTATTGGGATAGACACTTCATCGATCCTAGATGCATTCGAGTCAGTTAGATGAAGGGACGTTACCATCGCCGCGTTGAGCGCAACAGACTTCACAACGAAAGGGTTTGCTTTGAGAAACCTCTCAAACGTCCTCATGTATTAATATTGCAAATGGAACCGTCTAGGAATTCCATTTTGCCTAGTCTAGGACTTGCTTAATACAATGAGGCCCTATGGGTCACACTATGTGGTGATTCAGCTTATCCGAATATCCTTGAAGATGGAATTGCAATTAATTTAGAATTAATTGTGATTGATGGATTATAATTGATTTGGAATTAATTATAATAATTTGTGGCTCAATTAATGATTTGGAATTATTAATTGAATTGGTTGATTAATTGTATTTTATGTAAATACAATTAAAGATTATATTTTAGAAATATAATAGAGGTTTGATTTGAAAGGATATGTTAATTTAGAATTAATATATGCACATGGGCAAAATCTACTTGGAGTTTGAATTGCCTTAGAATTATAAGTGGATCCCAAAATCGGGACCCACCTAACCTCCCTTGGACGCGCGCGCGCGCAGCTGGAGTAGGGGAAGGAGTTCGACTCCTTCCTCTATTAGAAGTCAAGGGATAAGTTAGATTTTCCTGATTGAGTTTTAATTTGATTGGGAATGAATCTAGACTTGAATTGGTTTCCTAGTGCGATAAGAATTAGATTATTATTCCTTTATGAAGTCTAATTGATTATTCATTAGGCTTCTATTGACTACTATATATAGTAGACTATTAGAGAGCTTTTTATGATGGTTGATTTTATAGATGAACATAGTTGATTCAAGATCATACTTTCTACCAGTTTTCTTAGAGAAAATAAAAAGCTCTCCCCTACCTCATACTAGCCACGCGTGCGCCACCCTTCACCGGAGGAAAACTGCCGCCCCATCTTCTTGGCCACACAAAGAATATCCTAGCATTCTTTCCGATAAGCTGTTCATCTGTGGGTACCAAGGTTGAGGTTCAAGAAGCTGGAAACTAACTTTTATTGTCTTGCAGATAATCAAAGTATTGCAGATATCTTCGACTTCGACGAAGGAGAAGATTCACCGGACTATTACGAAGACTTGATACCTGTGCTTGCTTTTGGAGTATCGTAAGTCTTCTGATTAATGTGTTTAATATATATGCTATATACATGATCAATTAACCTGCATGTTAAGAAAATTTTGAAATTTCGCTGCGTACCCTAGGGATAACTCTGACCATATTTTCTTACAGTGGTATCAGAGCCAGGTTAATTGATTACGTATATACGTATATATATTATATGATTTTGTAGTGTATGTGGATGCAATTGATTCTATGATTAATTCGATTTTCAAAAATTTTGTTTTTTATATAAATTTAGAATTTATATTTTTCAAAAAAAAATAAATTATTTAATATATATATATATATATATATATATATATATATATATATATATATATATATATATATATATATATATATATATATATATATATATATATATATATATATATATATATTTACAGCCTGCGTGACGCAGGCACGCTAGGGGACAGGACTCGGTCCCGTTCCCGTATATTATATATATATATTTTTCGGGTTGGACCCAAAAATTGAATTTTGAAAATTTTGAGGATTGAATTTTATATTTAGAATATAAATATGATTTAATTGTAATTATTGTTAACTAGAGGGGTTAAATTTAATTAGTATAAAGTTAAGGGGCTTATTTGTGATTTATCAATTTATTGTTTATTACAAATAAGTCTTTCTACTTTTGAATTTTAAATTTAACACCTCCAAGGTTTCAAAAATTACAATTGAGTCCTTCGGGTTTTTAAAAATTACTACCTGGTCAGTAGAATTTTCGTTTTTTCAATCTAGTCCAAATTTTCAATCTTTCATAGAGATTATAAGTATGAGATTATAATTTTCATAATGAAATTATGAAGTCATTTGGCATCCACATAGGCTACTATTTGTTTGTATGCTCGATATGCTATTGTTTGACAATGCATGTTTAAATATCATGTATTTTATTTTCCGTTCGACCACTATGCATGCGAGGGTAGGCGGCGCCCTCTTATTTGTCGGACCGCATATTTTTATGTATGGGTAGGCGGCGCCCATTATGTGCTTGACCGCGTTTAGAACTAGAATGGATAGGCGGCATCCATTACGTGTAGACCGCTCATGCATGATGGGTAGGCGGCGCCCTTATCTGTTTGTAGATGACTGATAACAACCCTCAAGCTACAAGCCCCAACCAATATAAGTGCAGAAATATGTATATGTATATGTTTCTGAGATGCTTTCCATGGGGTGCTTTAATTCTGAACTTTCATTGCGTTTCCCTGTATTGGCGACCTCGTCTTGCAGACTCGCAGTGATCGTTAAATTAGAGTAAGCCTATGGTTATAACTTACTGCATATTGTATCTAGCGACCTCGATAGGTACGATATGTAGAGCATCGGGTTAAATTAGATTTAACACCCAAGAGTTGCGTGACGCAATTGGATAGTCCTACCGGTCATATTATGCTATGCGACCAGCCCCCGTTGGAGTATAGCATAGTATGGATTTGGATCTTGGCCACTACGGTAACTTGTTGGACATTACCCGTATGTTTGTTTTGGGGGCAATCATATGTGAAAATAGTGGGAGCTAAACAGCTAAAGGACCTTGTTGTTTAGTTATGTTGAATGTGTATTTAGAAATAGTATTTCAATAGTTGATTTATTATTTTCGTTCTATATTATTTCTCCTTAGGAAAATAGAAATGGCTATACCGTCCTCCGAGCTTATTGCCAACTTGGAGTTGCAAAAGCTAACAGGACCAAACTACGTGGATTGGATCCATGAGGTACGAAAGGTGCTATGGTACAACGAGGTTGAGTGTGTGTTAAACGAACCTATCCCTCCACCTCCCACTGAATTCACTACGGCAACCTATGATTGCTATTATGAAATGTCAGTGGAAAGGGCCGAGTTTGTAAAGAATTTGTTGCTGAATGCAATGTCTGACAATATGGTTGGACCATGTCGAGACAAGGGACCGTATGAGATTGTGAGATATCTCTCCTCATTCTTAGATACTCCAAGGATGTGTGAAGGGTTCGAAGCTATCAAGATCATGTTTATCCAAAGATTTGGGACAGAAGAGTTGTCACCTGAACAAGTCAAGTCATTATTGATTTTCTCTTTCAACTTGTTGGATATGGCTTGGAGCTAGAAGCTAAGGCTTCCATTATCTTGATCATGCAAAGATTGTTGCAATCTATTCAGAATCCCAATGTCGGGGTAGCAACAGAGTCGATTGCTGAGAAACCCATTGCCAACGAGTTTCTAAGAGTCAATCGTAGACCCAAAAGGAACAAGGGTGGCATGAATGGACGCAATCGTAATATGGCTAAGTTTCGACTTAGGATGGAGATTTGTCTCTATTGCAAACTCAAGGGCCACTGGAAGAAAGATTGCCCTAAGCTAAGGGCAGATCAAGCTAAGAAGCCACCGGCTTCTAGCCCAGGTATGTTTGTTATTGAAATGAACATGACTACTTTTGACTCCAATGGTTGGGTATTAGATACAGCCTGTGGCTCACACATTTGTAATAATGTGCAGGGGCTAATTGATCACAGGCTAGTCAAGCAAGGTGAAATTGACTTGCATGTTGGGAACGACAATCCAGTTGAAGCCAAACGCGTTGGACGCTGCAAGATAGATTTACCATCAGGACAATGTTTAGAACTTGATAACGTTTATTTTGTTCCATCCATTGTCAGAAATATTATTTCCATTCCATTGTTGGACAATTTGGGTTTTTCCTTTCGATTTGCTAATAATACTTGTTATTTTTCGTTAAATGACTAGTATTATGGAAAAACTCGCTTAGTGAATGGTTTATATATTTTACAAAGTAGTCTACCTTTATTTCAAATACATAACAAACAACCGTCTTCAAGTAGGAAGAATAATCCATCTTATCTATGGCATTGTCGGCTAGGTCATATCAATGAAACACGGATTCAAAGACTAAGGAAGTTGGACTACTTAGAACCATTTGATTTTGAATCATATGGTACATGCGAATCATGTGTTAAAGGTAAGATGACGAACAAACCTTCTGTTGGACAAGGTGTTCGTGCCACTCGCTGCTTAGGATATATATTTTCGGGTTGGACCCAAAATCGAATTTTGAAAGTTTTGAGGATTGAATTTTATATTTGGAATATAAATATGATTTAATTGTAATTGTTTTAAACTAGAGGCGTTAAATTTAATTAGTATAAAGTTAAAGGGCTTATTTGTAATTTATCAATTTATTGTTTATTGCAAATTAGTCCTTCTACTTTTGAATTTTAGATTTAACACCTCTAAGGTTTTTAAAATTACAATTAAGTCCTTCGGGTTTTCGAAAATTGCTACTTGGTCAATAGAATTTTCGAATGTTCAATCTAGTCCAAATTTTCAATTATTTCATAGAGATTATAAGTATGGGATTATAATTTTCATAATGAAATTATGAAGTCATTTGTCATCCACATAGGCTACTACTTGTTTCATATGCTCAATATGCTATTGTTTGACAATGCATGTTTAAATACCATGTTTTACATTCCGTTCGACCGCTATGCATGCGAGGGTAGGCGGCGCCCTCTTATATGTCGGACCGCATATTTATGTATGGGTAGGCGGCACCCATTATATGCTTGACCGCGTTTAGAACTAGAATGGATAGGCGACATCCATTATGTGTAGACCGTTCATGCATGATGGGTAGGCGACGCCCTTATTTGTTTGTAGATGACTGATAACAACCCTCAAGCTACAAGCCCCAACCAATATAAGTACGGAAATATGTATATATATATATATATATATATATATATATATATATATATATATATATATATATATATATATATGTATTTCTGAGATGCTTTCCATAGGGTGCTTTAATTTTGAACTCTCATTGCGTTTTCTTGTATTGGCGACCTCGTCTTACAAGACTCGCAGTAATCGTCAAATTAGAGTAAGCCTATGGTTATGACTTACTGCATATTGTATCTAGCGACCTCGATAGGTGCAATATGTAGGGCATCGGGTTAAATTAGATTTAACAACCAAGAGTTGCGTGATGCAATTGGATAGTCTTACTAGTCCTACCGGTCATATTATGCTATGCGACCAGCCCCCGTTGGAGTATGGCATAATATGGATTTGGATCTTGGCCACTACGGTAACTTGTTGGACATTACCCGTATGTTTGTTGTGGGGGCAAGCATATGTGAAAATAGTGGGAGCTAAACAACTAAAGGACCTTGTTGTTTAGTTATGTTGACTGTGTATTTAGAAATGATATTTCAATAGTTGATTTATTGTTTTCGTTCTATATTATTCTCCTTAGGATATTAGATATGGCGAGTATCTCGCTCCGTGCTGTCTTAGAGAAGCAAATTTTGACCGGACCAAACTTCCTAGATTGGATCAGGAATATATGTTTGGTGCTGAGGTACGAAAGGATTGAGTACGTCTTGGACGAGGCTAATCCCGTGTGTCCCGAGAATCAGACTGCCGATCAAGTTGCTGATTTGGAATCAAGCCAACAAGGCAAGGTCTGATAAGCATCATGAGGATGCTAGATCCGCGCAGTGTATTATGCTGGCGGCAATGAGCGATGAGCTGCAGAGGCAACATGAAAGCATGTTGCCGCATGAGATGCTGAAGCATCTCGAGTCGGTCTTGGAGACGACAGCTAGAAGTGTTGAATTTGATTTGATCAAAGAGATACACAGATGCAAGCTCAATGAAGGAGGGAACATGTCTGAACATGTTCTCAAGATGAGAATAAGATCATGGTGATCTTTGTCCTTCAATCATTGCCGAGTTCGTATTCGCAGTTCATCGTTAACCACCATGAATGCGAAGGACGTAACACTGCCCGAACTCCATAATCTGCTGAAGACATATGATCAAACTCTTCCTAAGAAGGAAAAGTCGATCATGCTTGTTGGGCAACCGTCTAACCCAAACCCGAGAAACAAAGGTGCTAAGGGTAAGGGAAATTCAGGAGCCAAGGCTAAACACTTCGAGTGATAAGCCTAAGCGTCTGAACCAGAAAAGGAAGTTCAAGAAGAAACGGTACACACAGATGAATGTCTTTTCTGTAAGCAGAAAGGGCATTGGAAGAATGATTGTCCTAAACTAAGGGCAGATCAAGCTAAGAAGCCGCCGGCTTCTAGCTCAGGTATGTTTGTTATTGAAATGGACATGACTACTTTTGACTCCAATGGTTGGGTATTAGATACAACCTGTGGCTCGCACATTTATAATAATGTGCAAGGGGCCATTGAACACAGGCTAGTCAAGTAAGGTGAAATCAACTTTCATGTTGGGAACGGCAATCCAACTGAAGCCAAACGCGTTGGACGCTGCAAGATAGATTTACCTTCAGGACAATGTTTAGAACTTGATAGCGTTTATTTTGTTCCATCCATTGGCAGAAATATTATTTCCATTCCATTGTTGGACAATTTGGGTTTTTCCTGATACTTGTTATTTTTCATTAAATGACCAGTATTGTGGAAAAGCTCACTTAGTGAATGGTTTATATATTTTGCAAAGTAGTCTACCTTAATTTCAAATACATAACAAACAACCGTCTTCAAGTAAGAAGAATAATCCATCTTATCTATGACATTGTTGGCTAGGCCATATCAATGAAACACGGATTCAAAGACTAAGGAAGTTGGACTACTTAGAACCATTTGATTTCGAATCATATGGTACATGTGAATCTTGTGTTAAGGGTAAGATGACGAACAAACCTTTTGTTGGACAATGTGTTCGTGCCACTCGCTGCTTAGAGCTCATACATACCGATGTATGTGGACCGTTTAAAGTCCATGCGCGTGGGGGTTATCCTTACTTCGTTACCTTTACTGACGAATTCTCAAGGTATGGATATATCTTTCTTATGAAGAATAAATCCGAGACCTTTGGGAAATTCAAGGAGTTTAGGAATGAGGTCGAGAATGAATTGAACCTAAGGATAGTCACTCTTCGATCGGATCGAGGAGGTGAATACCTTAGTGAAGAATTTATCGATTACTTGAAGGAAAATGGGATTCAATCGCAATGGACTCCTCCTGGAACACCACAGTTAAACGGTGTGTATGAGAGGAGGAATCGAACCCTGCTAGACATGGTAAGATCAATGATTGGATTCTCGACTCTTCCAAAGTATCTGTGGGGATATGCATTACAAACTGCAATCTACATTCTGAACCGTGTACCATCTAAATCAGTGGAGAAAACTCCTTATGAGTTATGGAAGGGAAAGAAGCCTTCACTAGGCTATCTTAGACCTTGGGATGTCCTGCGATAGTCAAGCTGATGCTCACTGATAAGTTAGATGCCAAGGGTGTCAAAGTATATTTCATAGGCTATCCTCGTCAGACGAGAGGCTATGAATTTTATCATGCTGAAGATCACAATGTGATCGTGTCTAGAAATGTGAAGTTTTTAGAAGCTGAATACCTCGAAGAAGAGAGGTTAGATGATATGATAGAACTTGAAGAAATTCAAGACTTTGACACGCGCGAACATGAGGTCTTTAAATCTTCTGATTTGGACTCAAGTTCAGTGGGAGCTTTCGAAGCAGACAAGGGTGATGATATGACACTTGCTAGGCATGTCATAGTCAGTGGGAGTCCTATGATTAGATCAACAGTTGAAACCACACCTGTAGAACCCGTTGTCAACCAACCTGTGCAACAAGTTGCACAAGAGCAGCCTCCCGCAAGGGAACAGGGTCGCGCCCAACGACCAGCTGCATCAGTACCCACTGATAATGTTCGTGTTACACGAAGCCAGAAAAGAAAAGCACCAGAACAAGTCGAGCTCCGTAGGTCGAAGAGGATCCTTAGAGGACCTCAGAAGCAAAGCCTTATGATAGAAGACATCAGTGAACTTGATGTCGGTTTATCAGATCGGGAAGATCCCGAGACCTACAAAGAGGCAATAATTGATATTGACTCAGACAAATGGCAAGAGGCCATGGAATTAGAAATGGATTCAATGTACCAGAACCAAGTTTGGAACTTGGTAGACTTGCCCCAAGGGGTTAGACCAATTGGGTGCAAATGGGTCTTTAAACGAAAGACAGATGCCGATGGCAAGGTACAAACGCACAAAGCTAGGCTTGTGGCAAAAGGCTACACGCAAAGGTATGGCATCGATTACGATGAAACCTTTTCACCAGTAGCAAAATTGAAGTCCATTCGAATTCTACTTGCGATAGCTGCCTACTATGATTATGAAATCTGGCAGATGGATGTAAAGACAGCCTTCCTCAATGGCAACCTTGAGGAAGAGGTCTATATGGTACAGCCGGAAGGTTTTATTAGTAAAACCAGGCCAACTGCTGTATGCAAATTACAAAGATCCATCTATGGGCTAAAGCAAGCGTCAAGGAGCTGGAATATCCGCTTTGATGAAGCTGTCAAATCGTTTGACTTCATCAAAAGCAAGGAAGATCCCTGTGTCTATGCGAGACACAGCGACAAAGGAGTTGTTTTCATGATCATTTATGTAGATGACATTTTGATCATGGGAAACAATGTCTCTATGCTAGAAGAGACTAAAGTTTGGTTATCAAGTACCTTCTCGATGAAGGACTTGGGTGAAGCGAACTACATCCTAGGGATCAAGATCTTTAGAGATAGATCCAAGAGGATGTTGGGAATGACACAGTCCACCTACATCGACAAAATACTGAAGCGTTATAAGATGGACGACTCAAAGAGAGGTTTTCTCCCAGCTAGGCATGGGATTGTCTTATCAGTTAAGGATGGTCCTAAAACTGATGAAGAAAGAAATGCAATGAGTCGTGTGCCCTATGCTTCGGCAGTAGGGTCTATAATGTATGCAATGAATTGCACAAGGCCCGATATGGCATATGCGCTTAGTGTCACTTGTCGACACCAACAGAATCCAGGAGTACCTCACTGGACTGCTGTGAAGAACATTCTTAAGTACCTTAGACGGACTAAAGAGATGTTCTTGGTGTTTGGTGGAGAACCAGAATTGAAGATGTCTGGTTATGTCGACGCTGGATTTGAATCAGATCCTGATGACTTTGAGTCATAGACAGGATACGTATTCAAATTGAACGGAGGAGCTATCTGTTGGAAGAGTTCTAAGCAAGCCACGATTGCTGACTCATCCACAGAAGCCGAGTGCATTACTGAATCAGAAGCATCGTAAGAAGCTGTCTGGATTTCAGAGTTCTTGAAGGAATTGAGGGTTGTTCCTGCTCCTAGTCCAATAACGATTTATTGGGACAATACGGGCGCCGTCGCTCAAGCTTAGGAGCCTAGATCTACAAACAAGAACGAACATGTACTTAGAAAATATCACGTTATACGTGAGATTATAGATAGAGGAGAAGTTAGTATAGAACGTGTCTCTACCACGGACAACGTGGCAGATCCTTTCACCAAGGTCTTATCAGTGGAAGTCCACTTAAGACATTATGCTAATCTGGGCATTAGGCATAAAGGTGACTGGCTCTAGTCCAAGTGGGAGATTGATAGTGTATATGTCCTAGAGACAGTCCCTACTAAGGGCATGGTGCCCTTATAGAGGACATATATGTACTATTACACATGTCAACGTAATATAATATATGTTTGTTTCATTTTACTGTTGAGTATCACTTTCATATTTATATTACACCAGGCTGCAGCATGTCATATCTTTATTGATGTCTGTATTGATACTGAACATGTCCCCTCGGATAGATGACCGATCACACAGTTAGTGGGAGCTATGTGAGTTATCATCTATCCCAAACTCTCCCTAGTCGTGGTACATCTCGGATGTGGGGGTCTGAATGAACCTGACAAGACTAGTATGCGTGGAGGTTATACTTGTTGGAGCAAGTGTGAGCCGATCCCACGGCCACGGAACGGATTGTTGGACAATCAAGGAACGTTCCCATAACTGCGCATAGTTGTTCGAAGAAGCTTTATCGAACAATGGAAGTACCCACCGGACACTCCCATCGATGTATACTCTACACCGACGTGTCTATGGGAACCGGTGAGTTGTCGAAGTGATGCCATTCGTCCTTTGCACTTACAGGACTTTATCATCACAATTGTTGCTCCATATCCTTGGTGGACCCGTCGATGTCAGCTCTGAATAAGCAGTTGACCTAAGACACGATCCAGGATTATGGCTAAATACAAATGGGGGTGATAAGTGATTCTGTGAAGGATTCATCTCTCAAGTGTAGCACAGGAGAGCACTGCTCGTAGTCTGCATAGTTGTGTTGGTAAAGTCACTGGCCAGTGCAAATGATATATTATGATGGTCATAAGTATATCTTAACCAAACAACTCCCTGAGACGCCCGTGGATGTATTATTGGGATAGACACTTCATCGATCCTAGATACATCCGAACAAGTCAGATGAAGGGACGTTACCATCGCCGCGTTGAGCGCAACAGGCTTCGCAACGAAAGGGTTAGCTTTGAGAAACCTCTCAAATGTCCTCACGTATTAATATTGCAAATGGAACCGTCTAGGAATTCCATGTTGCCTAGTCTAGGACTTGCTTAATACGGTGAGGCCCTATGGGTCACACTATGCGGCGATTCAGCCTATCAGGATATCCTTGAAGATGGAATCGCAATTAATTTGGAATTAATTGTGATTGATGGATTATAATTGATTTGGAATTAATTATAATAATTGGTGGCTCAATTAATGATTTGGAATTATTAATTGAATTGGCTAAGTAATTGTATTTTATGTAAATACAATTAAAGATTATATTTCGAAAATATAATGGAGGTTTGATTGTAAAGGATATGTTAATTTAGAATTTCAGGGGGAACTTAATCGAGCAAGCTTTTGCTGATTAAAAGTACCAAGTTTGGTGGAGAACAAGGTTGAGTTCTCTAGTTTAGGTTGGAGACAAAGCAAGTGTGCTTTGGTTTCTGTTGAATCGCTTTAGATAGGAGATTGTAAGGAACCTCAATCATATCTTAGTGGATTCAGTCCTAGAAAGGACAAAGTGGATTAGTTGGGAGATTACGCCACTCTCAGATACCACTCTAAAAGTATTTGTGTGATTTACTTACTGCATTTAGCTTTCAGCAAATTATATCTGTTTGTACACAGTCACTCACATCACTTGCTGAAACTCTTTACTTGCTGAAAAAGCACTTATCGTTTCAAAGACTTCCGCTCTCTGATTTTAAGTATCAGCAAACCAAGCTACTGTAAAGTAACTTACGCTTGCTGAGAAAGTTAAGTATCAGCAACCTCATTACTGAAAAGTAATAAGTACTTGCTGAGAAAGTTTTAAACGACAAAAGTTTGAAAAGACTATTCACCCCCCCCCTCTAGTCTTTTCTTGTTGTTTAAAGGGACCAACAAGTGGTATCAGAGCAGGAGGTTCTTTAGCCTTCTGCACTGAACCTAGATCCCCTTAAGTGCTTTCCGTAAATCTCTTTCACTTGATCAGTTTGGTAGTGCTTTGCTGACAAGATGTCTTTAGGAGATGCTCCCTTGCTGAAGCTGGAAAATTACGAGAAATGGCGAAACAACATGATGTTACATCTTGAGGCCATTAGTGATGAGATGGTCACCGTCATTAATGATGGACCTATCAAGATCACCAAGGTTGAAAGGAGTTTCCCTCATAGAACCACTGAAGCTGGAAAGGAAACCATCCAAGGCGAACCATCAGATACGGTTGTGCCAAAACCAAGAGAGGAATGGACTTCTGACGAAGCTAAGAGATTCCGTCTTGATGGCCAAGCAAGAAATATCATCATCAGATCAACTCCGGATACCATACAGTGCAAACTGTGGGGTGCTAAGACTGCCAAGGAGGCTTGAAAAATGGTTCAAGATCTTTGTGCTGGATCTGACAGGACCAAGGAAAACAAACTTGAAGTACTTAAGATGAAGTTTCAAAACTTTAAGCAAGGTTCTAACGAGTCACTGGAAGACTTGGACTTCAGATTCACAACTCTTGTTAGTGAAATGGCAGGGCTGGGTGTTGGAAATCTTTATTCAGATTCTGAGAAAGTGAAAACTATCATCAGAAGTTTGAATCAAGAATGGATCCATACTCAGAATTTCTATTATAATCAAGGAATGTCTGACATTACACCAACTGAGTTGTTCTCTCATCTTGCTACTGTCAATTATGAGACAAAGCAAAGAGAAAATGTGTTTGCTGAAAATCGCAAAACATTGCTCTTGCTGCAAAGCCGTCATCTTCTGAAAGAAGAATGATAAAGAGCCTGCTGATGAAAATGCTTTAGTTGTTAAAAACATGAAGAAATTCATCAGTAAGGAACTTGAAAGGCGAAAAGCAAAAGAGAAGCTGAAAAAGCATCTTGGTAATAACTACCATAAGTACAAGAATGATACTAGCTCACTGAACAAGCAAGCTCAGCAAGCTACATCATCAGAAGAACCAGCAGTTGGAAATGATCTATGTTTTTACTGCAAAAAGCCTGGACACTTCAAAGCTAATTGCCCTTTGCTGAAAGGCAAATCTGCTGAAAAGAAGAAGAAGTTCAAAAGAGCTTTCATTGCTGAAGAAAAGAAGAAGCTTCAAGCAAAAATCGATGCATTGTGCATTGAGACAAGCTCCGAAGACAGTGAGGATGAAAGTTCAGACACCGACGATGAGGAAGCCACTCTGGACGTGGAGATTGGCAAAGAAGTGTGTGGAATAGCTATGGAAGCTTATCCAGATGTGTCGAACTACGAATTCTGCCTCATGGCCGGTCAGGTAAATAATTCTACCTTTGACTCAGATTCAGAAAGTGAAGACGAGATTGATCTTGACAAGATTCAAGGAGAAATCGAAAGATTTGAGAAAACTCTCAGCAAACAGCAAGAAAAACTTCAACTTGCTGAAACTCTGACCAAGCAAACTACTGAAAGTACGTTTTGCTGAAGGAAGAGACAGAAGAAAAGGATGCTGAAATAAGGCGTCTTAAGAAATTGATTGCTGAGGCTGCAGAGAAAAATTCTCAAATGGCATTAGAATTGGAAGAGTATCAGTCCTCAATTCTAAAGTTACTTGCTGAAATCTAAGAAATGAAAAAGATGAAAATCAATTTCAAATCTTATGTGGAAGCAAGTAATACGCTGACTGAACTAAACTCTTTTTGAGAGATCCATCTCAGAAAGAAGGTTTAGGAGCAACGTATGAAGGTGATAACATAGAAATCTTGAGAAAAGATAAATCATCGATCTCCTTTGTACGTGCTACTGATAGTAGTCCACCAGTGATCTATCAGTTTGGTCAAACTAAGGTTGCTGAAACATGCAATCAAGTACCTATGACCATAAAGCCCGCTGTTGCTACTCAAGTAACAAGACTTTAAAAGGAAAACAGGTTGCTGTGAAGCAAACTGGAAAGAAAAAGAATGCCGTGAAGCATTCCGCCAAACAAGTTGCTGAAAAGCAAGTTGTTTAGTCTAAAGGCAAGATTACCAAAAGTAATCAGAAGTCCTTTGCTGACAAACCTGAATCAAGTAAGGTTGCTGATGCTAAAGCTCAGCATTCTCCAAAGAGTGGACTCGGTTTCAAAACCAAGCAAAGTCAACTCTTTCATGAGTATAAGCAAAGTCAGCAAAGATACTTCAAAGAGATGAAGAAAACAAGCCTAAGAGTTCTGAAAAGACTCCCAATGCTAGGACTAGAAGGAACCTTGCTAGAAAAGAACTTACTGAAAAGTATGTTCAGCAAAAAGGTCAACAGAGCAAGACACCACATCAGAAAGTGGATTTGACCAGCACGAGTCAAAAGTCTTTCAGCTCAAAACCTCCTAGTTCCTCAGCAAGTAGAAAACAAGTCAAAGTTGAAAAACTTCAGACTTGGGTTTCCACTGGACGCATTCTTGAACATGTTAATGGACATCCATCATTGGATAATTAACTTGTTTGCTCTTGATTGTGCAGACTGCAGCCACGGAGACAAACGATGCAATCTGGCACTTTGATAGTGGTTGTGGAAAGCACATGACGGGCAACAAGAATAACCTTATAAACTATAGACGGTGGTCTAAAGGTCCAACAATAAGGTTGCTGGTGGAGGCTCCGGATCTACAAAAGGCTATGGTGATGTGAAGTTGGGATGCATAACCATTTCTGGAGTTCTTTATGTCAAAAATCTTAAGTTTAACCTTTTCAGCATGAGTCAATTTGCTGACAAAGGATACTTCATCGAAATTAAAAGTGATGAATGTAAACTTGTAGATTTTGAGACTAAAAAGGTTATAATGATTGCAAGAAGATCAGGAGGCTTGTACACCGTTGATTGGTCTTCAGCAAACGTTGAAAAATGCCTTGTCTCAGATCATGATTGCCTTGCTGAAAAAGCATGGTTATGGCATAAACGAACAAGTCATCTAAACTTCAAGACGCTGAATAAGCTGTCTAAAAAGGCACTTGTAGTTGGATTACCTAGGGTTACTTTTAAGAAGGATGGTGTTTGCAATGCATGTCAGCAAGGAAAGCAAACCAAATCTTCTTTCAAGAACAAGGCAGTACCGTCAACTACAAAACCTTTACAACTCTTACACATGGACTTGTTTGAATCTTCTTCAACAAGCTATGCTGGTAAGAAGTATGGTCTAGTCGTGGTAGATGACTATTCAAGATTCACTTGGGTAGTATTCATCAAGCACAAATCTGAAACCAAGACTGAAATACCTAACTTGCTGAATAAGCTTGAAGTCATGAAAAATGACAAGGTAAGAGTCATAAGGACAGACCATGGTACTGAGTTTGTAAACCAGTACATAACTGAATATTGTACCTCCAAAGGTATTCAACATCAGTTATCCTCAGTAAGGACACCACAGCAAAATGGTGTTGCTGAACGGAAGAATCGTACCCTGAAAGAAGCCGCAAGAACAATGCTTGCTGACACTGAGATAAGTGAGGCTTACTGGGTTGAAGCGATTAATACCGCCTGCTATACTCAGAATAGATGTTTGATTACTAAGGAATACAACAAAACTCCTTATGAATTGTTTGTTGGAAGACCTCCTAACATCACTCATCTAAGAGTATTTGGTTGCAAGTGTTTCGTTCTTAACAATGGTAGAGAATACCTAAGAACATTTCAACCAAAGGCAGACGAAGCGATATTTCTTGGCTACTCCTTGCATAGTAAAGCTTACAGAGTTTACAACAAAAAGGCACAAAAGATTGAAGAATCTGTGCATGTTGTATTCTACGAAAAGACACAAGGTGTGTGCTGGAAGAAGAAATATCAGAATGTATGAAAAAGCTAATCATACATGAGCAAAGAACTGAATCTGATGCTAGGCAAATCAAGTCAATTGAACTAAATGATGATTCTGACAATGATTCTCCTCCCCGAGTCATGACAAGATAATATAGTTCACGACAAAGAATTTCCAGCAAAAGATGCGGTTGCTCCGGAAGTTGCTGAAATTACGCAATCTCCAGTGCCTGCTGATGAAATACCTCAACCCAGCAATGCTGAACAAGCAGTTGCTGAATCAAATCTCAGCAGAGACACAAATTCCCAGTAGTACTGAACAAGTACATACTGAAGAGTCACATGCTGATGAGCAAACATATCCTGATCCAACAAACAGGAAACCTGTTAATAAATGGATTAGAGATCATCCCTCTACGGATATGATTGGCGATATTAATAAACGCCAAGTGACTAGATCCAAAGCTACTCAAGGACTTGCTGAAGAAGCAACTGTCGTAGAAGTAGAATCTTTATTCTCTTGCTTTGTTTCAGAAATTGAACCTAAAACCATAGAAGAAGCTTTGAAGCATTCTGAATGGATAAAGGCAATGCAAGAAGAATGGATCAATTTGAAAGAAACAAAGTCTGGAAACTTGTGCCACTGCTGAAAATAAGAGCTATTGGTACAAAGTGGGTGTTCAGAAACAAGCTGAGCGAGTCTGGTGAAGTAACAAGAAACAAAGCACGCTTAGTTGCTCAAGGTTACTGTCAGACTGAAGGATTGGACTATGATGAGTCTTACGCTCCAGTTGCAAGATTGGATGCAATTAGGCTTTTCTTGGCCTTTGCTGCTCACAATGACTTCATTGTTACCAAATGGATGTTAAGAGTGCATTCTTAATGGTGAACTTGCTGAAGAAGTCTACCTAGAACAACCCCCTGGCTTTGAACTTCCCTCAGAAACCAAGATGGTATATAAGCTTCAGAAAGCTGTATATGGTCTAAAGCAAGCACCAAGAGCATGGTATGATACCTTAGCTAAGTTCTTGCTGGAAAAATGGTTCAAGAAAGGTGAAGTTGACAAACTCTTTTTACCATGAACCATGATGGTTAATTAATCTTAGTTCAAATTTATGTGGATGACATAATTTTGGATCTAAGGACAAGCAACTTTGTGATGATTTGCCAAACTCATGACAAATAGTTTGAAATGAGTATGATGGGAAAATTGAATTATTTCCTAGGGTTGCAAGTCAAGCAACTCAAAGATGGAATATTCATAAATCAAGCAAAGTATGCGAAAGAAATGCTCATAAAGTTTAGGATCAAAGAGGATGAAAAACCTGAAAAGATCCCTATGAGTGTTGGTACCAAATTGGGCTATACTAAAGAGGACAAAAGTGTTGAAGAACACAAGTATAGGAAGCTCATTGGTTCCTTGTTGTATTTACAGCAAGTAGACCTGACATTCAGTATGCTGTTTGTGTGTGTGCAAGATTCCAATCGGATCCAAGAGAATCACACTACAAAAAGGCAATTAAAATACTGAAATATGTTAAGGTACAGTCAATGTTGGATTATGGTATCCAAAGATTCTGGACTTGAATTGGTTGGCTATTCTGATGCTGATCATGGTGGATCAACTCTTGATAGAAAAAGTACCTCTGGAACTTGTCAGTTTTTGGGTACCTAGATATCATGGTTCAGCAAGAAGCAAAGGTGTGCGCCAATCATCTACAGAATCTGAATACATTGCAGCTGGGTTGCACAGCTAAAATCCTATGGATTCAGCAACAATTAAGAGTTATTGT